>JAYKKI010000001.1:21797500-22397500 GCA_039881145.1 Druceiella hillmani | reverse complement strand
CGCAAATTCGAAGATAATATCGGTAGCCTGACCGCAGGAAGTATTTCTTGGCCATTAGAGCGTCTTTGCTGAATGTAGTAATGACATATACGTCTTAAATTTGATGCAGTTGGTTAAGGCACTTGCTTTCCGCAATCTGCACGAACGTTTGCTTGCTTTGAGTAGAAAAAGTTTTGTATAGGGCCGTAGCCCTCAATATTCATATCAAATACGGATATATACTTACATAAAACCAACTTCGTTAAGATAAATTTATAACGACCAATAGACATCCCAGCGTTTCGCTTTTTTATACTTTATTTTTAAGCAACCATATCTCTAAACTTGTTTTTATTCTGACGATTTAAATAAAATTGTTTTTTTAAATAAAGTTTAAAAAAAACTTACCACATTCAATCATTTTGTTTATGTATTTATAACAAAATCATTTAAATAAGAAATTCTATAAAGCAAGAGTAGAACTCCTGCCACGAGGTTCTGTACCTATTTAGAATCTTATGAACATTTAATGGTACATAGTATTTTTAATAAAATATTTACAAATATTACTTTTTGATAATCTGATTATTTTGCGTCTTATATCTTGCATAAGCATAAAACATAGTGCGCATTTAAAAAATTATAAGTTCTAGGATAATTGTTATTATTTACTTAGTGATATTTTTGTCAGATTTTACCAACGCTGCAATTTTTATTAATTTTGGCTCCACAGTTTCGAAAATGAGGGAATGAACGCTGATAGTTATGCCCATCACTTTAAATTTTAAGGTTTATTAGTCATTCATACACAGCTTCACTCGTGTGTTATTCGTAACTACAGTTAAAATTACTTTTATGAATAATTCAACGATAAAATAACGTAGCCATATCGGAGAACATGAAATGTTTATAGATGATGACAAAAAAACAAATAAATTTATGATGAACTGTTTTATTTTTATAATATTAATAAACTTGTCTCTTTTCAATTTATATCATAACTTATAAGGGAGTTTGGTTTATTGAGTTTTGGGACGAGAATTTTTAAATTACTAATCACACATAACGTTTAATAATCTGACATCCTTTTCAATTCTTTGTTTTTTTTTTAAATCATCCCAATTCTAATCTGTAGAGTTTGCACATTTAATGTATCTCTCTCTCTCTCTCTCTCTCTCACTCGCACATAAGTACGATGATCAATTCACCTGCAGTCGCACGTCAGAGGTCGGCTAGAGTGGACGTATATAAGTGCTTGGTGTGGTAAAGAGTAGACTTGGGTGATACGAGTATTTTGAGATATTGAGTACGAGTATTATAAAATATTGGTGACAGATATCGGTGACAAAATATTCGACGAGTATGGTCGGCATAATTTTACTGTGAGAAGACCATATATAAAGTTACGGTCGCGGGAGAAGTAAAATAAATCTTAGTTCATATCCTTAATTTCTTAAAACTAAAATTGGCGAGAAAAGAAATTTCTAAAAGAGAAATTTTTAATTAAATACAGTGTTTAATTTTTCCTTCATACTAACATAGATATTTATGGCTCCAGGTTTAGGACTGGTAACTAAATGATTCATTTGGCATAATAATTTTGGTAGCATATTTAATAATGAATCACATTATTTACAATAATTACCATTAATTTAAAAAAATGGATCATTGTTAAAAACATAATTTTTCTTATTTTTGCCATATTTACTTTAGCCAAATTTTTTTAACACAATGTAATGTGTTCGGAACAAACAAATTGTTCCATATTGATTATTGTTAAATTGAAATGTTTCCTTGAATTAAATGTAGTTGTTTTGAATGTCGATTTAGTTTTGTAAATATTGCAAAAAGCAAAATAATCACCCAATTCTGTAATATACTCTTATAGGGACTTTCTTGTGGATATAATGACGAAATTAGAATGAAACCTAATAAATTTTAGATTTTAGTTACACTATGTATTTATAATATTTACACTACGAAGTAATTACGCCACTGTGCCAATAGAAAAGCTGAGAATCATTAACGAAATTATCATTAAACGAATCATTAAACGAAAAGAGCATCATACCTAAAATCCTTATTTTAAAATACTCGTACTTGTCGTATTGCGTAAATATTTGTCCGCTAAATATGAAGTGTAAAGAAATACTTACCGTAATGAGTAAAACGAGTTTACGAGTATGTTGAGTAAAACGTGCATGATTGACATACTCGTATTATATACTTTAAAAATATTACGATTTACGATTGTCCCTATTTCATACACGTTTTAAATGTGAAAGAGCGAGAAAACCTGAGTTACGATATGCGTAAATGAAATAGCTATAGCTAGATAGACAAATAAGGGTAGAGTCATGCTGCAGTCTGACCATAAAGTGACCATTGTACGAACGTCCGGTCGGCCTTACCATACAAGTATTTACGATACCAAGTATTTTCTATTTCGCATACCAAGTACGTATTTTGATCTGAGATACCGAGTATTTTTACCAGTGACAATAAATACGCCTCACCTTTTGAAATGAGCCAGTGATTATATATATATATATATATATATATATATATATATATATATATATATATATATATGTAGAAGATGAGAGATCCTACAAAATCAATATCTTTTTTAGACCACAGTAAATAGACCTTTAAAAGGCCGACTTAAGTTTACTGGAAACTTTTGTTTACAAGTGATGCATATACAAACAAACACAAGATCGAAAAACCGTTTTTCGTTATTTCGAAACTGCCAATACTTCACGCTCTTCTAAATGCTCTTAAGAATATAATTGCATAACTCTATCTTAATTTATCACGCACGGAAAAAAACACCGAAAAATATGGTTTCTTTTCATAACAGATAAATTAACGACCTCTGAACTAAGTTTTTTTAAAACCTCTTTATTTTACAAACTTTTTTCTTTTACTATTTATTGTTATGTATATATTTAATGCCAAATATACAGTATTTGTTACATCCTTCTTTTCCTTTAATTGCATATTCTTCGACGTAAAGCATTCCTGATTTTACACCGTAATACTGCTTTTCTTAACAATTGCATTAATGACGGTCTATATCAGCCCCCGAGACTCTTTAGTCAAGAAACGAATCTACCCATCCATCTATATCCATCTATTTTCTCCTACAATTCTAGTTATATGAAACGATATTGTGGATTCGTTATTATTTATACTAGTAATTGTAATTTACGTGTTTGTATGATCTCTATATGTTAATTTTTTTTAGTTTTTTCTGGATCATGTACATCGCTTATATAGAAATTTGGGGGTAAAGGGTGAAGGGTTATTATATTTTTTCCTATTTTATAAATCGTACAATTTCAAAGAAATTAAAAAAAATTATATAACAGTATATTTAAAAGAACTTTAGAGTTATTACTGAAAATAGCAATCAGTGTCCACCCAGTCGTACCCGAAATATTATTGTAAAAATAAAAAAAAATTGTTCTTAAAATTTACGTTACATTTACCAAAATATGTCTTACTATACAATATATATTACTATATTTAATAAAATGGTATCGATATTTCAAAATAGGTTAATGGTATAAGATGAATATAAATGCCTTTTTATACATTGTTACTGTGCTCGTGTGCCACAAATAATGCAACTAAATACTTTCGCTAACACAAATATTTGTAACTTATTTTTCGTTGGCTTATGCTTTTTACATCAACAACTATTTATATTCTGGGTAAAAGAAGTCTATATCGGGAAGTAAGTCGACTACGATTATAGACAATTGATATATGGTATGGTTACTATCGTTCAAAGCTTTGCTATGAAGGTCATTTTAATGAAAGTGTGTAATTAAAAATCATTAGCATAATTATGTGAGATATAAATTAATAGGTATTTCTTGAGAGCGATGATTAAACATAACAACTGAAAAAAAGTCTACGCTCTAATAAACTGATTTATTTTCAAAGGTAAATATTTTGTCTATGAAAAATATATTTTGTAGTAAAAATATATATTTTAAAACTAGAGATTTTATTTATAACCTTTTAAACGAAAATAGGAACACATTTATTATATAATAATACAAGCTACAAAACAATAACACTTCTCGTTATGGAGGTTATAGTAAAGCGCGATAATTAAACACAGCAACTGTAAAAAAAGTCTTCATACTCCAATAAACTTATTTATTTTCAAAGGTAAATATTCTATCTGTGAAAAATATATTTTGCAGTAAAAATATATACTTTAAAACAAGTGATTTTATGTGTAACCTTTTAAATGCAAATAGGAACACACTTATTTATTTTATAGTAAAACAAGCTAGAAAACAGTAACACCTTTTGTCATAGAGGTTTGGGTAAAGCACGATAATTAAACATAACAACGGTAAAGAAGTCTTTACGCTCTAATAAACTTATTTATTTCCGAAGGTAAATATTTTGTCTGTGAAAAGCCTATTTGGTGGTAAAAATATATACTTCGAAATTAGAGAATTATTTCTAACCTTTAGACGCAATCAGGAACACTTATTAATTTTACAAAAAATAATAACACGTTTTGTTATAGAGTTTTTGAAAAAGCGTGATACTATATTTGAGAGTTCTTTCTAATATAATTTTGCTGGAAATAGAGAGTGGGGAAAAAGTTTCGCACCCGTTTTACATTTAGAGTAAATATGTTAAATTATTTTTATATGTTGTATACATTTATTCATGGGGCAATATTTTTTCCATATTGGCATTTATTATTACGAAATATCATTCCACAATATTTGATATCTAAATATGAAGGAACCACTAGCAAAATTGCACGTACATAGGGTTGAAACTTTAGAGATGTGAGGGGTCACAACTGAGGGTTGTATGAATTGAAATGACGAAATAATGACGGTTCACTTATAATTACATAATCTTAAATATGTCATATACATGTATGCTCAGATAAACAATTTTATAAAAGGCATTCGACTATTTCTGTGAAATCGGCAGAATTCTAAAAATTATAAAGAATCCGTATTTTAGCTAAAAACAATAATTGTAAATATAAAAAGTTGCAAGACTAAAATTTGTCTTATCGAAGTGGTTAGAAATCCTTTAACCTTAATTCTAAATTAACCTTAAAAATAACTGAATATCACTGAAACCGAAATAAAAACCGTTAAAGTAATATGACACTATCGTTGTTATAGAACCTAAATCAAAATAAACTTATTATTTTTTATTTCGTTTGAATTCATGAGCATTTAAACAATAATTATTCCTCATGTATGAATATAACCAGAATACAAATTATGTGATTTCCTATTTCAAATTTGAAATGTGATTTTCACCTTAAATTTACCTATTCTTACGGATTAAGAGTTATTGTCAACATTTTTATAAATTATATCTAAACATTTTAACCAGCCTTTGCAGTGCATCAAGCAATTTTAACTATTTACCAATTTTTTTAATGTAACAAAAGTATGTTAAGTACAAGACTATTAAAAAAAGTGCCGTATGTCAAAATCTCACCAATACCGTATATCAAAATCTCATAGTTAAAAGTTATATATCTCTATTAAATATTTAAAATAACTAGAATGGAAAAAGTGTATTATAAATATGGGGTTTTTATTAATAATTGATAGCAAGGAACATGGAATTATACGATGTGCATATTTGTGTTTGACGTAGATATCATAATCTCGCAAACTTGATGAATGAATAGTTATTACTAAGACAGTATAATTTTCTAATGTTAAATGATATATTAACAGTATTATTGAAGGTGTGTTATTGTTTTAGGCAATATTACCACATTTTTATATTTTGCGATCCGAGTGTACAGTTGGATTTCAAATATTTTAATGTTGTTAACAAGCAATTTTCGATAAAATAAATGATGTTTAAGTAGAGAAATATCAAATATTGAAGAAAGAAAAAGTTTTTCGGAGTATTCTGTTTTCAACAAAATGTGGAAAATGTTTCTTTTGACAAATATGTTAATTAAATTTACCCATAACATATTGTTGTTTTAATTATCTACAACAAATCGACATAATGTATCAACCTTGAGTATGACATTTAGTCAAATAATTCTCAATTATATGATAGATTGATTTTTACCAAAAATATTGAAGATAAAATTCATACACAAGAAAGTACATGTTCTTTCACTTCTTCCACATTTGTAAAACTTTGTAAATGTCTGTTAAAATATTTCTTTAAATTTGACTCTAAATTCAATCTATTTTATCGTTTTAGGTGTATACACTAACGCCATTATTACTTTTCCTAAAATTTGTGTTAAAATATTAAAATAGGTAATCACATAATTTACGAAATTGAGGAAAATCTTAAGAATATATGTTATTACAGATTAACAATGAAAGCGAATTCGAATATAAACATAGTTTTAATCCCTCATAGTACGCATTTATTTTACGGAGCAATTATCACAGGATTTATTCTTGGACAATAATAAATTGGTTTAAAGTAACGCACGTATGCACAGTATGAGAGTTATAAATGCATTAACATTACGGTTTATGATACGACCACGTTAACATACAGCAGCGGAATCGCACACAGCCAAATGGACTGATGCCACTTTTGAGGTGGTTAAAATGATCCTTTCAAGAAAGCGACCATGCATAACTCGTGCAGAAACCGACCCCCTATTTTGGGATTGAGACACTGTCACACAAAAGGCGATTAACTAGCTCCACTCATGTGAGTCAGTCATTTGGAAAAAGTGAGATAAAAGAGAAAAAGGCAAAAAACACGAGCAACGTTCTTTTTGAAAGATAAATTAATTTTTTGAAGTTGTCATATTTTAAGGTACTTTTTGCTCTTATGTTTTCCACACACTCTTACAAAAGACTTGCGCAAAATTGTTCGCTTCCGTGATAATGCTAAATAACTCTTTGTCCATTGTTACAGTGTTTATGTGCGATAAAGAAAGCTGAGTGAAAGATTTTCACCAGCGGCAATGTTGGTACCTAAATATTTTTTTCTTTTTGTATTTTGAATCGCAGAATAGTGCAAGTCGTTAATACAAACATACTAATTTTGTAAATTTTGTTTTTTATATCACAAATACAAAGGAATCTAATGGTTTCTGGACTAAAATTCTGGGAATATAATATAATAAATATTATATGTTTTGTAAATAATAAGATTTTAAAATACTATTTATGATTCAGACTAATACTAAGGTAAATCAAAAATGGCGAATAAAAATGGAACGTCCGAGAGCCTAAATAAACTAAAGCTGCGTCGTAGGATTGCAATGTTTGGTGTCACACATTTCTATCATGTATTTGCAAAAAAACATCCTTTGCCATGCTTCAAATAAATTTTACCCTTCAACTCCTTACCTACGTTTATAATTCCAAATAAGCATTTCAAATTTTACATAGTAGGCCATGCGCCATTTTTGTGAAATACCTTCCATATGAATTCCAAATGTGAGAAGTCTATTAATTTGGAGAAATTATATTTTATGTGACAAAAATCGTATCTGAATACGTTTATGTCATAAAGAGCTTCAAAAGACCATAGGAACTTTTAAATATATTCAAGTTTTGAAATGCATACTAATAGATAAAAAAAGAAAATGAAAATGCTATGTTACAATAATCTGCGAAAAACAGTAAACTCTTTTTGAAGTTGCAAACTGAAATAATTTTAAAGTTCTTATTAGTGCCCCAAGTTCTCAGCGAGCTCAATGAAAAATATACTCCTGAAAATATTGTATAGATATCTCTGTCAATCTTACACCGATGCTTCATTTTCTACATAGGTGATGTAAACGAAGACACTGTTTTACAACGACCGATTCCGACAAAGGAGTATATCAAATTCTATTCCACAATGTATGCATATTTTTTCCCATATATTAGATTTTGTCATACATATTTTCTGTCAAAAAATATTTCTGATACATTAAGATAAAATTTCATTGAATGTGGTAATACTAGGTGTATTTAATTTCAACCATAAGCGTTATATTGTATTTAGGTCATATGTATGTACATGGTCAAATAGTATAATACAAATAATGTAAGCACTGGAGCATGCTGACATATTTCGCGGCAATCAGCGTGTTTATTCGTTGTACATTATTTCACATTATTATTTTTTCCTTACAGTATAAAACTTATAGGTCCACGAAATTAATTTTTATGTCCAGAGGCCACCGTCAATTTTGTTTTATTGTAAAATACTAGCGCAAATTTATATGGGAAATAAATTAAATTTCCGTAAATTCCATAAGAAAGGATTTGATGAAATTAATTTTTTCAATCTGCCAAACGTCCTTACATGGCTAGCATTGTCTTTTTTTGACACTACTTTTACCGTTATTATGCATGATAGTTTAATTTTAAACTGACGTCTTCGATAACTTTCATTTTAACCTTTCCAAAAGTACCTACCTTTGTTCATTAAAATAAACAAAATAGCGACGTGCAGAAACCTAAATAACAGTAATTCATACATATTCGTCTCATTTAAGGCCAAATGATATTTATCCTATTTTCAAACAATTATTTCATTTGATTTGGGTGAGGCTTTACACGGCCTTTTAAATGTCTCCCCTTTCATGAGACTTCGACTACAAGCAAAATAAATACATGTTTATTTTATTTGCTTTTTACATATATATTCCGCAATATTTATTTTAATTTCTAAAACTTAAGAATTAATTCAAAAATATTTATTTTAATTTCTAAAACTTTTCCACCCGTGTTTTTATTTCTTATGTTTCTCCTTTTTAATTTTGAATACAAAATAAGAAATTTCATTTTATTACTGACTTTTAAGTTTGATTTCTGCCGAATTGCATGATCTCTTTGAACTTGGATGTCAGTATTTTTTTATCATACCAATCTTAATGATAATTTTTAAAAGATTAAAATGAAATGATAGAAAGTCTTTTTTGTTTATTTTATATCGTTTCGCAGATATGTAGCCAAATCAAATTTAACATTGTCTTGGTGTGCGAGTGTGAGTGGTAAAAGCATCAACTTGGCGTGGATTCATAAAATTGATAACAGTAGCAGTATTTTGTAAATTTATTTATATTCGGACGTACCACAAAAGTTTCAATTAAGTACTCGCATTTTTATTATTTCATACTTTACAGTGTGTTTATTTTTCTGTGGTTGGTTTGATTGTTTGTTGATTGAAGTTGGTTCAATCCACGTAAACATAAAATAAATTTTCACATAAATTTACATAGACAATAGTTTATTAAAAAAAATACCCGGGATGCCCGTACCACCACACGGATGAATGCGACTGAAGGGAGTTCGGATGTACCTGCTTTTGTTGTAAATTATAGTTACAACTATATGTGCTAATTGCGTATTTATAAATAAATTAAGTACATGTATTATAAGTTTTCTTATTGATAAAGTACACAAAAAATTAGTAATAAATCAATTATATATATAAACATTTTACTGTTAAATTCTGATACAATTGGTCACATATATAAACATTTTACAGTTTAATTCTCATACAAAACAGCAAGTAGCAGTAGTGAACGCCATTTTTATTTATTTTTGCCCGAAATTTTGGTAGAATACTTTTGACACACATATAGAATAGCTGATAGCGTGTAGTGTGCGCTATTTCCTCTGTTTCCGAGCATGTGTACACTTCTTGTCTTATTCTATCATGTCCATCTAACTCTCTCGGTTGTTAGCTAAGTACCTATTTTTTGATTTGTTACATTCTGACGTCACGTACGTGTATACATGTACATGTGTGTGTGTGTGTGTGTGTGTGTGTGTATATATATATATGTGCATATAAGGAAGGAACATGGAACATGGCTTACATTAACAATGATTACTGTGTAGACAGAGAACATATGTTCGATAATAATATTTTTACTTTTTAGTGCAATATTTTTAGAAGTGTATTTTTTTAGTTTCCTAATCTATTAAATTATTCGTTTTGATATATTAAACCTTAATGAACAGGATTTTTCTCATGGCAAGGACTAATGAATAATTATTACAATTGTGGCATAATTTTTTTTTCTGGATGAAGGACCTTATAACCGATTTCTTTTACTCTAACAATAAATGTCATTTAATTTCTTTTACTATGACAATAAATGTTATTATAAGCAATATTTTTTTTGTGAATTGACTGTTAAATTTTAATGCTTTTACTACCAGTAAACCATTATGAATTAAATGAATTGTATTTAGGTGAAGATAAAACACATGTTATTGAGACGAAACGGACTTATTAAATATTTTCACTGAAATGTGAAAAATTTCAATTTAAATTAATAAATAATTTTTTAATTAAGCTGCAGTTTATTCAATGATTTTTTTTTATATTTAAATTTTTGGAAATGAATATACAACTTTATATCGATGTATCTGCATTTTATTTAACTCAGTCTTCCCAATTAAAATCTCAGTTTACTAAACTAGCTAAAAGGTTGTGAAGCTCTTGACTCGCAATTATCTACAAATGACAGAAAATTTATTTTTCATTTAATTTATCATGTATTTACTACAAAAAAAACGACCGATGGTCTGCAAACTGGTTGAAAAAGATTATTTCGTATTTTCTGGATTCATAGAACGCTCGTAAAACTTAGTCGTAAAAAAACCAAAAACAAGAAAGTTAAGTTAAAAATGAGCAATGTCCTCATAGAAAGTTTATGTTCTTATAGAAAGTTAAGTTATTGTTATGTTTCAAACTTGTCTAATTACTTTTATATTATCCACAGGCTGCGGCAGATATTGTTATTGTTACGAAGTATAAAAATGGTCGACTTATGTGATAAACCTGTTACTGTGCTCGTGTGTGACAAGATGCTGACTGAAGATTTTCCTTAACGGTTAATAACATTTTTGTTATGTTTTTTTAATCATTATAATTTATCTTTTCTAAATAAATAATATTGGACATGTATTTTATACAATTTTCACATATGATCTCTATTATATTAAACTATTAGTGTTTCTAATTAAAATTTATACCAAAACATGAAACAATTTTTTTTTTCGATTACCAAAAGAAATGATCGTGCATATAACATTCGGTATTTTTACTTTTTGGTCTTAGAGACTATTAAATTGACATAAATGCTATATTGCTCTTAGTAAGTAGAGTATATACATACACATTACATTGAATACAAGGTTATTTCTATAGTGAATTGCGGTATAGCTTGGAGGAAAACTGGTAATGTATTGTAAATAAAATAATATGAAAATTCCAACTATTACACTGCCAGTTTGAATTTTTTCATTACTGATGGACCAGCATATATTACTTGCTACTTTTCTATGGGTATATTCGGTGCGTTATTAAGAGCAATTTTTAGAACGGCAAGAGCGATTTTTAGATTATCATTTACTGAGTGTTTTATTGAATTTACCTACTTCCCACAGAAATGTAGCTTTTGTGAAAATTGTTACTTTTTTGCCGAAATGATCCCAAAATTATTTAATTTTGGGATTTACAAAAATAAAAGCGTGTATATAATAAATAATAAAAGTGTATTATAAACTAAATATAACATAAGCGCAGAACTTGCATTATTTAAATCATCGAAAGGTCGAAAAATCCTTTTTAATTACCAATAACGTAGTTTGTTTATTTCATAAATATTATCAATTTCTTAGTCATTCTTTTTAGTTAAACTAACATCAAAATTACTTTAATAATTAAAAAAAAATCTTAAATAAATCATAATTTTATACATTTTATTAAACAACATGGCATTGATTACAGCGTAGTTGCTTTAAAGCGTGAAGAGCTATTTTTTTCTAAAAGACAATAAAGGGTATACTCAAATGCATGCGGTTCGCAGAACTCATTTACCAACATACTTTTCGTCAAACTTTAAATATTGTTCCATTTTTGACGCGGAAGATACGTATGCTGCTTATAAATCAAGTCGCAAAGTCTCGTTTCTGTGTTCCGAGAAAATTAAAATTTTATGCAGAACCGCTGCTAAATACCTGAAACTATCAAAGGCATTTGAAAAATTATTTCACCCATTTGGATGAAATAATATTATAATAGAAAAAACATCAGTTCCTGCCAGATCCTTTCAGACTTTGTACGTTATTACAGCTAATAGCAATGTTCTCAAAAAGATCAAAATATATTAGCTGACTTAATTATCAACTACAGAAAATTTAGGCGACTTACAAGATAAAACAAAAAAATGGGTATTGCAAACCGAAAATTAGCTAAAATACCGGAGCCTTATTTGTACAACTTGGAAACGAATAAATGATATTGATGTACTAGATTGGCCATCGTAGTCACCAGATAGAAATACCGTAACAAATATTTATTTTCCGAAAAAAAAATTGTTTCGAAAGATCAATAAAATTATGCCGATTGGGTCAGTGCTTATGCACAAATTATAGTCCAAGCCCCTGGGATACTTTCTTGGGATACTTCAATACTTCCTTTACTCTATTACGGCGAGACTTGTTACAACAGTGCAAAAATCTATTTACCTGAATTACATAAAACTAATATCAGCTCTGCCTAAAAATTGTTGCATAGATTAGTGATCCCACTCTTCATAAATATTCTAATTCCAGTGGACCGTCATTTTTCTGCAATCTTATACTAGAATCAGATAGAACACTTTTGTCATTAGCTCAGTTCATATTAAATTTCTACGAAATTTCTTTAATATATTGGGTTTAGTGAATGAAAATATAACTATTGCGTTTCTTTCTTTGCATACAAACAAAATTAGGGGTAGGATAGGTATAGAAATTGAAATTTGCTTAAAGATTTTACTTGCTCCTTAGGAAAAAAAGGACCTTCACCTACATCGCGATGGAGATAGCATTGAATTCCATAGATTTATCTCATATAAATATATTAATAAATTTACTTCTGGTAAACCCGAAGTTCGTTAAGACTGAATCAAATTTCGCATTCCGCCACTCAGGTACTTGTAATCCATACGAGGATTTATTCAAGTTACATATTATATATGTCATGTATATGTTCTCCTTTAAGTCACCATATAGGCAGGCTATGGTGATGTCAAATAATAAAGGTGTGGAATCATCTCTGACTGCAAATGACAATATTTTGTCATAATCGATGTCTTTTGCATGAAGCCCGAACTTATAATGTGGACTTTTGGGTTCATTCTTGCGGAACGCCCATTTGCTGTCTACTAGTT
The DNA here is from genome assembly GCA_039881145.1 of Druceiella hillmani. Classification (NCBI taxonomy): domain Eukaryota; kingdom Metazoa; phylum Arthropoda; class Insecta; order Lepidoptera; family Hepialidae; genus Druceiella; species Druceiella hillmani. The sequence goes on along the minus strand of JAYKKI010000001.1, from coordinate 22,384,356 downwards.
TAGCATTGTAAGTCGTCTTTGTTAATATTCACTTTGTTGCCTATATTTGATAAATATGTGCTTTGGCTTCCATGAAATTTCATTTTGAAACATATATTTTAGATTATATTCGTAGTTTACTGTGAAGTCTCCGGACTTTAACATATGACAATCAAATTATGCAATTAAATTAGTAGAAAATGCGAAATGTAAGATAATTAAAAATATCTAAAAATAAATACAGCGACTTAAAAATAAATTAATAAATTAAATTTATTTATTAAATAAATTTTACCAATGCTTTATCCTGCATTGTTTTTAACTTTTGTTGTATGCGCTATTGTCAAAGAAACTTTTAAATATAAGATTTTTATTGAAGTGAAGGAAGATGCATGAAGTGTAGCATATTATAAAAACTAATACGAAATGATTATTGGTTTGATGTGTATTCTCTATGATCTATAGCCGATAATAGAGTACAAACATAAAAATTAGTACCTTAAGTAGGTATAGATATTTTTTTATTAATTGTTATTTATTTTAATTGCTGTTAAAGTTTTAAGGAACTTAATTTTACAAATTTTATATAAAAGAAAATCTGGTTCTATCGTATTTAGCTTTCATTGGTTTACAAAATTATGTACCTACTTTTTTTCCTATATGATTGAGTCTTCTTAATAACGTAGTAATCAAATCATCCAGTTACAAAATACACAAATCAATAGCATAGATATTTTTCGTTTATTAATGGAATAGCTAATTTTTTAAGAATAGTTGCAATGAAAGTAAACTTGAACTAAGTTTACTTTTTTTCACTGAGATTCAGGAGCAAATAGGAAAAAATATAACCGTATATCTTTTTTCTAAGAAAATCGTTTGGCTATGGTAGTCCTGCAGCCATCAATAATTGCTAGAATTGTTTATCGCTGACCACAAAATTTTTTTGCCGTCATAAACTTAAGATATCCATAGTCACTTGAAGGCATCGGTTACATCGGAAGTTTAGCTTTAATGTGATATTATTTGCAATTATCTGTATTTTTTGATCATATGACAAAATTGAGCATTACGAACTGAACAAAATGTATCTCTGTCGACGTTTTCTTTGTTTTAAATTAACGAATTGTACTTTAAAACCACGTGTGTTTGTAAATCCTTTATAATTTTCGATAATAAATTTGCACTTCTAGAGCTTGGTTTTCGATCCTGACGAACATTTTACAGAAGTTTTTTGACACTTATCAACGGAAGGGAAATTAAACAAGGGTGATGATAAAATTTTCTTTGTATCAAGCATTAAATATTTTTATCTACAATGTGAATGATTGTATTAATTTCACTCCGCATAAAACAATACAATATGAGTAAAGCAGTTTTATACTATTTATAATCACATATCAGCAATGCGTCAACAACTTCTTTGTCTACGTATATACAGACGAAATAGTTTCTACATATATAATTGTTATTTTGCTGGTATATTTGCCAAATTTGCTTACATTAATTTCTTAACACAACTCAACAAAGAAGTCAACTCAGAAATCTAAGATTTGATGAAACAGCAAATATGATCGACTGGTATTAAGATGTAATGAAACCGTGGTAAACATAATATCGTCAGCCAGATCTACGATGTCTTGTGGTCTATTTAAATTTTGACAGTCTCCCTTCCTAGTCAAAATTTAACTTCAAACGAACGTCATTTCATAGCCAAAGGAAGTATTCGGGCATAAAATTTTACGATTCATATTAAGGAAAAATACCGCCCCGGAAAATACCATTAGGCCGGTACTTGCAGTCGGTGGTACTTCGTTCATTATATAGTGACGGCTCGGCGTGCGAATATTACGCGTCTCCCGCCTAGATATGGGTAGTATAGGGCGGTGTACTTGCGTGCAGAAAGCAGCGTTGACAATTTACTGATGAAAATTATTGCGATGTATAAATTAAAATAATTTCCATGTGCTTTGATATCCACCATTCTGCATTTGCTAGCGCCTGATTAGGGAAAGTTTTCGTTTTTGATGGATATAGTAAGCGGTAAATTGTGACGAAGCGTTATCGCAACGAATGTGAAGATATTTCAATTTATTTTAGAAGATTACGTAATTATTTCACCTTTTCGATTTTACTAATATGGGCCTATTGACGTGTAAAGATTAACTTACCGCAACAATATTCCGTTGTAGGACAGTGCGTTGTTTTCTTCTTTGTTTAATATTTCTCTAATCAAAAGAATTAAAAAATTCGTTCACGAAACGAAAAATATACGAATCGTTAGTATAATGACACGAATTTAAGAACTTTCGAGTTAAATTAAAAGAAATAATTTTTTGATTCCCGTGAATTTATTCTCATTGTATTATATTTACTTTCCCATGAATTAATTCCTATTGTATTACTTTTTTTTTAAGACTTTTCTTTGAATACATAGAGACATTCTTGTGACACAGGCTTTTATATAAAACGTTACGAATGGGAATACTGAACTTATGGAGACATACCAAGTAAGTATTTATTAAAAGGCAAATCACCTTCGGTACGGGTAATTGTATTTATCAACTTTATCCCTCGTTACGCTTATACACTTTTCACTAATTCTATTTGTCAGGCAATTGTCGAAAATAGATACTTTTGGGCGTCTTTGTATCGTTTTATGTTATATTGAAGGAAAAAGGACAATTCGGAAAAAATATTTCGGTTTTCGATGCTTTAATTGATTGGAGAACGGTTTTATCAGAGAGCTTGTGTCAGAATGTGTAGAGAGATATATTTCATTACATGTTTCACGTTCTCTATACTACATCCGATGTTCAATGTAAAATTGATTTATCGTCTTTGAATAGTCTAGTGTGACACTAAATATTTAGGATATTTTTTACTTCACATTGTACATTTATTTCAAAATGATCAAGCATACATAATTCGCCGAATAAAATTTCGGATTTGTTTGTGCAAAATTAAATTATTCGCCTATTGATTTTAAAACATCCACTAATACTCGTTGTTCTTTTTTCATACCTGTAATCATTTTTAGCATATGCGAAGATCTTCTACTGAACATTGTTACTAGTACTCCACGTCTGTTATCAAATATTACATGGCATTTTTAAATTCTTATAGTAGCCATGAGCTTCATTATGTATGAATATGTTGAAAAGTTTTAGTAGCTCTAGTTTTGCATTAGCTAATAATAAAATACATTCACATGGGAACTTTGTGACTGGAAAAATTAAGAATTAGAAATTATTTTATTTCTGTATTTGTTCCACACATCTTCTCCTTCCCTTCTTTTTCGTAAACTACGCAACCTACAATTATATAAAAATTGAGGATTTTAGAAGCTTCGCAAAGATTTCGCAAAGAATGGCAAAAGTTTCTTTATAAGAAACTATAGCGATGATTTTTGATGACATCATTTTTTAAATGTGCACCATGAAAGGTCACAGGCCTAAAACAATTTTGCACATTTAAGCTATATAATAGCTGAAATATGCAAAATGGCAATATATTTACCTAAAATATTTAAAAATCCCTAAATGTTTGCAAAACCATTGCAATGCAAGTTCTACTCGTGCTTCATAGTTTTTTTTATGGATCTACTTTCACAACATACTTGATGGGTAAAAAATAATTTTACCTGTATTTTTTGTTGCGGTTTAATTGTGAAATACGATACCCTAAAGTATCAAACAGTGTGTGCCACTACTCTCCAATTTTTGAATATGCATGTGAAACATCTGATAAAAATCAATAGCGGCATTTAATAAATAATATCGCAGAAAGTTGTTGATTAAAAGGTATCATAAGAGAAAGAGACATGGGCGATCTCGTAATTTTTATTTCGCCTCTGAAATATACGCAAGAAAATATTTTACATAATGAAAAAGTAATATAAATAGGTATCATACTTTAAAAATAACACTATTTAATTTTAATTACTTATTTTTTTTAAGAATATTAATGAAAATTAATTAATTAACTTTTCAATTTTTGCGCAAATATACTCGTATTATTTTAATTATTTGAAAACGTTGTCTAGATCTATTTACAGTTCAATTGTCGAATTATAATTAACTTAGCTACAATAAAAACATTAATATACAACTATGCAAAATTAATATTATTGATATTTTGGTTTTGAAAAATCTCCTCTAATCTCTTTGTTACCATTTATCTTTAAGTAGTGTATACACAAAATTATAATATAAAAAAAAAGAATAAAAATTGACTTAGAAATACGTTGAAATTAAAGATCGACAATATAATTTTCTATTCTATAATGTATTTTATGAAAGCGCATTTTGTTCTAAGGTTAATAGTGTTGGCAACACAACACTAGACAGAGAAAGAAACAGGTTTGTACGTAATATATCAAAACTTCAATCACCAATAAAAACATTAGGAATAGTAAAACTTTACAAGAGTATTATAAAACCATATCCCCTCGGCAGTTTTGTTTAAAACTATAAAAACAAACAAGGTCATGTTGCATGTAGATTAATTGACTCCTATAAATTCTTAAAATTTTCTTGTTAATTCTATCAAATTAAGTAAAAAAGCGAGTAAATAAGACGCGTAGGATTATGTATTCTTTATAACAGTAAACAAAAATAATTCATTTAGTCAATTTAACTATAAATCTTTATGGTTCTTTTATATTGAGATTTTCATTATATCAAAAGCAAGAAAATTTATTTGTTTAAAAGTGTTTAAACAAAGATATTTTTATTAGTTGTACTCGATAGTAAGTTGACCGTGATCATTTTCAACAGTTCTAGGAAGTACTCTAATATATTTTTCAATACTATAAAAACAAATCAACATAACAAAATGTTAACTTTTTGCCATATAATCATGGTGAACCATAACCATATCCTTGGAACCATTCTACTAATTATTTTATTCTCTCTCTTCGTTAATTTTATTTTTTACCCTCCTCACATTATTCAATATAATTTTTTACTATTTAATTTTGAAACATTAAATTTTCCACTCTAACTATTATAAGTCGCTTGTCATATATTTACCTAAAATAAGCATTGAAATTAATATCCTTTTCCAAAATTACCCTTTGAAAGTGTCAGATCTTTTCAAGTGTGAGGTAAATATAAATATATGCATGATTCGTTCAAGCCATTATTACATAAATATTTCGAAGAATTAAAAAAACAGACATTAGGAACAGTGTGAACTCTACAAGAGTATTTATAATATCATATTCCCTTCATTGAATTCAAAACCCTACGTCGTCACTGGGTGTGGATTTATTGTCTTGCGTCGATTTCTAGAAATATTTAACATTTTTTTGGTTAATTATCTCAGTTGGCGTCTAAGGTTTGGGGCAGTTAGTTTCTCCGTATTTCTGATCTCTTAGTGTATAAATTATTTTCAAAACTACGACCTACTTAATCCGTTTCATAGTCTCAGAGATTATTGACTGTTTTATATTCTACAACATAAGGTTATTTGTTTTCTAACACGACCATTTAAAATAATTCGTTCTCTTTTTTTGCTTCTTGCCTTACTGTCAAATGTTTTTTTTTTAAATAAACAGACAATTTAAAAATGTTTTTTTTCCTTCAAAATCACCTTTCCTTCAATCTTAATATGTTACCATGTGTCAGGAGTATATTAATATATCCACACACACACACACATATATATATATATATATATAAAAGTATATATATATATATATATATATATATATATATATATATATATATATATAAATGTATATATATATATATATATATATATATAAATACCCATCTCTACGCTATTTTACCATAAATATTTAAAAAGATCCGTTCTGGTCTTCTGAGATATATTTATAACTTTTTTTACACGATTTTACGAACAGGACGGGGTAAAAAAGATACCTGATTATTCTGGACGATCCCCAAACTTATCTTACACATATTGTTTAATGTTCTAAAGTAAATATATAAATATGTAAACGAACGAGAGCAAATGAAGATAAATTAGAGAACAGACCAAAATAATCTGAGACCAATATCATTAAATAAACGCATCACGAAGCGAATTGCTAACATTGAATTAATGCTCGCTCCTTACCTCCAGTGACGACCACCCCGCCCAAATTTTGCCCGTCATGTAGTATGAAAAAGTTCGCCTAGATTAAGAAACTCCATCGCAGCACGTATTGATTAAAATATGTTCGGAAAATAGCTAGTTGTCGGGACCCGAGGCGGAACCCGCCCCCCGTATCTTGGGGAAAATTTAATTACAAACAACGCCCTGATTTGCCGTTTTGAAAGGCTTCGGCACCCCCAATTTGCTTTTATAATTTCTTCGCTTTCCGAATGCTCACTAAGCTCACTTTTTGCTATTCCCTCCCTTTGGACGATAACGAATCTTGTAACATATTATTTCGATGGCGATCTTAGTCCAAAATTAGTTCGGGCAACCTAATGTCATATTCAATACTGTCCTAAGTATAAAACATCAAGTTGTGGTCAATATCATAATAAATTTATCGTTCAGAATAAAAAAAACAATTGGTATCAAGATATTCCCTTTTTCATTTAATCAAATTTTAAACACTATCTGAATATGAAGGTTAAAACCTCTTTTCATACAACTACTGTGTTCAAAATTTTCATGTAATTGTCTTGCATTTTCTCAAAATAATATTTATCTTGTTTAGATCAGACAGGTATAAAAAAAATATCTTAAGATTATTATTAGCAATGAAGGAAGGTGAAAAAGAGAGCTTTGCAAAAAAATACGAGAAAAAAATATTGTATTACACAGATATACTGCCAAAATTTTCTAGAAAGAAATTACGTGCAATTAAAAAAAATATTTCTCATCCTGTTGAAATGTAGAGGAAAACATTCTCAAACACGTCCCATTTAGAAAACTGTCAGTACTTTCATTAAGTTTTAGAGTTCCCTACCTCAAAAGGAATCCTTCAATAATCACTTTGTTATCCATCTGCGGTTCTGTCAACGCCCTTTATTTCAAGAATACGTAGAGGTATCAAGTTGAAATGAATATGAAACGCATATGTCTACCGACTCTTTGAGTATTTTTAGGGTTTCATACCTCAAAAAGGAAAAAAGAGACCATCATGCATCACTTTTTTGTCCATTTGTGGGTCTATCGATGGAGACGTATGACGGTATCAAGTTGAAATTGATGTCAAATTTGCGTTCCCTTGAAGCTGTGAAAAAGTGAAGCTTGTAAATAAAAGCAATCAAGAAGAATCCTAAAATATGGCCATTTATTCCGCATATTTTGACATTCGTAAATAAGTCAAAATTTATAGGCTACTTCCCGTTGATCTAGAACCATGATATTTGGCGAGAGTCAAGAACCCACAGCACAAATAAAGAAAAGAATCGTTAATTTGTAGTTATATGACATGAAGTTTTTTTCTTTCATAATACAAGCCTATGGCAGATATAGTCGGCAATTTATTTTTGTTCCAAAAAATTAAAACTTTGTTAATGGGAATATTATGTATTGTTAAATGTAAATGCCTAAATATTCAGGGAAGACTTGTGGTGTAAGTTCACTCGTGCTTGACAGGTTTAATTTTTATTAATACCTAAAATGTTATAGCTGAACCGACACCCAATACCACAAAAGTGAATTTGTAAATTGTGACGATTTTCACGTTCGATTTTTAAATTTTCTTTTCCTAAAAATATACTTTGCTACATCGACAGATAGACAACGAAATACTACTATAACTGTTTCTTGTTCCTTTTGTGGTACAGAAACCTAAAATTTAAATGTATTTGATCAATTTATTAATAAAAATAATTATTTAATTTTAGCTATAATTAACGTTCATTTAATAATTATTAATAAGAAGAAATTTTAATTATTTTAAAAACAGTACTAATCTCATTATTAAAAATAAAATATGATAATAATATTGATGTTATATTGATATTATTTGACTAATATCGTTTTAGCTCGTATTACGCGCAGAAAGCATTAAAAATTAGCCAGGCGTTACTTTTTTCCCTATTCTCATCTAATGATACAAATTACATTAGAAGATATGGATGTTAATTTACGGAGGGTTGTCGCGAAAATTCAGTGAGCCAATATTTTATTTTTAAACCTACATACGTCAAGAAATTTGTTATTCATTTGAGATTTTGTAATACCTTCTCAAGAACGTCGCCACCACACTTGGTATTTTGCAATCGTCCACGCAGTCCCTATACCTGACCATTGTATCGTAACCTATTACCAACACACATCGTTCCTTGGATACCACCCTCGCTCAGGTGAAGTAGCCTACGAATACACGTGCTCGGAATTCAATTCGCAGCCTCGTGGAAGGAACTGATGTTATATTTTATAACATATTAATAATAACATCTGTCTGCATATACCGATAAAATTTGAGATCTATTGGACAAGCTGTCCGGTAAGACCCATGTTATTAAGTATATTAAGAACTGAGAAAATATTATTTACGCAGTCATAATTAAAGCTCGATTACGTATCACATTGGTAAAAATGACTTTTTCACTTGCCTGTACTCAAAGTATTAATATTGCAATAGATAATGGAGATAAATCAAATCCGCTTCTAACACACGTTTAGAGAAGATTAAGATATTTCAGGTCCAACATACAAAGAAGAAAATTGAATACTTGCTATATAGAGAGATTATATAGAAGTGATGAATTTTATTCAAAACCCTTTATGTTCAATAATTTATATCATCACCGTAAGTTTGGTCGTCTGACTCTATGCAGTTTTTCCTGGCCATTGGCACGTATTTGATAAATATAATAATGATGTATAAGCTTTTGTAAAAACTTTGATGCAGTTGTCCAAGGCACTTGCGTTCCACAATTTGCACGGACGTTTATTTGCTTAAAGCAGAAATATTGTTGTACAAAGACGTAGCCCGTGTATTCATATGAAACACGAATTAATATGTATAAAAGAATCATTGAGATAAATTTACAACGACGAAGACAACATCTCATCATTTCGTCTTTTTACACTTTTAAGCAATTTATTCGCCATGTATACATTTTCTTTCTTCATTTTTGCATATTTTTCGAATATGTTTTTAAATAAGCATTTCAAAATTATAAAAAAAAACGTTTTCGTATTTTTCATAAAAAGCCCTGTGAAATAATTATACGTGGCACATAAGGTTTAAAAAATTTACATCCTTTTGTTTACCCCATATTGTATTTTTAAAAACCTTTCTGTTGTCAATATATCACGTCAAATTTCATGTCTCTACGTGTCATTTCATGTCTCACAGGGTTTCTAATAAAGTCGGTTGTGAATGTAGAAAAATGCAAATATATTTTCTACTATAAATTTTGCGAACTTAAAATTCTGGCTCATATTTGAAAAACTATGATACCTAGAATCATCCCATTTTCTTATAACCTTTGCTTTTTGTGGGCTTATATCCTTTTGGGCCCTTCATAATCTTTTGTTGGCTTTAAAAAACCCATATTTTTTCTCAATTTTAGGTTGAATAGTTCCGGAAATATAGGTGAGGAGACATATTTTTTTCAGATTTTTCAGTATACCTCTGATTGTATAATACCAAAAATTAAAAAAAATTATTGGAGCCTTTCTAATTAACTTTTTAGACAATATTCATCATTATACACGGAAATAAAAAGAAAATTTTGAGTTCTTAATGCAACCCATCTAAAACTTTCGAATAGAAATATTTTAATTTTACTATTGGAGCATATGCGGGTAAAAATATATTATTACTATGACAAATTGCAAGTTTCAAGTGTTTTCTAAGAAAAACGTTACGATGAATGTACATACAGACACGTCAATATTATTATGAATGTCATACATTTGCCTTTGAAGACAAAATTCTAAAAGTAATGAAACTAGAGTATAAAAATTTAGTTGCTTTTAGAACATGTTCGCTCGTCCAAATTAGTGGGAAGTTGATTATTTTGTAAAATAGTTCGAAAGTTCATCGCGCTACGCTAAGTGACAGCCAATAAAATAGTAGCAATCTTGATAGGTGATGTTTGAAGACATCTAGTACTAATCGAAAAAAAAAATTAATAGACGTGAAAAGCCATAGTAGGTACTAATTTACTTACGTCTGTTTGCGATGGATTGTCTTATTAATAATAATTGTACATTTCTTTCAGTAAACACAGAAATATTAAATAGGGTTCTTATTAGAGGCAAATAAATATATTTTTATGACATTACATGTACAAAACTTGACATTAGCAACACGACAAATTATCACATACATGTTCATACGATAGCACTTTTATTTTTTTTCTGTTCCGTATTATTTTTAAGCCCTCGTCTTCTTTGGATAAATGTGAGCTATAAACTTATCGTTAAGGTATTTGTTGCAAAATTTAATAATACATTTTTGAACTGAGATTAACTTAAAACTTGTTCTATGGAATGCGAAGAATTAGTCTAATCCGCTTTCAGTTAACAGAATTTTTTCTCAGCACTTGAACACGCTCATAGGGCCAAAACTTTATTACAAAACAAACTTTACACTAGTTTTGGTTTAAATTATTCAGTGCGATAGGTACCTACTAAAATGTCTTATTACGCTCTTCCAAATTCTCAATGTGTAGTATGTGCGACACAAGTAAGGGTGTTTATTACACAGAGATCTCATATTTTTATGGTCAGGAATATTAATTTAGAAAATTTTGTGTAGAAATTTGAGGTAGGAATACGCAAATTAATCGATTTTTTGAAGTGAATATTCTTTGGGCACGATGAGATTAAAATATGAAGGTCGCAATGTCCTTCATGTAACGTTTATATTATCAGAATATAACGAAACTATCGCAAGGAGGACGGAAAATAGGTATCTAGCTAGCAACTGACAGAGATAGATGAGCAGGATGCAACAAGATAAGAAGTGTACGCATTCGCGAAAACAAAAATGGCCCTCACTGACGCTATCAAGTGCTTTGTACACTACGTTTATAAAAAGTAAACACACAAAATTTTGTTGATATATTTATCTAATTATGATTGATTTATTAATAATTGTGCGTGTACTTCATGCGTTACATGACGACGAGCATATGTACTTAATTTATTTGTAAATCCGCAATGAACCTGCACATATAGTTGTCGTAAATAAAATTTACAACAGAAGCAATATAGCGGCATAACTGTGCTCTAGTACGGATATCATGTATATTTCTTCTATTTTAATGGATTACTTAATATGATTAATAGGGAGACTTCATTTATCTCATGGGCTAATATAGTTGACAATTGTCCATGTAAATTTATTCGAAAATTTTAATTTTTTTGTAGTATATATATATATATATATATATATATATATATAAATATATATATATTCAGCTTATTAGAAAATAAATACTTTTGTTAATCTTTTGATTATAGGAATTACTTAAATTACTTTAGTTACATCTAAAAGACATCTCTGCAAAATATTAAATTTTATTATTTTATACATCTTTCTTTTTAAAACTTTTTTCCTCAAATCTCTTTGAGGAAAAAAGTTTTGAAGTCTTTTACCCCTTAATACATACTTACGAATAGAGATTTAGATCGCTACAAAAGTTTCACTCCTGTCGCGTGTATTGAATTACACGCCGTTAAATTATTTTTTTATTGTCATTTGAGGGAGAAGGTTGTTAAGATTGGCAAACAAATTTACAAAAATTTATTAAAAATAATTCTTGGGTATGGCTGAAATATCTACTAGGTTTAAATCCTGATCACTCGGCCGTATAGGAAATATTAATTTCAAAATTACAAAATAAATTCTTTATTAAAAATATATTCAAAATTATACCGAAAAACCATAAATTTCGTTATAAATCTTAGAGTTTATTAGTTTAGTCCCATATAAATATGGTGATGTTATGTAAAACGTAATTCCTTAACGAATGGCAGTAAATAAATTATGATCCTAAATATTTGCTACCGGTAGTTGTTATTTCCAAAAACTAATGTTCGACTTCAGACATACAGAAAGGAACTCCTCAACGGCTAATACCTAACCAATCGTGGTTACTGTTATCGCTTTGCTTCTGTGTGTTGTTGATAACCAATTATAGACAAAGGAGAAATTATCTATGTACTATCTTTTAGCCGCAATTTTTAACGATCATACGATATTCTCAGAAAAAAAATAATTGGATATTAGGTGTAGTGTGATGATTAATACTATTAATCACTAAACATTCGAAAACCCAATATTTTTAAAAAATCGACTGCAAAAAAGTAAGTACTGAAAAGTAAAAAATTACTAAGTATCTAACTTTTTTGTGTTATTAAATTTTCTTTATACTCAAAAAATCACCAAATTACCTATTTTTGACATTGGCGCTAACACCGTCAACCAAATTAAACAAATGCATAATTTTATATTAAAAATATGACCGTTTTAAAAATATTTCGTATTGCGAATACATTAGAAGTTACGCTTTTGAATGAAAATTTTAATTAATTAAAATGAAAAATTCGTTTAAGTCGATCGACAGTACCCTTACCGATTTGAAAAATATGTAAATGCTGACAATGTGGAGCATCCATACCTAAACCATAATAATAGCAAAATTGATTTTTTTTATCGTAAATTAAAACGATCTATGGAGATGTGATAATTCATGATTAATTAAATGTAGACCGAATCATAGAGGTTTCTATATCTACAAAGATAACGAAATTAATAATATTCGAGTCATGAGGAAAACAGAAGCAGAGGTAACTCAATAAGATTTATGTCAAATGCGTTTTATTCGAAAATTCAATTTATAGAATTTACTCACGACTATCATAAATGAAAGTTAGCACTTACAGATTTCCTGCCATTGATTCTCCATTACAAGTAATTAATTCATATATATATATATATATATATATATATGTTTATATATATATATATATATATATATATATATATATATGTGTGTGTGTGAACGCTTGTATATACTTACTTACCTATTTACTATTATATTAGTTGGTTCGTATCGTTGTTTATACCTACACGTTTTACTTACCTACCTCTTAAAATATTTCATGCGACTGCATGTGACTGTACATGCCCACTTATGTATTTACCCACATATGTATTTATTGCTTCAGTTACTCTTGATGTAAATAATGGACCACACTTAAAGCGCTTTTAAATCTGACCGGTTTCTATTTAATGTTAAAATTCTTACAGTTTACAAGACAACTGCGATTTTTATTTTTTAGAAAAATTTCATATTTTCATAAATATTAAATTTTTATTTGCATATCGTTTCCACAAATAAGGCTATTCAAAAATGTTTCTTCTGCTTGTTAAAGTTGAAGAGCATGTAGTGCGAATCAAGAAGGTATTCATTTCGAATGTTTAGTTTAAATTGCAATAAAAATATCTTATTTTAAAAGGTATATTTTCTTTCGTCCTACATTTTTACCTTATTTCGATAAAGCTATCATTAAAATTAGATCAATGAATGTAACAAAAAATAGTCAAACTTTACTTCCATATAAGAAGCTCAGTTCCGATTTCAGTACCGAAAATTTAGTTTCTAAAAAGAAACCATTGAATTTTATACTATTTCATATTTGGAATTAAAAAGCAAATTTGAAATAATTGGAAAATTTAGTTTAATACGTTTTTATATAGCAACTTCGGTCAAAGTTTACTAATGGAAAAGGAAATTGTTATTTATATGACGAACAACAATTTTATATTATCTGGAAGTTTAATAAAAACACTTTGACCAACGTTTGATAACGCTATTCTTTGCAGCAGAAAATAAATATGCAAAAATGTTATCATCTTGCAAACCGTAAGACTTTTACTGAGACTTTATTTACCTACCAATCTCTGCTTTGTTATTTTCTCGATTATATAGAAGCAGGTCAAATGAAGTGGAAACTTAGTGATTTTACTTCTCATCATTGAGAAATTCCTGTCACCGCCGCCTGGATCCATCGTCAAATTCTTTTCATCATTTCTAATTGAAGGACTCGTCATAAAATGTAAAGGAGCAAAGATGCTATTATCAAAGATTATTAGCAAAGATAGATAGAAAGAGTTATTAGCAAAGATGCTATACTATCTTTGCTAATATCCCACCTGAAGATGTTGTAATACAACGAAACCTAGGTCGTGGTAAAGAACTTAAAGAAAGCAGAAATATTACTACATCACGTAGTTTCATTTATCTGTGAATAATGAATTTCTACAAAATTAACGCCAAATATATTCAATAATAATTATATTTAAGATAAACACACGTTTATACAAATATGGGATATACACACAATTACGGAGCTGAAATTTGGAGCTACGTTACACTATTATGGAGCTAAAAATATGGGATAAAAATGCTTCGAAAATTAGATTAATATCCATAACACAGCATCAATGTCCGTGGGATGAATTCTGTCGTGTAGCCATATAAGAGTGTGTTAGTGAAGCAGTCCTCGTTTTTGCCATTCCAATAGGTATATCAAGCATTTAACGGTTCCAAAAATCTGATATTTTGTGACGACTTTAATAAATCTCATTTGTTTTTGTCGGAAAAACAAATGAGATTTTCAAAAAATTTGTTTTTGTCGGCTCTCGTGACGTGTTGATGCATGGGGCTTGTTCTTATTTTAATTGTTCTTTGTTTTCTGGCCACGATGATTTGCATGTGGATGTTAGGAAGAAGTCAGGTCGTTCATATTTTCTTACGTAAGTCATGGCATCTTGAGTGTATTCGTGCATGTGTCTTGGAATTCCTATATAAAATGAGGGTAAGATTACCATTGTTCCAATGTCGTCAATGTTTTTGTCATTTATGGTCGCGTCTCGAAGGTGAATGTGTTCTTTCGTACATAGTTTTTTCTGATTCAGTATTATATAAAGCATCCGTTCTACTTCCATTTTTGCATAAATATTGACCAGAAATTGTTGTAATAAACGGCAAGTGTTGATAATGTAATTGTATATTTCATTGTCTCTGATCATTAAGCGGTAAGCGTAGAACTTCTTGGAAGTTACCTTTTTGTATATCTTTACGTCTGCTTCAGGTTGGATTTGTTTCACATTAAAATGATATCCATTCTCTCCGTGCACAAATATTAATGGACATTGGCAGGCAACATATGAACGGTGTGTCTATGCAATGTGTTATAGTCATTCTCTTCTTTGTTGTATAATTATATCACGGCTTGTGTTTTCAATGCCCACAATTACTATAACGGCTTCGTCTATCTGAGGTGTATTCAATGACATTCGTGTTCTTCAGGTGTTCTCTTGTCGGCTCGAATTATAATTTCATAGTTATCACAAATCATTCGGTCTAGCGCTATTTTGAATATGCGAACAGGTTGATTTGTATTTGTGTAAGATCCTTCGTACACCTTGGATTATTTCTCGTCTCAATCCATTGATGTTTGTGCATCGTCGATCAATTTCTATTTCTTTATTTCCAATGAAATATACTTGCAGAAATATATAGTCTTTGTTAGGCAGTGGTAGTAATGATCCTATTTTGTGATAGGTTTGTCCTTGGATGGAAAACACATAATCGATTTTATCTCTGTTAGCGTTGATCGAAGTGACACCGAAAGAAGTCATTTGAAAGCAGGCGTTGTATGCTTTCTTATTTTATTTTTTTACTAAATACTAAAATTTACAACAGGAAAAACTTTATTATTTACAGGTTTTAAGTTACATCCTGTAAATATATAAAGTTTATATATTTATTTACAGGTTTTAGTTTTAGCTTTTGTATTTTGATTCTGGAGTTTCCCCAGTCATGTAATGTAAATTTTTTTGCGCAGGGGTGGTAATTGAATTTTCTCATTCTTGCAACAGAATCCTGGTGTTTTTCTATTGAATTTTTTTGAGTTGAAAAATTGGCATATGTTATCCATTTTTCTTATTACAATATGTTTGTGTATGGTATATAATTTCGTCGGGTCGTAGTGGAATGTTTCATTTGTTAAGTTGTACTATTTACTTGTCCACGTCTGCGCTCCTTGTAGGGTGATATTTTCACGGGTGGCATGTCTTCGCAGTCCTTTGTTATAAGATTGTGTAGCAATTGTTGATTCTTCAATTCGTTGTTCTTCGGTTTCTCTGCTTCTCACGGTGCTCGTTTGTGTTCGTTGGGAACGTAAATATGCTTCACGCTCTTGGACGGTTTCGTTTTTTGTTATTCTTTTTGTTTTCGCCCTTGTTGCCATTCGTTTGAGCATTGTATAAAATATAAAGAAAATCAACTTTTTATTAAGAAATACACTAAGTAGACTTTAAACATATTTCACACTTAATTTTCCATTTATATTAAGCCACTATATAACTTTGATTGCTCACACGTCACTGTTTGTTAAGAAAGTGACGTTCGAATCCACGACGGATCTTGATTTATATACCCCTACCAATGGGTAGCCCCACCCATACTAAAAAGGCTTCGAATTGTCCACAATATTCCAGAACAGTATACAACATTCGGAGTATTTCGGAATGTTCCACAATGACCTGGGATATTCCAGGGTTTTCGTACGTTTCAGACCATTCCTAAACATTCCACAACATTTTAGAATATTCTGGGATGTTGTAGAATGCTCTCGACCACTCTAGAATGTTCTGGACTATTTGAAAAATTGATGAGAGGGCAAAACTTTCAGCCTTTACGCACTATACCTTACCTACAACACTTACCTACCTACACTTACCTTTCAGGTAATAATGGCAACCTTCTTCATGGATATGGGATAGAGAGCTACCACACCATATAATTCCTTTGATTTTACCGGGACTCGTTTCTGAGTTTTAGCGGCACGCATATTTATTATATTATAATAATCAATATATATTATAAAAGTAAGTGCACACACTTACTTTTATAATATATATTGATTATTATAATATAATAAATATTTGATTGTCGTTAAGTTTCACCTGATTTCATAAATATTCAACAAAGTCTGATTAATCAAAATTTGTCGTTTCCCTTGAACGGTAAGTATTAAACAAAAAAATAAATAAATACTTTTAGGTTCGTCATTCACTCAATGACAATAAAAAAAATTACAACGTTATCATGGACCGGCTCAACAACAACACTGACGTTATTGTTTACTTGGATGCACCAGGCGTCACTGGAAAATCATTTCTAATAGATTTATTGCTGGCAGAAGTACGTGCCAAACAACACATCGCACTTGCACTGTCATCATCCAGCATTGCTGTCATACTAATGGAAGGAGGACGAACGGTCCATTCCGCCCTAAAAATACCGTTGAATATAGCCGAAGAAGAATTCCCATTATGTATAATCTCATGGGGGGGGAGAATTTCTAATTCTAAAAAAGCTAAAATTATCTTCCGGGACGAATGCAGAACATTACAAGACTTGCATGAAACTTTGAAGTGCTGGGAGGAGCTCTACTCTTATTCTTAAGAGATTTTCGCCAAACATTTCCAATTTCCCCAAGTCAGCACCAGGAAACAAAATCAATGCATGCTTCAAAAATCCCATCTCTTGCCACACATACAAGTACTGCGACTAACAAAAAATATGAGAGCTGCAAAAACGAAACAACAGCACATTTTGCTTAAAAACTTTAACAAATAGACGAAGGCACATGTGCTACTGACCAGATGACCGGCCTCATTGAACTCAACAATGATTTCTGCAACATAGCCATTACTGAGAACGAAACTCATCGACCAAATCTATCCAAATATTGATCACTACTATACTAACCCGGAATGGTTATTTCAGAGGGCAATTTTGAAACCTAAAAATAATATTTTCAACGATATCAATTTTAATATTCAAAACAAAATTCTCAGTTAAGAGAAAATATACAAATCGATAGATACGATGGTAAACTTTGAAGAAAGTTTCAAATTCCCTAGAAAATTTTTAAACTATTTGCAAAGACCAGGAACACCATTACACTGCTTCCGACCGAAAATTAGATTTCCGATCATACTACTCAGAAATTTTAACTACCAAAACTACCAAAACCATGTAATGGAACAAGGATAATCGTCAAACAGCTATCGAATAACATCATCAAAGCCGAACTTATGACTGGAAAGGACAAAGAACAAAAAATATTTATCCCCAAGAATACCACATATCTCTACTAATTGCTACTGAACTGCCACTGCCACAATCTAAAAGACTGCAATTTCCAGTAAAGTTATCCTGTAGTTTTACAATTAACAAAGGGCATGGACAAACTTTAAAATATTGTAGCATCAACCTCAAAAAATTCTACTTTCCTCACATTCGACTATAGGTAGCTTCCTCTCGAGACGGAAATTCGAAAAATGTGTACATATATACTACGGATAACAAAATGAAAAATGTTGGTTTATAAACAAGTATTGTAAATAGTTAGAATATGTTTTCGTCCTATATTTTAAAGTTTACCCTTTTATTCCAACTACGACACAATCTCATATCAACTCCCTGAATGAAGCCGGGTACCCCGGCTAGTTAATAGTAATTTAGGTAACAAGTGGTAAAGGACTATTATGAATTTAAGAAAGTGTAAAAACTAATTTTAAATGCTTTTTAATCATTTATTATGAGAAAAATATCGTAAGGAATAAGGCAGAATAAAACAAAATTTGAAATCTTAGATATGAATGCATGATTTTTTTTCAGCTCAAATATTCCAAAAATTTATTTTATCACATAAAATATTTCAATTTGCTGTGGAAAGAAATAGAATAAATTCCAATTTAAAAGTTGACCCATTTTTTCTTAAAAATACGTTATGATGGAACTTGCATCGAGCGCTACTTAAGCGATTTTGCCTTTTCCTTGTACAATAAGACTATAGAGCTAAGAGACTACATGTCAAAATATTTTCGTTTTAAATTGGAATCGTATGTTATATCACGCATGTTACGCAATTATTTGATGTGGCCATTATCACAGGATTTATTCTTGGACAATAATATTTCAGCTTAAAGTAACATACATATGCACAGATTGAGAGTTGTAAATGCATTGGTAATGCGCTGCCACGTTAACATACAGAAGGGGAAACGCAAGCAGCCAAGTGGACTGGTCCCACTTTTGAGGTGGTCAAAATGAACCATTCAAGAGGATGATCATGCACTATTCGTGTACAAACCGACCCACTATTTTGCGCTGGAAATACCGTCACATAAAAGTCAATTAACCTGCTCCACTCATGTGACTAAGTCAACTGAAAAAGTCAGATAAAAGGGAAAGGGAAAAAGAACGAACAACATCCTTTTGCAAAGATAAAGTGATTTTTCAAAGATGTCATACTTTAGGATACATTTTACTCGTACATTTTCCACATACCCCCTACAAAGAGGTGGCGAAAAATTGTCTACTTCCGTGATAATGCTAAATGGCTTTTTATCCTTTGTTACAGCATTCATATGCGATAAAGAAGGCGGAATGAAAGATTTTAACTAGCGGGAATATTTATAAACATTTTCTATCTTTTTTTTTGTCTCCTGAATTGTCAAGAAGTGATATTTATTGTCATATGTTTGCCATATGTACTTAACTTTCTTGGATCGTTTATTTTCATAAAGATGAAAACACCATCACATTCCTTTCGTAAATTTATTTATTATTTCACAAAAATAATGCAATTTAATGATTCCTGAACAGAAGTCCTAGGAATATAGTATAGTAAATTTTTTATATTTTCTAAATACAGACTTTAAAACACAATTTATAATTAAAACTAACGCTAAGGTAAAGAACAAAAAAGATTAAAAAGTAGAAGTAGTAGAATTCTGATAGCTGTTAATAAACTAAAGATTGCGTTGTAGGCTCCCAATATTTGATATCAAATATTTGCAAAAAACATCCACTGCCATTCTTCAAATAACTTCAACCCCTTATCTACTATATTTATTTCCGATTAAATTTTCGGCAGTGGACTGTGGACTAGCTGTGCGAAAAACATACTGTATAAATTACGAATATGACTAGTCTATTTGTAGAAATTATATTTCATGTGACGAAAATCGTATCGAGATAGGTTTAAAAATAAATATAAAAAGATAAAAACGATGATAGAAACAAAATTAATAAAGAAATAACATTATATTGGTTTTGAAATATATTCGAAATATCAAATCCATATTAGTCGAAAAAAAGAAATGAAAGAACTATAGCACAATAAAAATAAATGCAAAAAAAAAAATGTTTTTGAAGTTGTAAACTGAAAAAATTTCAAGATTCTTAGTAGTGCCTCAAGTTTTTAGCTAGTCCAAGAAACGAAAAAGTGCAAAATTATGAAATTATGCTTCTGAATATATTGTATAGATTTTTCTTTCTATTTCAAACTGATATTCATTCACTACATCAGTAATGTAAATAGTGGTACTTCTTTTAAACAACCGATTCCGACAAAGAAATATATGCAATTTTCTGCATCACCACGAATGCATATTTTTCCCAATGTCTTACATTTTGCAATACGTGTTTTATGTTAAAGATATTTCTGATATATAAAAATAATATTTTATCAAATATGTTAATGCCAGGTCCATATCCTTTCAATAATAAGCGTAATGTTGTATATAGGTTACATATGCATAACTAAAACGTATGATAAAAATAACGTTAACACCGGAGGACGGTGTAATATTCGCCACGATCAAAATATTTATTTTATTTACATTGTTTCATATTATTATTTTTATATATTATAACGTTAAAGGTATCTGAAATAAAAATTTTTGGCTCGAGTAATTTTTATTTGATTTTAAAATACTACCGCGAATTTCTATGAAAAATGAGTTCAGTTTCCTTAATCTGTATATAAAAAAGGATTCGAGAAAATTAGAAACCGTATGCACTAACTTTTTCAAGTCGTCCAAATGTCCTTACAAGGATGAAGATTGTCTATTTTGGAAACTACTTCTACGGAGTTACAGTTACTCGTAATTATGCACAGATTAAACATTTTATTCAATTCGCTTTTTACGTATAAATTCCGTAAAAAATCATTTTAAAATATTTATTCTAATTCTTAAAATTTTCCCTGCCTTATTTTTATGTCGTGTCTTTTTCTTTCTTTTTAGTGTCTTGGTCTTTCGCATTATTTTTATATCTGTCTATTACTTTTTTTCTAATGGTGTCAACACATTTTATTTTATAACTATATTTCCATTTCACTTGTGTTATTTTTATTATTCTTACCTAAACTTCTATACGTTACACTTAATATAGGCTAAATAGAAAATAATTTTTGTGGAGATCCTTCCACTATCTATGCATCTAGAATACGAAATCAATTCAACTTTCGGTTTGCTTTACCTGAAATAACGTAAACACCAACATTTTGTTATTACTTATTTCGGCTTCTTTTAATAACCTTATATCGCCTGTTTTTTTATATTTTGGTTAATTTAATCAGGCGCATAGTCTAAGTTATGTTTAGGAAGGGGGAGGGGGCTTTGTAAAAAAGATACACGATTATTCTGCACGATCATGATAGTTATCTTCTTCATGTCATTTAGTGTTCCTTACTAAATAAATAAATATGTGAACGAACGATAGCAAATCAGGAAAAACTACAGTAAGAATGGAATAAACCAGACAAATATAATTAAATAAACGTAACAGAAAGCGAGTTGTTAAAATTGAATTAACGCTCGCTCCTTATTACCGGTGACGAACTCTCCACCCGAATCATGCTTGATAACATGCAAAGTACCGGCTAGATTAAGAAACTCCATCATAGCTCGTTTTAATTTAAATATGTTCGCAAAATAGCTAGTTGTCGGCGCTCGAGGCAGGGCCCGCTCGGTGTGTCTTGTCTAAAATTTAATTACAGATCACGCTCTAATTTGCCGTTTTGAACGGCTTCGGCTCGCCCAATTTACTTTTATGACCAGCCCGTTTTTCGGATACTCACAACGCAAACTATCACTTTTTGTTGTCCGTTCCATTTAGACGATAATTAATCTAGTACTTGATACATTACATCGATGGCGATTTTGTTTTGGGTAAGATACCCAAGGCCATACTCAAGGCCTGATTTCGTATTTAATACTGCCCTAAATAAAAAAAACGTCAAATTGTAGTCAATAAGTGAATATATATATATATATATATACATATATATATATATATATATATATATATATATATACATATATATATACACATAGTTTTATAAAAGTACGACGAGAATATAATCACTCAGAGTAAGAGAAACAATTGACGTAAAAAATATTTTCTTTTTCCATCGTACCGACAAATTATCTGATCATGAAAGTTAAAACAATTCCTCATACAACCACTGTGTCCAATATTTTCACAAAATTATTTTGCTTTTTCTCAAAATATTCTGCTATATTTGTAATCTCCAAGAGATTTTAATGATTTTTTTTGTGTAGAAAACATATATCCTTATTTAGTATATAAGGCAAGTAAAAAAAGCGAAGTTTCATGTAATTTATAACTTAAAGTTTAAGTATTTAAACTGTAATTTACAAGACATATACTTATCGTTAATAGGTAACACATAATGAACCTTTTTATTATAAATAAACGTGTTATTGTCGACTATTTTACTCATGGATGCTTAATTAAAGGAAATCATTTATCCTAGCCTATATTTACGTGACATGTATGTATTTTGACTGCGTATGGAGTTCTGGTGGACGAAGTATTTGCACATGTGCATAAGATAAAAAGAAAGGTTTTTTTTTTCGTGCATATAGTAATCTAGTAAAATATTAAGCGGGCGAAAAAAAATAATGAAAGTAATTTTTACTGCTTTATAAACGGAACATGTTTTGGAATGCTTTTCTCTAAATTTGGACGGAATGTGAAACAGTTTTTTTCTAATCTCAGATATTTCCTTTTTCGAAAATTTGGACAGTATATATGTGCAGTAGAATATTTTTTCTTCTCGTCATTTTTTCCTGTTTTTGATATTGCTTCATTAAACAAAATATTTCAAGATATTACTTTTACTTACTGATTTTATTTGCAAAAAGAAAAATATAATATTTTGAAGAAGAAGCAGAACAATTTTGGACGGTCGTATGAGAAATTGTTTTAATTTTCATGATCAGATAATTATTCGGCACAATGGAAAAAGAAAACATCCTTATGTCAATTGTTTCTATTATTCTTAGTTTTTATATTCTCATCATACTTTTATAAAAATATCGGTATGTATTTTCATTTATTGACCACAAGTTGACGTTTTTTATTTAGGGCAATTTTAAATACGAAATTAGGCCTAGAACTCGGTACTCAAAACAAAAATCGTCATCGATATAATATACCAAGTACAAGATTAACTATCGTCTAAATGGAATGGACGGCAAAAAGTGATAGTTTGCGTTGTAAGCATTCAGATAGCGGGCTGATCATAAAATCGAGTCTGTCAGGCCGAAGCCCTTCAAAACGGCAAATTAGGGCGTTGTCTGTAATTAAATTTTAGGCAAAATACACCGAGCAGGCTCCGCCTCGGTCTCCAACAACTAGCTATTTTGCGAATGTATTTTAATTAAAACGTGCTATTATGGAGCTTCTTAATCTAGCCGACGTTTTGTACGTTTCAGAGCAGGCTAGACTCGGGCGGGGTGGTCGTCGCCGGTGATGAGGAGCGGGTATTAATTCAATTTTAACAATTCGCTTTGTGTTGCGTTTATTAATTAATATTGGTCTCTGTTTATTTTCGTCTATACTGTAATTTTTCTTCATTTGTTATCGTTTGTTCACATATTTATTTACGTAAGAACACTAAACGATATGAATCAGATAAGTTCGATGGTCGTCGAGAGTAATCGTGTCTTTTTTACGAAGCCCCCTTCATAAAAAAGGTATAATGTTATAATATAACTGTACCTCAGAATCTGAGAACGGATTTACATGAACCCAGCTCAGTTCGATACTATCTCTGGGCCAGTTCAGTTCAAGCTCATTTCCAGTTCATTGTACTCCATCTCTATCTCAGTATTATTATTTCCAAGTGAAGTAACTTAAAGTAAAGTTATTGAAGTGTTAATTCCTAAAGCAACATCGGGCAGGTAATATCAATATTTTTGTTATCAAATTTAATTTGTGGTACTAAAAAAATACTATTTTTATTTAATTAAAATTTATAGATAATAAAAATTGTGAGATCAGCGTCAGTTATATCCAAAATAAAATAATTATTTTTATTAATAAATTGTTCCAATCAATTTCATTTTTAGGGTTCCGTATCTTAAAAGGAAAAAGGGACCTTTATGGGATTACTTCGTTTTCCGTCTGTCTGTATGTCAATCCTTTTTTTCTCAGGAAAGCGTAGAGGTATTAAGTTAAAATTAATATCGAAAGTCTACGGATCCTTTAAGCTGTAAAAAAATTAAGCTGTTAAATCAATGCAACCAAGAAAAACCCTAAAGATATAACCGTTTAGGCCGCATATTTCGACGTTCAAATAAATCCGAACCTATAGAGTAATTCCTGTTGACCTAGAATCATGAAATTTGGCAAAAATAAGGCTTCTGTGAAGGAAAAAATGTGAAAATCGTTAATTTGCAGTTATATCGTATAAGTAAAATGGTGATGACATACTGACAAACAGATTTACAGACAGACGGAAGCACAGATGTCTACGTGGAATACATTGTATTAATCCATCTTCATCGCTCTCTGCATTGACGTAAAATAAAAATATTAAACGTAAAATAAATTTTATAAAATAATGATTTATATAATTTGAAATACGATTTTTGTTTGTCAGTGAAATAACTACATAACCTGTATAAAATTTAAGCCTACAAATATTCGTGTTAGACGTAGTAAAAGGTTATCATAGTGGGTATCCATACTGACCGTTGTGTAAGGAGCTCTAAAATAATTCACAGAATTTTTGTTAATTTTTAATATGGAATGAAATTATTTGGTTAACTTGATAAATTGACGCAATATCTAAAGTCTCAGATTGACATTGAAAAGCAAAAAAAAATTTTTACTAATACATTTAGCCGAGAGCAGTAAAAATAAAACAGACAGTAAAAATAAGACTCCTTCACATTCTCCTCTAATGATAAAAATTGTAGTAGAAGGCACGGATGTTAATTTACAGCGAGACTTTTTGCGAAAATTCGATAAACCTATATTTTATTTTTATACCTTAGTTTATGTGAAGAAATTTATTGTTTATTTGATATTTTATAATACCTTCTGTAGAACGTCGCCGCCACACTTGGTATTTCACCGTCGTCCACTCAGTCCCCACACCTGACCATTGTACCGTAACCTATTACCGACACGCATCGTTTCTTGGAGATCGTCCTCGCTCAGGTGAAGTAGTCCTCGAATAAACGTGCCCGGAATTCAACTTGCAGCCGCGTGTGAAGGAAGTGGCGTTATATTTTCGAGCATATTATTAACACGGCACCCCTGCATAGGCAGATAAAGTTTCAGATCTATTATGGTTCCATGGTATGAAGGATATTAAGAAATAAGTAAATTTATTTACGCAGTCATAACTACGATGCTTGATAACGTACTTATGTTGATAAAATTTGCTCTTTCACTTCCATGTACAAAAACTTTAATATTGCAAAGGATAATAGAGATAAATCAAATCCACTTTTAAAACATGTTTAGAGAAACGAGTTTAAAATTAAATTATTTCGTATCCAACATACAATGAAGAAAATTGAAAACTTGCTATATGGAGAGATTATATGGATGTGATGTGATTTGTTCAAAACACTCAATAATTTATATCGACCGTCACAAATTCTAAGATAATATCGGTCGCCTGACTGCATAAAGATTTTCCCGGCCTTTAGCGCGTATTTTCTGTATTTAATAATGTATGCGTCTTAAATTTGATGTAGTTGGTTAAAGCACTTGCGTTCCAAAATCTGCAGGGAGATTTGGTTGCTTTGATTAGAAATATTGTTGTACAAGGACATAGCTCGTGTATTAATGTAAAACTCGGATGCATACGTATAAAAAACTGACTCCGTTAAGATAAATTTACATATAACGACCAATAGGACATCCCATCTTTTGACTTCTTTACACTTTGCTTTTAAGCCTAAATCAATATATTTTTTTTCCGTAAAATTACCAAAGTCGAAATGCCTTTTAATCAGATGACTATTTCTTAAATTTTGCTTCTACGGTGTATAAAGAAAATTTATCAAATCTAATTCTTTTCTTTATATATTTATTTAACAAAAAGATTTAACTAGGAACATCTATCAAGCACGGACAGAAATCCTACTACGAGGTTTCATACATATTTAGGAACTTGCAAACATTTAAGGGTACATAGTATTGTTAATAAACTATTTTCGAATATTAATTTTTCTTAACCTAAATATGTTGCCTCTTATATCTGTCACGAGCGAAAAATATGGTGCGTATTGAAAAACAAAATTATAAGATCTGGGATAATCGATATTTTTTATTAGATTAGAATTTACCAACGCTGTTTTCTTCTTTAAATTTGGCTCAGTAATTTTGGAGATAAGGAGTATAACGCAGCTTGCTCGCAATTTTTTTGGAATGTCTCTTTAAATATGTAATTTAAAATTATGAAAATCATATTGTTGTATTTTTTAAACAAACCCTTTTAAATAGTCTTCCACATTGTCATCAAAATCAATAAAATATTAATTCTTTGTTGATTAATTTTCAATTCAAGTATTAATATTTTTTAAAAGTTAGCTAGTGCAAAATGTACCACATATTAACATTACGTGACTATGTAAAATTTTACCTTTGCACAACGCGCGGTATTTGAGACAATCGGTTGTGAATATGGAAAATGGTAAATATATTGCCTACTATATTTTTCATAGGCGTAAAATCCTGGTGAAAAATTACGACATCCAGAATTATAGACATAGTCTTCCTACAAACAGGTTTCTAAAAACCATTATATTTTTCTAAATTTTAGGCTTTGAAAAAAAAGGTGGACATATTTTGTTTGCATATTTTTGTTAGTATATCTCTAAAAACGCAATAACAAAGAATATGAAAATAATATTTTTGAGACTATTATGACTACTCTCTCAAACGATATCCATTAGATGGAAATAAAGAAAATTGATTCGTTACTAAGCTCTCTATAAAATTTTTCAGAATTGACTTCTGAGGTATGTGCGGGTAAAATGTTTCATTATTATGCCGTAATACATTTTCTACGTGAGCGGTTTCGGAGAAATACTTGCTACTGTGACGGGCGGACAGGTCAGTGATCTTATGATGGTTCCGTTTTTTTATTAGGTACAAAATCCTAAAGATTAATGAAGAAGATAGAGCGATAAAATTTATTCATTATTTAGAATTTGTTCATTGGTACAAACTTATGTGACAAGTTAATTATTTTCTAAAATAGTTCGGAAATTCATTGTATTAAGTTAGGTGATTTAGCTAATGAAATAGTAACAATCATAATCGATAATGTGTCAATATATCTAGTATATACCGGAAAATGAAAAATTAACAAACGTAGGTGGATAGATGACATTTCTAAGAAAAATAATGAGACACCATAAATATTAATTTATTTAGGACTATTTATGCTCTCATATCGGTGTATAGAAGTAGACGTATCCCACGGTCCATTTGACTATTTCTCTCGTGTATAAAAATCATTCACCAAAAAATAAACCATTTTAGGGCGTAGTCGTCGTTAATTTTTAATAGATTTTATGTGTTGTTAAGTAAAATTATTATAACCCTATTGTTATTATTGTAATATTTTAATTGTATTCCAACAATATATAATTTATACAAAATTTTGCCTACATGATGTAATCATTCTAACAATTTTTATTAAATTTTACAAAATTCATTTTGTTGGTTCATATTCTTTCACTTAATGTTGGGTGTTTTAACTAGATTCTTCTTTGTTATCTTGCGTCATTAGATTTTTGTGGTGCAATAGAGTGTTTACCGTAAAACTTCACCAGAAAATAATTATATTCAGCTGTATGTTAAGTAAATACAACAAAATAAAACAATACACGAGAAAAAATGCGAGAATTTCAAAATGCGTTTTGTTCCTTAATCAAATGCATATAACATTTAATTTGTTCTCGCAGCCTGTTAAAGTTTATTAATTAGTTCAACTCTCTAGGGTTCATAGTTTTATATATTTTTTTTGTTAATAAAAATCAAACTAGCTTTTGTAATATTTTCGGGCACACCCTGTTTCATTAACAGTAAAATAATGAATTTGTCTAACATATTACTTTCAAAAGAAGAAACTTTTTTTTAAATAAAAAAAGAGTTTCAAAAATTCAATTTCAAAATCGCATTGCCCCGTTTTAAAATAGTTAAGGAAGGAAGTTTTTATTAACGATATGTCAATCGATTATCAAAGTAAAACTCCATTATAAAAGATCGTTTATTAATATAATCGAGGTCTACTTTACATACCATTTGTTCGTTTTAGAGTACTATAATATTTCACAAATGGATTTATGCACTATTCATCATAATCAGACTCTCTTTAGTTAATGCTCTGCCTAATATCCTCTTATCCTTAATATGTTATATACATATTTTGATGTATGGAATATTTTAAAACTATTTTTTATTTAATTTCTGCTCTTATCATCGGAATGAAAAATGTTACTCTTTGTATATGAACATTTCAATCCTGATTGTGATTTTTTATTAAAATCTGAACCTCCTAGGATCTTAAAATTGGTATTAGTATTTCAGCGCATCTTTAACACATATTTAACATGGTTTTTCAAATTAGGATTAGTTTTAGTAACCTATGCGAACAGAGAGGGGAATGTAGTTAATTCATAATGTCTGTTTATTCATAAGGAAATATTCATCACTCTTTATTTAATAAATACACTAATTTTAAAGATTTCTTTTTGATTTATCCAGTTTGCTTAAACAACTTAAGTGATGCTGCAGTCATGGTGTTAAAAGAAAACATTATTGATTGGGCTTTTGAATGAGAATTTCGTAAATGTATAGAATGTAATATAATGAAATGTATTACAACAAAACTTTAGACGTAAGGCAGGTTTTATTATGGTAGAACACATATAAGATAACAGATAAACTTAGACTATAGGTCAACCTATAACCGGTAAAAAAGAAATTTCTCATAATATCAATAAATAAATGTAAATAGGAGTTCAATTTTTCCTGTTAGGTTATTTAATATAATTATTTAAAAATATATCAGATAACTAATACAATAATACTAGTAGTTTGCTTTACTAAACTGTTAATATCTGCAAGCTGTCATTATTTCATTTTCCTGAAGCTTTGATCGGTTTGTAATCAATAACAACAAATTATGTATTGATATATGTATAAGTTACTTGGTGCAGTCAACTCGAATATAGAAGAGATAAATTAAGTTACCCAAGACGCTATAAAAAATGTAAATAACTAAAGACTCGTTTATCATTTCATTTACCATATACCTTGTTGATTTTGAGAACATTCACTTACTCAAATTTCAAGACTTTTTTGATAGTGTGGCAAAGTAATATTGATCTTGCTAATATTTGTGACGACATATTCATACAATAAATAATTTTAAGAATTATGGAAAATATATTAAATGATATACATATATTTTGAAGAATTCTTACGTACGACGTGTGTACTACGCGCAGTTGATCACGCATACTTATTCTTACTAAATTACGAATATATTAAATAGAAGCACACATTTCCATAGATAAGGGTGCATACTCATCACACTTGAGATGTACTTGGAACATATTCTGTTTTTCACACTTTTCTGCAAAAAGTTTACTCAGAAGTAAATTATAAAAAGTCAACTTATAAGATAGACTCTTGATTCCACTTATAAGGTTTTTTACGCAGTGTTATCGTGCTTGTAGGCGACAAAGAATGCGACAAAATATTATCACTAACAGAAATATTTCTAAATTAGTTTTCGTTTGGTGTCGTCTTTTAAACTGCAGGAGGTATCCCCGATCTTAAGGCGTATTGGTAATATATGACTTGTTTCTTGGATGTATGTCTTTCGTAAATTATGTTTTATTTCATAGACAGTTGAATATAACACTTTTTAGGTCAAATACTTAGAAAGAATTTATAGTATGGTGTATTCTCCAAAATTTTTCCATTATACCTGATAGATCTAAATTAATTGAAAATTATCTCCTACACCAGACATATTTTATATTTGATATTTGTCACGAACATTTACAAACATCCTTTACTTGTCATCCAAATGAGCCGTAACTCTTGTGTATTGGGTCGTTATTGTATCTTCTATTTTGAAGGTAGTCAAGATTATACGAAATCACACCGGGACCCTCCCTGTTCATTTCTATTAATAATTTGACGCATAATCGAAGTCGTCGGCATACTTACGACTACATGGAAACTAAATTGTCAGGTTTCAGGAGCTCAGGGTCTCTTAAGCATGATACCTATTGTCTTAAAGGTGATTTTTATGATTGTGGACTATGGTGATTTTTATGATTTTATTTTATATTATAAAATACTAAGACACTGGCGTTAAATAAGACTAGAACTTGTGTAAGTAAATTAAAATCAAACAAAGCTGTAAAGTTATTTTTCAATCAAAAATCAAGTCATAATAACTTTGTAAAATATATTAAAATAAATATTTCAAGTATTGCATTGATTTTGAAAAATATGCATTAGGGTGTTTTTACCAGATAAACCTTGA
This sequence comes from Druceiella hillmani, assembly GCA_039881145.1. Classification (NCBI taxonomy): domain Eukaryota; kingdom Metazoa; phylum Arthropoda; class Insecta; order Lepidoptera; family Hepialidae; genus Druceiella; species Druceiella hillmani. The sequence goes on along the minus strand of JAYKKI010000001.1, from coordinate 22,353,735 downwards.
AGTAAAAATATGTATGAAAATCACTTTTCTGTATAAGCGTTAAAAATGCAGTTGTCTTAATTTTATATTTTATATACTACTATACTCCAATTAAACAATTCCATCAAGTTATAAAACTACAAAGTAAGGAAGCAATTTTCAAATCTAAGTTATTTCAAAATCAAACCATGTGAAAAAAACCATCAAAAAACAAACGAAATCAGATAAAACAGTCACAAAAGTAATTAAATTGTCATATACTCATATAGTTCCCTTTATAGATTCCATAACCTGTGAAATCTATGTTATATCTGTCGAAAATTTGTTAATCTAGCATATGTGTTTTACGGGCTTTGTAAAATATTCCATTTTCCACCTCCATCGTAGTGATTAGAAATTAATAAAACATGAATCTGGAAATATAAGTTACTCTGGAAAACTCCTCATGCTATGATTTTAGACATCTGAACATTAGGAAATAGCTTCAGGGCCACGGTGATAATATAAATGATGACAGCGAGTTGCTAAGGTACTTATTAATTAATGGTTCCTCTTCCAATTGTACTTCTAGCTTCAGGTCATAAAGACCTTGTTAAATAACTAGCAAAGGACTAAAGTGATTGCCTACCGATTACATTAAAACAAGCTTAATTACATTATTGTATTGTGCGTCGCACTTTACTTGGTTTATTTATTTGCTTACTACTTATCACTCAAGAGGAATGACCAATTTTAATGTAAAAGATTCCAATTTCTGTCAAATATCTACATGGTCACGTGAAACTTGAAACGTGATAACTTACTACAAATGTATTATATTTCAATGATTAATATTTATTTAGGTAACATCTGTTAAAGGGTTAGTATTAATTTAAAAATGTACATATTTTTTTATATTTTCTATATACTCTTTAATTATTGACTATGAGACAAATATTTCCTTCTTTCTAAAAAAGATGGAGCAGATTTACTCAAAAAAAAAAATGTTAAATCTGAAGGTACAATGTTTCTCGATTGGAATATTCCAAAACTGCATTAAATCATGCAAAATATCACCTTTATCCGCAGAAAGTGATAAAGGAAATTCCAATTGAGAATCGCTTTCTCAAAAGTACATTATTTATTTATTTAAAGTACATATTATATTACTTGCGTCGAGGGTATCTTAAAATATTTTTGTCTTTTCCGTGCGATGAGATTATAGAGATAAGAAATTATGTGTTAAAAATATTTCCATTAAGAAGTTAAAAGTTTCCATTTTCTAAGTGCTCTCAAAGAGAGAACCACAAAATTCTTAATTAATATTAAAAAGTTAAAAAAATCTATTCGAAAATAATTGAATAACGCCGTTTTCTATTTCCAATTTTGTCCTGCCTTTACTTTTTTATAGTCAGCGTCAATGACGTCCACTAGCATAAAATGAGTGGCCATACCCTCAAACATTCAACGAATTTAACTACCAAGAAGAGTTATTTGGCAAGAATTGGTACTGAATAATAAAATAAGAAAACTTACACTTTGAGGGCTGATTATATATTTCGCTCTTATAAATATTTAAAAGTACATAATATTTTTTATACTATTAAAAATTATACATTTTTACATAAGACACGTTTGAAAAATGTTAACTGTACATCGCCAGTATTTTTGAATATATATACTCGATGCGATACTCTACACAATGGGGTAGGTGGTAAAAAATCACCCCTACGTGGCATATGGGGGGGAGGTATTCTATAAACTTTTTAAAACATTTTATTTTATGTCTTTTAAGGTATATGAATACGTATAACCATGCCAAATTTCATCTTATTATAAGTCTTCGAACAAAACGGCTGTGTCATACAAACGAAAAGATAAAGAAATATATAGCGAAGTTATAAGGGAAAACCTAGTTTCGCTACGAAATCCTAAAAATTAATGGAAATCTAAATCATATTTGGATTGTATGGTACCCAGTTTAGGAATGAGTCTTTAATTTGTGAGTTATATCCTGGACAAAAGAAATTTATATACAAAGATATGTGGTGCACAGTTATAGACATGTGATATATGGTTATTTTCATACAAAACTTCATTATACTGCTACGAAGGTCATTTTAATGTAGGTGTATAATTTCAAAACATCAGCAATATTATATAAGATACAAATTGATGGGTACCTGTTGAAAGCGATAATTAAATACAACAACTGTAAAAAAGTCTTTACGCTATGATAAACTTTTTTTTTTTCCAACGTAAATGTTTAGGCTGTGAAAAACATATCTTTTATTAAAAGTATTCCTTTCGGCTATATATTTTATTTTTACCCTTTTGAACCAAACATAAACCCACTAATTTCTATGCATTTATTTATTTTACATTAAAGCAAGTTAGAGAACTATAATACCTAATGCTAAGGAGGTTTCGGTAAAGAGTGACAGTACTTATATACCAGAATTATTTATAGTGTAATACATAAATTTCACTGAAAATACGGACCACGGAAAAAGTTTCACGTTTATGGGAAATTAATAATTTTTTTTTATAATATTTATACATGAAACAATATATTTTCTTATGCTGGTATCTATTATTATAAAATATTATTTCATAACATTTGATATATGTATATGAAGCACCCACTTGTAAAATTGCATGTGCATGGCGTTAAAGCTTTAAAAACTGTGAGGCCATGACTGATGGGCGGACGAACGAAAATTTCGAAATTATAAATGGCCCCTATTCATTACAGGATCTTAAGTATTTCATACACATATATGTTCAGATAAATCATTTCACAAAACTCATTCGATAACTTTGATAGATTCGGCACAATCGGAAAAACTATAAAGAATCCATAGTTTAAATAAAAATAACCAATTTAAATATATAAAAATATTCCAAAAATGTATCACATCAATGTCAATAGGAATCTTTTGACCTGAATTCTTAATCAACCTCAAAAATACCTGAATATCATCAACGCCGAGGTATGGGCTCTAAAATTAACAGGTAATTAACTTCGTGATAGTATTAAAAAATAAAAAAAAGTTATTATTTTTTGTTTTGTTTGAATTCATCGACATTTGCTAAATATTTATTCCTATTTATGAATGTAACAAGAACACTAATTATGCGATTTCATATTTAGAATTTGAAAAGTAATTATTAAATTAAATTTATCTTTCTTATGGATTAACAAGTAATTAAAAAAAAAATTAAACTCATTTTACTTAATGAATAAAAACGCTGTTAAGTATAGGACGATAAATAAAAATGAACACATTGCAATCTCACAATAGAAAGTTATTAATCTCAATTAGGTACATATTTAAAATAACCAGAAGAGAGAAAAATGTAATATAATGCTTATTTTAAAATAGAAGGTTTTTAATAATAAGCAATAACAAAGAACATGGAGTTGTACTATGTGCAGACTTTTGGTTGACGTAAATATAATTTTATACGAACTCGATAAATAATCACGAATTATTATGGTAGTAAAATTTTACCATGATAAATGATATAACATTTTTATTAAATGTCTTTTTTTACAATGGGCAATATTACCAAATTTTTGCTATCTAAGGGCACAGTTGAATGTTTAAAATTTTATTGCTGCAAACAAGCAATTTTCGATTAAGTAAATGGTGTTTAAGTAAAAATATATCAATTATTAAAGAAATTAAAAGTTTTGAGTAATTCCCTCTTTTCAAAGAAATTAATAAAATTTTGTTTCGACATATATGTTAATTTACTTTTCCCGTATCTCATTTTACCGTACTCACGTTTGTTTTATTTACAGAAGTTGACATAATCCATCTAATGATACTTAATAAAGTAATCCCCAATTATGCGACTAACAGGTTTTCATCGAATATGTTAATAAGAATATATATTATTTCACTTTTCATACATTTGTGAAGCCAATAACTATTCGATAAAATATTTTGAATTTGATTTTAATTTCAACACACTTTATCGGTTTGGATTGAACAACAACACCAGTATTATTTTTGATAAATTACCTATTAAAGTAGTAAAGTAGATAGTCATTAACTCCACGATGTTGGGAAACATTTTATTAATATAGATTGACAGTGAAATCGGATTATATTGTAAACGTATTTTTAATCACGCATATTAAGCAATTATTTTACGTGGTATTTATCACAGAATTTATTCTTGAATAATAATACTTCTACATAAATAAAAAACACAAACATGCAGATTTCGAGTTGTACCTAAATGCTTCCATATCACAGTCCATGACGCCACCGCGTTAACATACATCAACAGAATCGTAAATAGCCAAGCGGACTGATGCCACTATTGAGGTGGTCGAAATGAACCATTGAAGAGAACGACCATGCACAACTCCGACCCACTATTTCGCCGTTGAAACACCGTCTCATAAAAGGCGATTAACTTACCCCGCTCACGTGATTCAGTCAGCTGAAAAAAGTCAGATAAAAGGAAAAGGCAAAAAATATGAGCAACGTTCTCTTGGAAAGATAAAGTTATTTTTCAACGTTGTCATACTTTAGGGTACTTTTTACTCGTATGTTTTCCACACACTCCTACAAAGAGCTTGCATAAAGTTGTCTACTTCCGTGATAATGCTAACTGCCTTTTTATCCTTTGTTACAGTGTTCGTGTGCGATAAAAAAGGCGGAATAGAAGATTTTCACTAGCTGGAATGTTAATAAATTTTTGCCTTTTCTTTTGAGTCACAGAATATGACCGGTCGTTAACATATATTTGTTACATGTACTTAACTTTTTTGGAGGCAGAAATACAAATTTATAATAAGCTATCGGGCTGTATAATATTTTTCCCCGAATTGTTCTTGGGAATTTTTGAGAGTACGTAATTACTGTATTTTGGAATTTTTACAAATTTGGAAAAAATGCATGTTTATTTGTACCATATTTTTGATTATCAAAAAGTCAGTAGCCATTACAGAATATTCTTCAATTAGATGTCATAGAGATATTTAATTTACTATGGCGCGGCATCCATAGCGAGGAATTCGTCTTGTAAATTGAAAAATTCTTGAATTTCCTGACCCAAATTTTCAGCGATCCGTAGGTTGTCGTTGATTTGTCCATGGCAAAGCATATATTATTTGTGATGTATTAAAACTTAAGGTATTTCTGTATATTTATTTTTTTGGACATATTTAAAGCTTCTTTTTAAAGTCCTTATTGGTTGCCTAAGTCGCGGTATTTTATGTTAAATTAATACCGCGTATATATAGAATAGCATGAATTAGTCAACCAATAAGAAATAAATAAGACTGGATATATTTGTTTCTCTTTTACAATGTTCTATCTGTGGTCCAATGTGGTGTCTATCAAAAATTTTACACCCCTGCAGATTGTGTTTTGCAGTGGTTAGACTAAAATCTAATCTAATATTAAAGGATAAAAGGTAGTATAGATATAAAATGAATGAAAGAAAAAAGGGACTATATGTAGGTTGAAAAATTTGTATTCAAACATGCACATACTTTCATATTAATCATGCACATACTTTCATATTAATCACACTAATTATTTCCTAGCGCAATGGTCATTTAACCCAAATGCGAGATACATTTGTGCAGATGGTGATATGTAAACGTAGTAGACAGTCATATTAATGGGCAGAGGTAGCTACAATAATTCTTTGATCTCGATGAAAAAAAAATCCGTGTGCCAAGCAAACATATGCAGCTTTTAGATCCGCAGTCATTCAAAGGAACCGTGGTATTTATAACTTATGCAAAAACCCCCGTTAATTTCCCTGCAGAGACGTGAAATCAAAAAGGTAGAAAACTTGCCCCACTCAAACGGCTCAGCCACGTGAAAAACAAAAAAAATATGTGACGTCTTCTCCCTCATTCTGGTATATTTTTTTCCAAGCGCGTTTTTAGAGAGCGTGCATGGATACAAAATATAAAAATTGTCAACTCATAACAAAATGCCAAAAGCAATTAGCTTTACAAGACGCGAATTACTTTTAGTACTTTCTTAATGGATCTGAGAATTGTTGTATTACCCAGAAATTTTACTGGCAGATAAGTTGATGTTGTTGATTTTCACTGGCAAGTCAGTTTTCGTTGCGAAAATATTTTATTCGTAACTATAATTTATCTTTTATATAGCAAGATTACGGTCTTAGGATAGAATTTAAAAAAAAAATTGTAAAAACTTCCGGTTCTTGAAAATTTTAGCATACCAATCGGCACATATGTTTCTACTTTCTATATCTTGACAATATGGGTGATAATAAAATGTATAGTAGACATCTAAAAACAAATTTTAAAAGTTTTTGTACATTTGAGAAACTTCACTCAGAATATTCCGTAATTAATTTGAAACATACAATATAAAATAGTACCTATATTATGCCATATAATATTGTGTGACGAAGTAAATACAATTCAAAGATTGATACAATAACACAGTTTAAAAGAAAATATAAAAAATGGGCAAAAATATTAAACATAAAAGCTTAATAAAAAGTGACCTAAAATTAGTTAAGAAGTTGACATTAGAGATTCTAAAACTGCGGTTAAAAAATTTCGGGCTCCTTAAGCTCTTACTAACTAAATGAGGATTACACGAAGCGGGAATCACCAAAACATTAGCCAATATTACAAAAGTTCTCATTTTCAAAATTATATGAAGCTAAAGTTGTATGAAATTGTTAAAGATATAACTACATCGGTAAATTCCTCGTCGTAACCATCTATCATTTACGGTCAGGCGGACTTCAATGAGACTGATTACACTTTAGTTGTTATGAGTTTCGGTATCCAGAAATTATTTTATGCGTATCTTATTGATAACGCAGTAGTTAAAACATTACCTTTGTTCATAAAATAGTTCTTAAATATGCCAAATAAATTAGGAGTTGTAATAGAAATAGACACATAAAATCTCAACTTAAAATATGAACTCAACAAAACTCCAAACAACTGAATGATGAACTATAATATTCTAATATTTTATAGCAAAGCGGTTCATAGAAGACAATTATCATAAAAACTTTCTATATAAAGTGCCAATAGTCTTCGAATAAAATAGCTGTAACGTATCAACAACCACACGGACAGACAGATAGACGGGCAGACGGACAGGGCAAAATTATAGGGGTTATGCTTTTGCCATTTAGCTACGGAACCCTAAGAACCCGGTTTGATTTGGCGTTCTTTCTATTACGTAGGTATAGGCCTGAATGCAACAACACTTCTTTCATGTGTGAATAATGCGTAAGAAATTTTATATAATCTTTTGTGCTGAAACAAGCTGTTTAGTTAATTATGAAGAGAAACCATAATTATGCGTCATCCTTTGGGTATTTGACTTGTTTTTCTCCTAGTAACTAAAGTAAAAACTACACTAGTAGCAGAATTTTTGAGATCTTTGCTTTTTTTTGAAGCAATGAAATTTTTTAGACATCTCTTACAAGGTAACCATGAATTTTCTTAGTATATCGCCAATCGCATATAAAGTAATCATGGATTTTCTTAGTGCATCGTCAAATGCAAAAGCAGCGTAATCACTTAAGTCGATAATACCTATATTTAGTCTAGCTCAATATTTTTGAGTCATCCGCCGAAAATACAAAAAATATCCCAGAGAATAAAAACATTTAACAATAACTTTATCTCCCTACGAGAATTTTGAATGCATTTTGCCTTTTTATATCAGAATTTTTACATGACTGGGCCGTGTGAGTGGAATAAGATTAACGCCCTTTAAAAGTCAGGGCCTCGGCAGTGAAATAGCCGCCCTAGGCTTCTGCGTAAGTTGTACTCACCGACGAAGTTTTTCTCAATGGCTAATTGTGATCACCCTTACCTCAGAGGTTACCGAGTTAAATGTAGCACTCATCTGTGAATATGGGTGTGCATGTGTGGAGGGAGGGAGAAACGTCGGTTTGGCACCGATTCTATAAATCTCTAGCCATAACAGTATTTATTTAGGTTCGGAAAAGATGATTTATTGCAAAAGATGTAACTGAGTCCATCTACTTTCATTATTTTATCATTTTCAATGCGCTTTTTATTCTGTGGTAAAATATTTTCATTACTCTTTAATATACAATATTTTGAGCAATGTATACCTCGTGGTGAGTACTTTACTATCGTATTGTATGTAATTATAACTTGGGTTATTTACACTACAACAACTAAATTAAACTTTTATACAACTAATCAAAACTTTTGATATAGCTTTTGGAAAGAGGAGAGAACTTTTGATATTGCTTTTGAAAAGAGCTTAAATAAGAAAGTCATGTACTTACGATATATTCAACAAAAATACTTCTTTTTCTTCTTATTGATTGAAATCGAAACAACATATACAAAAATGCACGAGTATACGCACACCTACCTACATACATATATACGGACAAATAACTCACATTTCTTTTTTACTTTACCGCAGTCAGTACTTCAAGGCTTCACGTAACTTTCCATACTATATATTCGTCTACTAATATTATAGTCGCCCTGTGTCTTTGTATTTGCCAGTACATATTTACTTACCTACCCACCTGCGCTAATATTTAATCAGTTTATGAGTTTATTTATACCTGTACTTATTCACTCGTTTACCTACCACTTAATACCGTAATTCCTTCAGGTATTTGTGTACAATTACCTACCTATTTATTTTATTTTTTTTTATTCCCAACCTCAACATCAGTGAAACGAATCCATACTCGACGAGTTTACTCACCATTATTGGAATGTTCTTTTCACTACACCCTAGCTACATAATTTTACCATGTCCTTTTTCAAAGGCAAGTTTATTCTATTCTTAGTCGTCTAAAAATTTTAGAGAATTTATTATAATATAATCATTAGACTTGTACTAAACCCGCTATTTAGTTGACAAATTCTATGCTATAACTTCAATTTTCTTGCCCAAATTCTAACTAATTTTTATAACACTAAACTGAAACCATTCAAATATAAAAAATCATTCATATTAGTTTATTAATTGCAGACATATCAGTCAACATCCACAAAGTAGGCAGTACCACTATAGCATCAAGTTGAGTAATGGAAGTTCAATGACAGAGTCTCTGTTTGATACACCGAAACAAATTTGAAAACATCAGGTTTTCAGGCATTTTCAGGTTACACTTTTAGTAGGCAGTTATCCTGCAGTATGAGAAGTAAGTATCAGGTACCCGGAGTTTAGGAAAAGTCTTTGGTTGGAATTCAAAATACCAATAAAAAACAGCAGATTCTCAAGTTTCACATTTTCAGCAGGCAGTATCTCCACAGCGACTCAAGACTGAGGAGTTGAAACCCGTAGTTTAGTGGTAGGGGTACTGTTTGAAAAAACATTAGGTCTTCAAATTCTCTAGGTTTCGGCAGGCAGTACCCCGGCAGAATCAAGACCGACAAGTTGCAGCCCGCCATTCAATATCATAGTCTCTATTGGATATCCAAACTACTAATTTAAAACAGCTGATGCTCAAGTCTCACGATTTAAGGAGGCAGTATCCCCTAATGTCAAGACTGAGAACCTGGAACCCACAGTTTAGTGACAGAGTCTCTGTTTGAGAAACATAACACTTATTTATCACCAAAATATTCTCAATTTTCACGGTATAGACTGGCAATACCGCTGACCCAACGGGACTGGGGATTTGAAATCCCTATTTAAATGACATCATTCCTTGAGAGCCATGATACTAATTAAATAACAGCATATCTTCAAATCTAACCCGTCAAACAGGCAGCACCTTCACACTGTCAAGACTGAGAAGTTAGAACCCTGAGTTTAGTGGTCGATTTTCTGCTTGAGAAGACTTAGAAGTTGGATCCCGAATTTATTGATAGAGCCTCTGCTTGAGACCCATAATACTAATTTAAAAAACAGCTGAACTTCAAGTCTTACAGTTTAGTCAGAAAGTTCACCTACAGTATTAAAACTAAAGACTTGAAATTAGGAATTAAATGACAAAGTCTGTGTGTAATAACACAACATTAACTTAAAAGCAGCAGATTTGTAAGTCTCACAATTAGGCATACAGTGTTCCTGTAATATCAGAACTGTAAAGTTGGAACCAAGAGTTCAAAGACAGTCTTCGCTTCATGAAACCCACAATACTAATTTAAAGACAACCGACTTTCAAGCTTCATGGTTTAGGCAGGCAGTATACAACAAGAGTGCAACAAGCACCTGGAATTCACTGAGAGAGTCTCTGCTTAAAACCGACAATTTATATTTTGAAAACAGCAGGTTATCAAATGTCACGGCTTAAACAGACAGCATGCTTGCAGCATCAGGGTTTATAGATTAAGGTTTATAGATCCATATTGTATTGTATGTATCTGTATTGGCTTACCTACCTATTCGCTTTATTACTTTCTTGCTACGTTAAGAAAAGTCAAATTAATCTGAACTCAATAAAGTTACTTATCATTACTGACGAATTCCTGTTACTATCATCCAGCTCCATCATTGCACATTGATATTGCTGAAGAGCAAGTTTATGTCGTTTTAATCTTTAATTTAGATTCTTATTAGATTGTCATTACACCTATATATTGGAAACTCGATCACGGCACCTGTACTGTTCAGAGTTAAGAAATTCCCTGGTATATCTCTAATTTAAATTAACGCATTTTTTCCAATTTCATGGAATCGTACTGCAAATATAACTTTTCAAATGATCATCCAAATTGGTTGACAAATGCTTGAGATATAAGGTAACATAATTAAAGAAATATTTAGTGGAATTGAAAATCTACTACTTTTTTGAAGTCCAAAATAATAATTTTAATTTTTGGGACTTGTTTCTCTGAAATAGAAACGCGGTCTTTGGAAAATCACTTATATTGGTAGACTTATAATCTTAAACAATTTTCATAAGATTTATCGTTTAATAGCAGACAAATTCTGAAATCTATTTAAAAGATTTGACAAAATACAAACATTCACGGAAATTAACAATATTTGAAAATATTATTTATTACATACTTGGGCCGCAAGGCTGGGAGACTTTGCTTGCGATTTCAGGAGAAATTAAGATCTAAAGCTGTTAACTAGAATATAATATCATTCCAGAAAAAGAAGCAAAAAATATTTATTTTCATTTTGTAATGGTAATATAAAAACTGGTAAACTACGAGATTTACTTACAGTTTAAATTTCAAAAATTTTGGTCAAGACCCAAAGTTTTCAAAAATTATTTTTATGTTATATGTACATGTATATTCTTATTATATATTTATATATATACATATATATATATATATATATATATATATACATATATATATATATATATATATACATATATATATATATATATATATATATATATATATATATGTTACCCTTTAATACCTCCTTGGTCCATTAAAAAAACAATTAATTTAATTCGTTTTTAATCTTTATAAATTTTACAATTTTCAAATAATTTTCATGCCATAGGATTTTCCCAATTTGAGAGGAAATTTAATTCCAAGATAAATCTCTTACTACATTTAATCATTTGCTGTAAAATATGAATAGGACGAAGTAAGATACGCTGACGATGTCGTTTGTCGTACAGTTTTGCTTTGCAACTGTATACTTTGAAAATATTTCTTTTTACTTACAATACATCTTAGAAATTGTTACGTTCAAAATTTCTGTTAAATAATATATTCCAGGAAAATTGTAGAAACTATTCCATCATAATTACTTTTATAATGTAATCATATTAGCTTTTTCGTGTGTATATAAGTTTAAACTTCGATTGGTCTTCAGTTTTATTTAATCTTATGCCAAAAATAATGCCATTCGTCCCATAGTAATACGTAAACCTATACATTGATTACGTGCTCCTCTATTTATCTTGCAAATAAATTGTTTTCTGTTCACTTTTTTTTCCAGAAAATTAATTATATTCTGAAAATATGTAACAAATTTTGGAAATCAAACGCAAATTTGGATTTAAATAATGTGATAAATATAATATTAACAACCCGATTGTAATGAAATTCCTGTTATTTTTCATTTATGAAACAATTGACATTTTTTATTTACTATAAAACTTAAGCATATAAAAAATAGTACGTTGTTAGTATTGTTTATTTCGTGATGGAAATTTAGAACTAATTTTAAATTGTAAGCGTATTTTATAAAAATCTCTGGTTTTAATGGAATGTAGTGTGAAAAGTAGCATGTACTTCAGAAATTAAACCTACTATTTACTTTAAGTTAATATTTCAAGATATATTTTAAATAAACTGTTTTGTTTTCAGTTTTAACTTCATCGTATCGGTTTCATAATTTTATAATTGAAAATTTTTCAATGACGAATAAAGGGACAATAGAATAAAAATTTAAAAAATTCGGAACCAAAAATATTTGGATGTGAGTATGTATCTAAATCGTAAATGAATTTACATTAACTTAAAAATATGTTTAGATATTTCTCTTTATCTTATGATGATAACATTAATTTACTTTAAATATAAAAATATTTGAATTCGAAATTCACTACTCGAAAGAAGTGTAAGATTTTCCTAAAATTTTTTGAGTGTTTAATAAAATGTAAGCCAAATAATATGTCAGTCATCATTCTCTGTTAGGGAAAATTTAATGATTGTACATCTCATGTAATGCTTAAATAAATTGAACTCGTTTATATTGCAAGGAAAGAACAAGACGCGGGGTCTATGTGGCTGCAGTTATTAATATAATTTTAAAACCCTGTAATAAACTGTAAGAAGGTTAATACGATATTACAAAACCAGCAATTACAGAATTGCGTCTTACGACAAAGTACATGCAATATGTTTTTGTCATTTATATTTAAGCCATGAGATCTTGAACAGTTAGCTTTGATTGTATACAAGTTTCTTCAAAGGATGCTAGCGTTTGCGCATTTGTGTTTACATAATTTTAAGGATTTTCGGTAAAAATATGAATTTATTAAAATTGTTTCCTATAACATAACGTTCGAAAAAATATTCACACTTACCAAAAGCCCAATATTGCCAGTTTTTTTACCCAGTTTTTCGGTAAAAATATGAATTTATCAAAATTGTTTCCTATAACATAACGTTCGAAAAAATAATCACACTTACCAAAAGCACAACATTGCCAGTTTTTTCTTACCCCGTTTTTCGGTAAAAATATGAATTTATCAAATTGTTTCCTATAACATAATATTCGAAAAAATAATCACACTTACCAAAAGCCAAATTTTTGATAGTTTTTTTTTACCTAATTCAAAGAAAAGATGCACCGAATTTTATTTCGGACTGTCATAAAAGCCTTGTAAATTTCAGGTTTCATTAAAGAAATAAGGTACCATACATTTGTTTATAAAAAGTTTATTCTTGTAATCTATTATTTGTAACAATGTCTTTACTTAAATGGTATTTTTCTCACGAACTGTCAAATTTATAGATAAACACAGCTATCTACGTTTTTAATGAAAGAAAAACAAAAAAAAACAAGGAGGTGGCATAAGTAACTAAGATTATTTCATAAACCGTTATTCGAGTTGTTTCTTTAATATGATATTTTGAAATCCAATTTTTCTATTTATGTTAACACTTATTGTCATAAATAAACTTTAGTAATGTCCATGGATTTTATCTACTTTTTAAATAATTAAATTTTAAATAATTAAACGGTTAATGATAAATGTGCAGCGAATCTCTGTCCTCAATTTTAAGGTACAGGGTGCGGTTCAGCGCAAAATAGCGAACGTCAAAGTGAATAATTGATGGTAATTAGAAAAGTTCTATCGAGAATTCAGTCGCCTAGGTTGCCCTGACAATAGAGTAGGAAACTATGCCGCGAAAGCTTATATTCCAATATAGTTTCGATTATATTTTCTAGGGGCACAAGTCCAGAAGTCTTTGGAGCGATATTTGAAAACATCATCTAAAAAAATCATTTCAAAATTCTGAAGCAAGCAATATGCACATCAACTCGGTGTTACCACATATATGCTGGAAAAAATACACAAAACTTCAAAGTGCATGGATATTATGGGATATCAATTAACCACGAGAGAGAGAGAGAGAGAGATAGAGAGAGAGAGAGAGAAGAGAGAGAGAGAGAGAGAGAGAAGAGAGAGAGGGAGGGGGAGAAAGGGAAAGAGAGAGAGAGAGAGAGAGAAGAGAGACAGGGAGGGGGAGAAAGGGAAATAGAGAGAGAGAGAGAGAGATATATATTTGCAACGAACTGTCTTTTATAGGATCGAAACACCAAGCTTAATACGTTACAAACAACCATCTATAAACTACCATCAATCGGACTTAATGTTGAAAATATATCTTACGTTGGAAACAATGAAGTAATTTATGAGTTAAATTTAAATTTATTGAAAATTTGAAATTTAAAAATAAACTTTCGTGTCCACGCCTAATTTTTCTTTATCACAAACTGGAATCCGAATCTGTTAATGGATCTGATAAGATTTCGGTTTACAATTTATTAGTAGAACTTGTCTATGTGTTAATTTCAGGACAAAAACGAATACTTGGGAAATAAAAATTAGACAACGTAAGTATCTGGAACTACGTAATGTCGGTTCTTGAATATTTCAAATTCACTATATTTTTTATTTATGTGTCGTCTACACGATCACTAAACCTGACCATTGTACCGTGACATAATACGCCTCGAAGAATTCCTTGGAGACAGCCCTTTCTCAAATGAAGTGCCTCTAAAAGCACGTGGTCAGAATTCAATATGTAGACATATGAAAAGAAAAGTGAGGTTGCATATTAAAGTATGTTATTAACATTGTATGTGCGTGTATAGTGATGCAAAACCAAGGATGTTTTAAAGATGGCTTGTATTATGAAATAATATGCCATAATATTACCATATATATATATATATATATATATATATATATATATATATACACATATATATATGTATATATATATATATATATATATATATATATATATATATGTTTATATTACTAAACATTTAAATCGCCTTTCACAATTATCTTATAAAATAAATTTCTCCAAAGATGAACGACTGGTTCATGCTTAATTTGCTTCTTTCTTGACCGACGAAGGGATGTAATATATTTATATATATACTGTTGTATAATGTGATGTCTGCCTGAAGAAACTACTATTGATACTGTTTTTACTAAACGAATGTTTAAGTTTGGATATTATCTGTCAGTTGAAATCGAATATTTTAAGTAAATTGATCGACATGAAAATTGCTGTACTTCGATTCAATTTAAAATCTAGGTACCTGTGTGTAATGCTATGAAAGAAATTTGTGAAAATGGTGTTAATGTCAATCTTTCAACTGGCATTGTACACATTGCACAGTTACTTCTAACATTATACACTTTTTGCTTTCAATGTTATGGTGATGCATTTTCTAACTGCTGGTAACGTGAAAGCGTATTAGAAATTTTTTTTCAATATCACAACTATTAAGCAACGACAGATTTTAATTTTCGTACGTCATCTTTATTTCAATTTACGGCTATCAAGAAAATTAAAACTGAAGTATAGAAATTATCTCAGAAAACGGAGCATTAAGCTCCGTTTTAATAGTTAATTTTTGTCAAATTGTTTTTATTATCGGTGAACATTTTAAAGAATATGCGTGTCTACAAATGAAAGATTTTTAACATCCTTTTTTAATATTTCTAATTGAATTTATTACTTTATCGTATCATAAAAAGCACAGATAATTTTATACATATATGGGGTTTTATTTTTTCAAAAGTCTTATACGTAAAGTAGCAGCAGAAACTACATATGTAATTTTATAATTAAAATGTGAATTATTGACCACAATATTTTTTTATTTTAGTATAATATGAGATAATAGAGCTTATTATGGAATTATTTATGAGTCAGTTTTATTCACGGATATCGCCTAGCATCCGTGAAGACATCAATATATTACGTCTTTCCATTTCAACTATCCATTTATTTTCATCTACTTTTTTGATACTGAGACAAAAAGGAAAAAAAAATGATCATCCATAAGAAAACTGACTTATCCACCTGTTTGCCTGTCACAGCAATTTTTTCGAAATTTGAAATTTAACTTGTAATAAATCTCACTAAACCGCATAAATTTCTTCATATACATAGTTTATACTCAAAGATTATCAATTAGAAATGTCAAGTAATCAAGTAGCCAAATATTAATTTGTTGTGTGGGGTATAGTCTAAAAAAGCTTGTCTTGGGGCTTCGACCAATTATTTTCATTATTAAAAAAATACATGATCAGACCTATTGGATATACTTAGATAATTCCAGAGTTCGTAGTTTTCGAAAAATTTCTCTAAAATTTTACATTTAACAACAGCATATCAGGAGATATAATTACATAATAAATAACAATAATAATATTTTTAAATAGTTTAAAAGAAGTACAGTGGAAGTTTTCCTATTCATGAGTAAAAGTTTATATTTCCATGTGCATGTATAGAACAATCGTGGAGCGAATTTTATTCGCTTTATTCATATTTGTTCCAGATGCATTTAAATTGTTTATATTAGTGAATAGTGTATTGGTTGTGTTAGTGCAATAAAAAAATACTTAAATCTTGTATTATCATTATCACTAAATTTTTATGACTATATTTTTAGAAAACTTTTCACAACCGTCAAATAGTCATAATTCAAACGAATTGCGATATATTATTCTACTTTTTTTGCAATTAAATAATATTTTAATTATTTCAAAAAATATAAGTGACAAATAATTAATTGCATTGAAGGAAAAATTAACGTGCGGATAGGGAATCAAAATAGAAATATTTCTTCTAGACAAATGTCAAAATCATTTCTATTCTACAGTTTAGAAACAAAGTGTAAGTGTATCCATGTACACTACGTACTGTGTCCTTAAATAGCACCACTTCAATCAATTGTACAATTAATGATGCGAATTCCGGCCAAAATTTTATTGTTTTAAATCAGTTGACTAGTTTATAATAAAATTAAAGTTTAAGTTTTGTACGAAATCATAATGATATGTAAATTAGCACCTGTATAAATAGTGCCAATTGTCAGTTTAGCAATATGTAACGTGTTGTAAATTATTAAATGTTAAAATGAAACGTCATTATTCACAATGAAATGTCATTCGTCATCCTAACAGATTTGAAACTTTAATTTTCAAAGCAAAAGACTGGGTTTCGTTTTTAATTTAATAAACATACTTAATATTGAATATATTTGGCGTTAATTTTGTAAAAGTTCATTATACACAATTAAATGAAACTACGTGATGTAGTATTATTTCTTTATTTCTACTTTCTTTAATTTCTTTACCACGACCTAGGTTTCGTTGTATTACATCTTCAGGTGGGATATTTCTTCAGATGTTGTAATACA
Source organism: Druceiella hillmani (assembly GCA_039881145.1). Lineage (NCBI taxonomy): Eukaryota > Metazoa > Arthropoda > Insecta > Lepidoptera > Hepialidae > Druceiella > Druceiella hillmani. The sequence continues at coordinate 22,336,420 of JAYKKI010000001.1, read as the reverse complement.
ACGAAACCTAGGTCGTGGTAAAGAAATTAAAGAAAGTAGAAATATTACTACATCACGTAGTTTCATTTAATTGTGAAACATACTTAACTTAAATATTACAATTGTAATAACCAGTATATTATCGAAACATATTAAAAAAAATATGCACTTAATTCTACGTATTTCATTTCTTCTATCATTTATTCATTTAATTAGGACGCATTCGATTTCGAGATATCCATAACATTAGTATTTGTAAATTAGTTTGTGCACGCGTACAGAATAATTAAAATTTAGATGATTTATTTTAGAAAATATTGTACTTACCTAAATTTTAAGTTTGATTGAATTTCCACTCAGCGCACATCGTAAGGTTCCAACCAAGTTAAACAGTATTATAATTGCATTCGGAATACTTTAAGTATTCGCTTGCACTAAAAACGACGTATTCATTAATTCCAATTCCTCGAGAACATATTACAAATATTTAACAAAAATCATTGTTACGCATTATGCAGTAACACGAATCACAACTGTCATTCTAAAAACAATAACTATCTCTTCAAAAAGATTCAAATGTTCCGATTTGTTTAATAGTCTTTCAAATGTTGCCATATTAAATAATTAATAAACCATGGAGATTTATTTTGAAAGCGTAATTAAATTTAGATTAATATATTATATTGAAAAAAATGTCGCATTAAAAACTATTTAAATATTTAAATTCAGTTCAAAAGTCGATGATAATATTTTTTATAATCTTTTAAGTAATTTGGGTGAATTATGAATGTTGAACTTTTTAAATGGCAATAAAAACTACAAACTACAAAAAAAATTATAAATTGTAACCAATCTTGATCTTGAAATGAAACTGGATTGTGTTATCCCTTATCATTTTTTTATACCTTCTTTTGTAAAAAAACACAATTGATAGGAATATTTAGGTAACCCAAATTAACTATCGACCGCTAAGAAGGATATTTATGCAATATTTCCATACTTCCTACTTTTATCGAAACTTGAAATTAGAAACTATAGGTTGCTGAATTTCCCTGTTAATGACTTGTTGATATTTTTAGATTTCAGGAAATGTGATATCATTTAAAAAAAGAATGATATATTGAAATCTACCTACGATGCAGTATTACTGACTGAAGTAACGCTATTTAGTGAAGACACGTAGTATATAGTGACATTCCGTCAAGGATGAGAGATAATTCAGGATGTTATTAAGAACCGAAAAATGGTATGGACGTGAATCTATATTGTAATAATTCGGACGGCGGTGATTTTTTAACATCTCGCAAAATATTAACACTTTCGATCTTAGTTGAAATACACTTACCTAAACTTAAAATAATGAGAAACTGACTGATATAAAACTAGGCTGTACAAAATAATTTTGATAAGAGTGCCCATACAGATGGCCTAAATTATATAAGGTGAATTGAATATTTTACTCTAGGGTGGAAAATATTATATACATTTTCCTTCGCATTGAAAAATAAGTTATACTTATGGAGTTATAATTAATTAATATCTTTAAAATTTTAATAAACGATTCCTCAAAATCTATTATCAAAATAATATCCAATTTTCTAACAACATCACTTAAATTTACGTTTTAAATAAGCTTATTCTAATGACTGGGAAAATTATACAAAATAAAATGAATTTTCATAAATTTTACACTTAGCTATTTTCTTTATATGGAACGTATTTATTGTACAATAATTACCTTGAAATAACAATATCACAAAGCAAGTTTTGTTAATTAAATACATCGACAAAAGTGAAAGCATTTCTTATAGCCCCCAATGAAATGGCTGTTAAAGATAATATGGAAACTGTTTAACTACTTATTTCCTGCAATATTTATTGGTTTAGTTACTTATTAACATATTTTATTATTAACACTGAGTTTTATTATCAACAAAAACCAATGTTTATACTTCACATTTAACACAGTTTTAATGTGCTTATAATTCATTCACACTGAATTGTGATGAAAATGAATAAGGTCAGCATATAGATCCACTGAGTGTCGAAGTGGTGTAACTTAGATTCAATTTATAAAAACAATAATTTAATTAATTATTTTCACCTATCACTTTTTATTACTCATTAAATGTTTATATAATTATGAAGATATAATTTCGACACTCATGATTTCCATGTATTAAAGTGGATGTAGAATTTTAATAAAATTTAAAATGTCTTAATCTTTTAAATTATTTCCCCCTTTATTCTAAATTCGTAGTGATAACAATATATTTTTTGATATTCCAAACAACTTAATTGCAAAATAATGATCTGTTTTAAATAAGAGATTTAATGTAATTCAAAAACTGTTGAATGCTAGAAAAATTAACAGACTGAATATTCTATACTTTGTATATACATAAATGTTAACGTAGCTACTAAAATGTGATGTTAATATATATTAATGGTATTACCTTTAACTTTAGTTTAAAACCATAATCACTCACAGAAAGACCGACATATATAATAAAATTACATATAAAGGATATTTTTAAATAAATTTTATATACAATATTTCTACCATAAATATTTATTAACACATCCTAAACTTGATTAAATAGTTCTTTATTAAATACCTTAAAGTTTTAAGCAATTAATTACCCTGGTAAACACTGTTTTTGTTACACTAACTTTATAATGCTTTTTGTTTGTCTCCATATACCCTCATAACGAACAAAATATAATTTTATTCCAGTCACTACCCAGTTTGTTTGTGAGACCTACATATTCATTTTTACCTCATTTTACTAGTTTTGTTTGAATATCCTCATTTATCCTACTATCATATTTGACTAAATTAAATTTATTGACATCATTAAGCCTATATATCTCCACGAAAGGATTTAAATAACCCGGACAGTTTTTGTTATGTGTGTGGTGAATTAACTTTTGTACCTCAGAGTCGAAAATTCACAGCATTAGTTAAAAAATGTTATTCAGATTATTTTGGTTTTCCTGTATACCATCAAGACAAATTTTGAGCTTCACATATCTGTTGTGAGTTATGTGTGAGACTCTTCCAGACTATTAGGTTGGACTAAATGATCTAGGTACTTGCCATTTGCTATAAGAATGATTTTGATGGAACAGTAAGATCATGTAAGTAATGGGTATTGTTGTTTTTCTCACATTAAAAGCATCCCAACCAAGCCTAAACATACCGTTAAATATTCACACTTGTCAACGGCCATAAGAACAATTTTACATTGTGCCTTGATATAGGGAATTCCCTAGATCAAAACTTCAAAATCCAATAAGAAGTAAGGAATCTGTTCCTCGTCAAGATGATAACGTATGTAGAGAAAGCGACTTAACTTATGAATTAACTACTTCTGGAGAACCATATTTATTGACACAAAGTGATCTAAACAATTTTGTAAGTGATTTAAATGTGTCTAAAAAATAGACTGAGCTTTTGGAATCTAGATTAAATGGCTGGAATACACTTTCTCCTGATACCAAAGTTTCTTATTTTCGACATCGCGATGATGAACTGAAACCTTACATTTTCAAAATGATGATTTGGTGTATTGTAATAACATTCCTGTAGTAATGAATCTATTAAATTTTGAACATGATTCAAGTCACTGGCGATTATTCATTGATTCCTCAAAAACCAATTTGAAAGCAGTGTTGCTAAATAATGGAAACACACCTCTTTCAGCCTTCCAGTTTATGGTTATAAACTTATAAACTCAAACTAAGCTTTGGGGTTTAACGTGTCATTGAAAATACGTATCCTGGGCTCACATCTGGATTTCTTTCCCGAGGGTACTGTAAATGACGAGCAATGTAAGAGATTTCATCAGGACATTTCCATAGCGTTATCAAGAGTAATGAAATCAGACCAGAAGTGAAATATTCACGAAAATCACAAATATATATTTATAATGAATATATTTATTGTCCATTGAGTAATTATGATTGCCAAAGTTCAGGTGATTTCATACTTTTCATGAAAATATATATTTAGATGCACGAAGAAACCTGACATGTCAATTACCTTTCATTAACATATTCTAGTTTAGTAGCCATAGTACATTTAGCATTTGGTGTAAGTTTCCCTGTGACAAATTAAGTTGGAACACAAAAGACATTATAAAATCCATTTGAAGAATTTAAGCACACTTCCGAACTATGTTATTCATTTCTGATCTATACACTTGTGGAATTCATATCCTCACAAATATTTTTACCAAAATAATTACACGAAGATTTCCTAAAACTAATGCAGCAACATATCAAGCAAAATTTTTGAAACTTTTTAGAATAAAAAAAGGTACTTTTAAAAACAAGTTTTCGAAATTTTATAACAGAAAAAAAAATAGTTCTTGAAATAAGCCAAATATTTGATTAATTTCAAGACCACTTATGGCTCTAATTTATCAAACCTTAATGGACACACTCCTAGCTAAAGACAACAGTAAATTAATTTACAATGAATACGCTATTCATTGAATATTATTTTTTTGTTTTCGGAAAGCCATTAGTAGAGTTAAAATGAATTGTGTGATGAAACAATTTCAAACAATGTTTAACGTACCAAAGCAGAAATCGTAAATACCATGAACACATTATTAATCATCGATATGTAGGTCAATTATATGTTAATAATAAATTTATAATATTAAAGATAATTTTTAGGGTTATCCATATCTAAAAAAGCAAAAGAGAAACTTTATAGAATCATTCAAGTGTTTGTCTATCGTATCTGTTTTTTTTAGAAACCGCTTGATGTAGGCACTTGATTTTGTTTCCCAAACTACTGAAACTATGAAAAATAGGGTTCTTAGCAGCCTATACAAAAATTTTAGGAAAACTATAGCGATTATTCTAAATATTATAATTTTCGAAATTCGCATCATGTTTTGATGCTGGCGACATATTTGGATAGTAATAGTTTCATATTGGGAGAAGTTAATATTTGTAAATATTTTAATAGAAATACCATATTGAATATATTTGACGTTAATTTTGTAGAAATTTGTTATTCACAATTAAATGAAACTACGTGATGTAGTATTACTTTGTTTAAGTTCTTTACCACGATCTAGGTTTCGCTGTATTCCAACAATATTTGCTAATAGCCCGTAAGATGTTGAATTTTACAAGTGCTTATCTATGCAAGTCCTAGTCTTGCTTCATAGATTTTAAATATGAAAACTAAACATAATTAATATAATCATAACATATACGATAATAATTTACGAGTAACTATTGATTTCACAGCTTTTGAAAACCAATATTAAATTATTTACAAAGACAAACTATTATATATATATATATATATATATATATATGTACATATAAATATAAATATACATTATTTTGCCATAAAAATATATTGCGTAATATATTTTCTCGGGAAAACTTTTGACAATCTTGACCATAGTAGTTTTGAAGATGATTAGTTACGGAGAAGCATGTTTTTATGGATATTTCATCAATGGTTTTACCTAAAAATCTGAAAAAAAAATATTTCTTAACTTGTCATACCTTTTTTTCTGATTAATAATACCGCATCACATAAAACTTTAAAAAGTCGGCATGTTACCCCTTATGAAATATTTGTATAAATACTTTTAAGTGTTTATTTTCCAAATATATGAATTTAAAATTTCTACGTTAAACATTTTCACAAAAAATGTCTGTGACAAACGAAGGGGTGTGTAAGTAATCTCATAAAGATTATCTTTTTGGGGCACGTACCCTGAATCGGCTAAGCGCAAATCGGACTTGTGCAATTATCATTCAATACATGCATCAAATTATGTAGTAATTTCTGAGTATGAAACGTTCAAATAGTAATATTAGATTAGTTTACTATATTAAATAATAATATTTACTATATTAAATAGTAATATTACGTTTTATGCGATTAACATTGTTAATCTAATAGAGATATTTAAGGACTGAAAAATCCTAATTACCTTTTTTTTCAATGAGAGTAATTACATCAGTAATTATATTTTTACTACGATTTTCATTATAGTTTTAAAAATTAAAATGATTAAATAGTGAGTTTCCGAAAACTGTCCGGAAAAATACAACGGTGGTACCTGATAATCGACATAAATTTTCCTATAAATTTTCTTACTTTTTTTAAGGATTTTCTTATGTGTAATTTACAAGATCATTAAGAGTGATCGTGAGAGAGTTTCAGATAAAAAACCCATTAGAAAATGATCATATATTTTTACCCGCATTTTAATATGCTCTCATATTTGGACAATATTTTAATATATAAATAATATTTAATAGAAGGAACGAAGAGAGTATTATAAATCGCTATATTATTTGTTTATTTATCGGGCTTCTACTGTCTAATAATCGTAAAATGAATAAACAAAAATTATTACGTTATATGAAATGTAAGAAAATAATTGACGATAATAATCAGCCAAAATCATTAATAAGTAGAATGCAAATTTTGTGGAACGAAGTTAAAGATAAATTACGTGTTTTGTGAAAATATTAATTTTTTTCTTAATTTCCAATGTTATTTATTCTTATTGCATTAATCGATAAAACACATTTCTTAATCAATTTCTTTACATATGTCAGAAGATGCATGATTATTACGACTTTTATATGAACATGTGAATTTTTTTCATTGCTATATAAAACACTAAATGATCATATCATCACGAAAAAAGAAGTAAAACTATATAAAATAATTTGCCGATGCACCTAAGGCAGAATCAAACATTTTGAATCTGAGTAAATAAGAACTGATAACTAGAATACCGACAGTGTAACATTTAAAATAATATGATATAATTCCAAAAATTATTACAATTAGCAAAATCCTTTAAGTATATTAATCAAGTTTTTTTTTCACGCTTCCCATTCATATATTAATTTAGTAATAAAACGCAGAATGCATTTTTTATCAGATAAATCAAACATTTTTATAATTGATCCCTCTATCTATTTATATAATTTATCAGTGGCCCATTCCGATTGCGGCGAGAGCAGTTCAAAGCTGGTGCTAATCCCCTTGTCTGCCTGCAGTTCTGTTTGGAGACAAACTCACTTCTACTAGGCATTATTACGACTGCTTCTTTTCCATTGCTGCAGCAAGTCGATTCATTTATATTTCTGCAAAGCTGCATACTAGTTTGGGTAGAGTTAGTATTTTTAATTAGACTGGTATTTTAACATAATCATGAAATAATTATTCACAATTTAACACATAAACATTTCATGCTTGACATCTATTTTTGTCACGCTTTTATTAGTTTCACTAGTATTTAACTATGGATATAAACTTATGTAGGGAGTTCATTTTCATATGGGCTTGTACAATGTGGTGTTATCAAGCTGATGTGATGATGAAAAAGAGAGGTGGTCATGGGATCTTACCAATGATCAAAAGTAAATCAATTGAATTTTGGCACGTTTAACTTATCTCAATGATCCTTTAGTTATATACGAATGGAAGTAGTACGAGCACTTCTCAGGCCAAAAGTGAACTGAGCTTGTTTGAGGCAATTTAACTTGTATCAATGAGTCTTTCGGTTACAAATTTTAACCAGGGGGAAAAATTTGACGCCGAAGGAGGCTTGTGATCATGAAATTTCTCAATGGCTAACAGTATAGTAACCGAGTTTTGGGCTTGGTTGACTTGTCAAAATAAGCGTGTTTTTTTATATATTTTAAAATTTTAACATTTTCAAATAATGAATGATAATTTAAAAAGAAATTTACAAAACAAATTGTGCCCATGATTGAAAAGAGTTTGAAAGAAAAATGAAGAGAAAAGTAATAAATATTTGGAAATCAGAAATAATGGACGCTATTGGACAATAAAAATTTAATTTCACAAAACCGATCATTACATAAAACTTTAATTTCAAAGAATTTACATTTCTTCCTAATTTACTTTTTACTGGTGATTGTAATATACATCATTTATTTCAATCAGAGGTTTTGATAGTTATTATAGATAGAATTCCCAAATTTAGTCAACGTGCCTTGAAAATTACATGTAAATTTATAATACGGCATGTTGCATAAGGACATAGAAATATATGTCTGCTGTAGTATTGAAAAAAGTATCAACATATCGAAGTATTAAATGTGATTCCTAAAGATTTTTGGACTAATTTTGTTTGTAATCAGGCTTTTCTTTGTTAAAAGATTCGTAGTTAATTTCAAATTAAATAACTTACGAATACTTACTGAGATATTCCTAATTTCCGTCTAATTAAATATCTCATTTGAATTTGCATCCACTTGAATTTGGAAAAATCATCTCATCTTAGTAACCACGGTCTTGAATATTTCACTGGCCCCATTGAATATATTTATTTTCCTCATAAAGATTTGTTCGTAAGAATATATTCAAATGCATAGAAACTTGCATTAGTGAAATAATTTTTTTTTTGTTGGTCTTTAGCGTTTTATTTATCACGTTTTTATTACTAAAAAGTTGTCAAGTTTTTTAAATAACAACAACAAAAAATATTCTAGATAAGTTGTGAAAATCTATTCGAAAATGTTAACACTATTAAGCAAGTTAAATTTTTGTTGTAGCTTACTGGTTTCGTTTTGCCCAAGGTGCTTTCGGCGAATAAAAAATTGAAACTTGATGTGTTCATTAACTGCCATGGAAGTTTATCAAAAGTCTTTTTGATAATCATATATTTTCTTTTAAATCACTTTAAATGATGTTGTAAATATTCTCGATTGCCTTTCGCTGCATATGCGCTATTAAGACATTTATTTAATTAATTTCTTTTCTTCTTTCACACCGTTGCTGCTACGTTAAAAGTTCTCATAACTTTCCTTCTCAATTTTAAATATAAGTGTGTATATATATATATATATATATATATATATATATATATATATGTATATATGCATACACATATACCTACTCGTATATATACATATACACATATACGTACTCGTATATATACATACACACACACACACACACACACACATATATATATATATATATATATATATATATATATATATACACTTAGGGACGGCTTACAGCAGATTTGATCTGGTAGGGTGATCTTCCGGATTATATGCCCTCCACATTGCCATGCACGATAAAACGCGCAGTGGAGTCATAGTCCCTCCTAGGTATGAGTCTGTAGAACTTAAGGATGCGAGTTTTTACTAATATGGACAACCACTTTTTGATCTCGAATTTTTGAATTATGGAAATATCTGTTCGGAATTGGCCCATGACATTAAATCATTCTCCTCCAGTACCATACCTCTAGAGTATCTGTTTTCTTACTCTCGATATCTCGCAAAGAGCAGGGCTCTGAATCCTACAAAAAATTGAAGAAAACAAAGGTTCTTACAAGCGAGGTCTTAGTGATATTTCAATTCCTTCCTATTTTCTTAAATCAGTCCATCTCGGTTTATGCTATTGTCAAGCGTCGTTTTAGTTTAGTCATGCATTTATAACAATTCGAGATTAATGCTCCAAAGTATACGCATGTTTGATTGGACTTGGAAGTTTACGGTTCGCAATTCGTATCACTTTCGGGACCTTGTGGTTTTCGCGGTTAATAATCAATACTTTGGTCTTGTTTTGATTGATTTTTAATAATATATATATATATATATATATATATATATATATATATTATATATATATATATATATATATATATATATATATATATATATATATTTATATATATCGACAAACATATACCGATTCGGATTGGCTTCCAATGAAAACAAGGGAAGTAGAGTGTTTTCAAAAGAAGTGAAGGGATTTAATATCTGGGATTATAAGAGGAAACTTATTAAGAATTAAGTTGCGATATAATAGTACCATAATTATTTGTAAGATGCTTTATTAACTGATCCTAAAAAAATTGTTAAGAAAGTAAATTTCAATTTATATTGAAATCAATAAATTATATAGGGTCCAGATCAGATTGCAACAATAATTAATACAATGTACCCTTCATGGAGCAGAGCTAAAGGCATATCGTAAAAAAATGTCTCATTTAAGTCAATGGCTGGCGAAATAAACAAGATTTCGTTTCGATAACGTTCACAACTAATAGTCATAAAACAGTCAGCCCCACTCACACAACTGAACCACAAGAAAAAAGCCGAAAAATGAGTGACCTTCTCGTAGGAAGATAAAGTTGTTATTAAAAAACATCGTACTCTAGAGAAATTTTTTTTTGACGCGCGTTCCAAAGAGCTCACACGGAAATAGAGGAAAAATAAATGTCGACTCACGTCATACGGCAAACTGCTGTTTGTGTTTAATTGTGAGGCTGGAGAGATGAATCTTTATTTTATCAAACATTTAATTAGCGGGTACGCTTTAGTATTCGTATTACTGCTTTCGTTTTATAAATAATTGCAGTTAGATCTCGTTTTTCATGCGCATTTAAAATAATATTTCGTATTTAACTCTGGGTAAAAAGTATTTTTACTACAATATTTTAAAGTAAATTATGTATATTTGGAAGAAAATTTACCAAAAATGTCCTCCATTTATTTTAATAATACTCCAACGCTGAAACCCTGAATTAAAACAATAGGGAATATAAATGTAATTTAAATTTCTTTTTAAATATTTTTTTCCAAATATTTGTCAACCGGTCATTATATCAAAATTATTGTTTTCTTAATTAATTATTTTTTTAATTGCACAAATTAATAAAAAAAGTGTGAATTATACGAGGGAAATTCAAATTATCGAAACGCAACACTATTGGTTAGAACGAAACGTGATATCAAAGTCTTCGTAAGCAAGCTCGTATTATTAATAATTTGTGTGGTATTTTTTGTTGGATAAGGAGAAAAAGTAATTACACATTTTAATTTTCTAGTTAGATTGAGATTCGTCTAGAACAATAACTAAAAGTAGTTTTGTTAAAGCAGAATCGGATAATTTACCGAGAATAGATGGAATAACATGACATCAAATTTTGCTTCAAATCTAGATTTTACGTCCGCTGAGGTCAAGAGAGTAAAAGCTATGAGACAATTGTTTTAATACATAATTTATAATTACGTATTATGTACTTTTTTATGCATAAACTAGTTACTACACTTATATGTATTCAATATTCACAGAAGTAAACGTAATCTATAATATTTTAAAAAGGTTCTACCTTTTATTAATATACGTATAATGTTATTTACATTCAATAAATTTATTACATTTCAGTCGAGTAATTTTTTTATGTATTTTAACATGAAAAAGAAATATTGAATATATAGGTCGTGGTAAAGAATTTAAATAAATTAGAAACAATACTACATCACGTGGTTTCGCATAGTTGAAGAAAATTTAATTCATATGAAAAAGAAAAAAAATCGTAAAAAAAAACATTTATATACTGCTTGTGTAATTGATATTCATGATATAACTCACTTATGATTAGATGACATCACACTAGGTATCTAAATAAAATAGAGTTATATTTAAATTATCTAACAATGCAAACAACTTGTTGAAGGTACGCTATCTCTTCTCATAACCTTGCAACATTGTTTTCGTATTTTTGTACCTTTCAGTACAAGAAAAAACACTTTAACAGGTGCATTTTCATAGTTGACGTCCAAGGAGACCGAAAATGGCGACGTTTAAACAGATTAAATTTGTTGACAATTTGCAATATTTTTTAAAAATTTATTTAAACAATTTCAATAGTATTTATGTTTTTTACTACATCACAACGATATAAACAGTGAATTAAAAATGTAAAAAAAATTATATGAATATTCCTTTTTAATATTATATGGGGAAAAATATAGAAATATTTAAGTAATTTAATTATTACACAGTGTCAAGAGAACTTCCAAACAAGTATAATTAAACTATTTGTTAGTATTATCCATAAAAAACTGTTTAAGTATGTTGGAAAATAAAATGAATACTATTTTAATGTCACATGTGGATGGGAGTATTTGAACCTATTAAAGTTGAATATTATAACATATTTAAATTTTTCTTTTAATAGAATAAATTATTTTAATATTTAAGAAAAAGTTATACGAATTTCTATTTTGATTATTGTATATACGTATATCTTTTTCAAAAAAATTTTCAATTGTACAAAGTTGTAATATTTTAAAAAAATGATTTTTTTTAATATTTAAAAACGATACGTTTTAAATCATGGCTATAAAAATTGTTTTATTTTTAATAAATTTTAATATTAACTTATATATTAATAAGAACACGTTGACGTGCTGCAAATTTTCCCATTCAATTTATAAACCGTAAAACGAACGAAGTTATTTGTGAGCAACTATTCAGTTGTTAAGGGTATTAACGAATTAAATGAAATATTCCCCGGAAGAGAATATCTACATTTAATCTGAAAGTACGAGTAGATGATGCAGATATAGCATACTGATCTAAGTGAAGTACATGGATACTAAGTTAAATAATAAATGGCAAAATACTTGTAACGGAGTGAAAGCTATGGAAGGAGACGAGAGTCATAACACAAAGATATTAATTAAATAATTTACCAGATCCGTGTGTTAACCTATATAAAGATAGTACATCTCTAAGTGTGCGAAAATTGCGAATACAGTACATTAAATTAAGTAGTTCAAATGAGTAGAAATTTTTAAATTATTTCGCACCACTCGTAATTTTGTTAGCAATTTAAAAACCAAATTTAATTAATTTGGTTTTTAAATTGCTAACAAAACTCTTAGAGTTATTACCTCCGAAATGAGTAAATAACTTTACACATCGTTTTTTAGACTAGAAGATAAATAGATTGATTGGTATCTTAAAAATCTATGAAAACGTTTAATGAAATATTATTAAGCAGGTAATCATTTAAAGGTACTAAAATGTTTGCATTCCTTCCAAAATTACCTCGATACTATGACACTTTTTTGAAGTTTACGAAACGAAAACAATGAATCAAAGAAGAGAAAGAATCGTTAAAGATTCAACACATGTATATTGTAAAATATCACCGAAAAATACAAAGAACATAACTGTCGAATACATTCCTAAAAATATCGATATTGGGCGTCACCATTTCTCAGTAAGTAGTCTTTAACAAACTAGAAATGTTTGGCTGCTGACTAGCCTGTCATTAAGTTAAATATTTTCTAGTTCATTTTAATAAAAAAAAACCAAAACTACGAAGTCACTCTTATTTTTCATGAATTATTTAAAAACATGGACATGAAAATGAATTGCTCCTAAATTCCAAATATCTACTTAGTAATTTGACAAATTGAAGATAAATATTATTTGAAGTATCTTTTAAAAACATAATTTTACTAATGAGTTTCGTGAAATTGTCGATCGAATTTCAAAAAGTTACTCGCAAAGGTGAGCAGGTAAGGTCAACTATGCGCGGATAGACGAAATTTCAGAGTATTTGTGGAATTTGTGGTATTTTGAAATTTCGATTTCAATTTTAAGTAAATAAATTATTCTTGTACTACAATTGTCCGCTTTATTACCCGTCTTCTTTTAAACGATAGAAAAATCAACTTAATACATCTACGCGTTTTTGAGAAATAGGGACTTGACTGACGGATAAACAGATATGGACAAAGGAATCATCCCATAAGTGTTATTTTCTTCCTTTTGAGGTACAACCTACAAGAACCCTAAAAAGCAACATTTATAGTCAAGAATAGTACCAGTATGATGTCACATTAGGATCCATAAATATAACATCATACTGGTAATAAAAATAATTAAATTACAGCTTAACAGCATATGTTCTAAATTCATCTTCATTCGTAAATATAACAATACTTTCTATTGTTATATTTACGAATTAGGAAGATGAAGATTTTTCAAAAAGGTATTTCTCGATCATGGGCAGCAAAAACAGTAAATCCGAAACTGTTGCCGAAATGTTGGGTTGTTGAAATTATTTAATAAGTCTAAATTTAAAAAACAGGCTGATGTTTTATCTTCGTTTAATTTATTCGAGATTTCGGAAATATGATCACACTTCTGAGGCCGAAAACCTAAGTTTTGATATATTTTAACTTAGTCTTGATTTTATATTTTTGTGTCGGCGCAAGACTGAGTTGGTGTGACTGCCATGAAAAGGCCTGGCACCTGACAATTTTGAAGCAAAAAATTAGGCGAGAACTCACTTTGAAGAAAATTTCTTGAGAAGATTAGGAAAGATCACGACCGTTGTGCCATTGTAGAAGTTTAAAAAATTCTAGATGTTAAGAACTAATTATAACTTTCAATTCAAATTATATATATGTATATATATATATATAGAAATATACATGTATATGTATATATATAATATATATATATATATATATATATATATATATATATATATATACATACACATATACATGTATATATCTATAAAAACACGAAACTCATTTTTAAGCGTGTTCCGACAAGCAGTTGTGAGATTTTTTAAAAGCCTGTTTTCGAATTGAATACAACTATGTATAAGAGGATTACCATATTTAACCAACAGATTAGTATCCGATATAAAATAAAAAGGGAATTATTAAAACGAACTATTTCAATTCCAATTTAAATTCTAATGAATCGTGGTAATAACTGAAGCAAATAAACCAATGTCACCAAGCCGCACTGCAGTCAGTGAAACCGATAAGTGTTACATTCAAGTTGCCAGTAAATGAAATCAATCATTAGGTTTTACAACAGCGTGCACAGTTGATGCAGATACCGCTCCATTATTACCCAAACCAGGTACGGAATTACAATAGGCAGTATACTTCTCTCACTCACATGACTCAGCTATCTGAAAGGAGTGAGATAAAAAGGCAAAAAAGTGAGAGACCTTCCCTCAGGAAGATAAACTTATTATTCAAAGTTATATCTCGGGTACTTTTTGCGATTTCAATGCGCATTCTAAAGAGCTTGCGGAATAAAATAAAGAAAGGTTGGTTCACTTGATATGGCAGAGTCTTTTTATAGCTTTGTTGTAGAGTTTGCACGCAAAAAATGAGCCGAACAGATTATTCAAACGAGGATTTTAGTTAGTGGGAATGGTTTTAACGGTTATTTTAATTTCAACTTTTTATTTTTTAAAAATTAAAGTTAGTTCCATTCCTAGATAGTTATTTGGACTACTCGTCCATATCTATCCAATAAATTTTTGAACGAAAAGTGCATAGTTTCCGCAAAATATATTAGTGGTCATTATAATTTTAATATTTGGAATATTCATGTAAACGCTATCAAATTTGTATAACATTAATTGATTCAAACATTTACATTATTCTGAAAAATACAACCCATTGTAAAAAATAAAAAAAAATTGTTAGTACAGTTGAATGAAGATTAATCCTTAGTTTGTAATAATCCTTGAGATCCTTGAGATAAAATAAAGAACGGTCGTTCACGTGATAAGGCAGAGTCTTTTTATATATTTCCAATATATTCAATATTCTAAGTAATTCCATTAAGCTATGACTAGCAATGCATACGCATGTTCATTAAGTGAAGACTAGCGATAAGTGAAGTGTTTTAGCATTTTTCTGGACTGAGGTGTTTATGTATATTTGTAGGCGGTCGAAATGACAACATGATAACGCTTAAGTATATTTTTATAATTTTCCATTTTATATCTTATGGTCTTAGGGTACCAACCTCAATAAAATAAACAGACCCTTCAGAAAAAAAGTGTATCGCAGATATTTTTCTCCGAAACTGCCTACGTAGAAACTTGACATTTTGTATATCAATAAAGCACACTAGCCCTCATACATCTCAATTGCTATGGCGCAAAAAATATAGATAAAAGGTATATATATAATATAAAATGACATATTAAGGATAATAGGATAAAAGGTATATAAAGCAAAAATTTATGAATTTCTTTTTTTTTGATTTATGGACTCTTATTTAATAATATGATCACAAGAACACAATGAAGGACTAGGTATAGAGCTTTACTAAGTATTGGAATTCACGGAACTTTTTCCAAAAAATACAGTTATATTGAATATTGAACCTATGATGTGATGTTCTATCCATTTCGAGATAATTTTATTTTCAAAATGTATAGAAAATCGAAACCTGGTAAATATGGCATCATGTTGCAAAGGCAAATTATCTTTGAACGATTTTACATATTCCTGAAAGTACGATGCTGGCAATAGGAGAAATGGTGACCGTTTCTTAGCGTTTAGAAATTTCTTTTCGTTTTATTTTTGAATATTATTTTGCCTTCAATTTTACCTCTATTTTATTTCAAATATACAGGTCCATAATTCATAACACCATAAAAATATTTGAAATAATAAATGCTAATAAAATACTCAGGTTATTATTCACATGATAAAACAGATAAGTCCCATTAGATTCTATAATCCACGTACTTTTTGGCTATTTTTCTTATGTATTCAAGAAATTTCACTGGCGTGAAATTGCAATATGAGTAATTAAAATTTCTTAAGGTTTCAGCTTATAGTTTATAGCTTATAGCTATAGTTTGTATAACTTATAGCTTATAGCTACATTTTCAGAGATAATGATTCTAAATTGCTATATGGTATTTTTTAAGACTCTTTGAAAATGTTAATGAAGCTGTAGCTTATAGGGAACTAAGAAATACTTAAATGGATAAGGTAAATTCTTTATATGTTTAGATGGAATACTCAAAGACTTAGTTATAAACGAACCATATAGAATCTTCACCTACGTTGTGTATTTTTATATCCCTTTAAGACAATTTGTATTACATAGTTAAAGCTAGATTTAATTCTGCTTTTGAGTTATTTCATATAAAATTAACGTTAATTACCGTAACAAATAAATAAGTTTATAAACCTGCATACCATCTTAAATACATTCCTGATGATTAAAAAATTGAGCAGGTAATAGCTTTGCGAATTTATTTGTTGTATTTATTATTTTATACGTATTTTGTGAAATTTTTTGTGTCTACTGTGTCACCTCGTTAATCAAAGACCTGTTTGATTTTCGATTTACTACTACGTGTCGAGTCTTTCTTTAAAAGTTCTTTATAAAATTTTAATAGCAAACTTGCTCGAAAGTTTTTATTTCATTATTGTAAAAAGTTGTACTAAAATTATTTTCAGGTACAATATAGTACAAGAGAATTTCCTTCTAGAATATGATTCAATTAAATATTGACTACATGTATAACTTGGGTATTTACTGGATACTTTTTAACTTGAATAGCAATTAACATAAATGTAATAATTTAATAGTCATTTAAAACAAAACTATGTGGCTTTCTTTTTAATAAGCAGAGTCTATATATTTATTTTGAACAACAATAAATTATACTATAGTAAAGTATAATTTATTGTTGTATCCATAATTTTTTTGTTTATGTATATAAATATTTATCTGTATGACATGGCATTAATTTCAAGGATTTCACTTGTTTCGATAATCATAGTTAATTCTAAAATAAAATATAATTTAAAGTGTCGCTATTGTCTAATCCGATTTTGCTGAGAATAGTAGGAAGAAGATTTTGTGACATCTTTGCTCAAGATGTCACAAAATTTCTCAAACTTGCTGTTTCAAACTTCCATTAATTTGCCTAATAAGTAGACTAGTACAGTAATTTTTTAAACATCAAAAGCACGAAAGTTTCAAAATAATTTAGATGATTGATTCTAGCCACATTCCATATAAGAGATTTAAACCTAAATGCAAGAGAATACAACAAAAGTAAATTTCCATAAATATTAACATACTACATGATACATGTACTAATGTTGCGACACATTACGAAAGACTGCTCGGAAAAGGAAGACCGATTCCAATGACTTAACTCGCGATAGCGATTCTTTTGATGTTGAATATTTATGGTGAGTATTTGCAGAAATCTTTTTTCTCTCGTTTTTAAGAGGAGCATCTCTCCGTTATTCGAGTGACGTATTATCTCGCTATTGTCACTTCATTCATATTCTTTAAGTTTATACTTAGAGGTTGATTGTGCAAGCTTACATGTAAGCTTTGTGGTTATGGACGAGTCGTCTTTTCTTTACTGTTACTACCTTAAAAAAACGTAACTTCAATACAAACAGAACTTAATAATTGGGATCTAGAACAATAAACAAACTTAAAAATATTAATTAAGAACTTTTACGGAGGGTTAATTAAATACTGAAAAAAAATTCATTCCATATATATAACGCGAGGTGTCATTTGAAAGGGCTACTTATGAAGGTCACAAAAATTATTTTTATCCTAATTTAAGGTATCTTTAGAGATACACTGGAAAATGTAAAGAAAATATTCTTCTTCCCTTATTTCCAAAACCATTCAATGTAAAATTATGAAAAAAATATGGTGCCCAATAAATTTATATTTTCCTATTTTCAAAACCAATTTTTTTATAAAGTATGCAACGTAGAAAACTGAAAGTTGGCATAGAAATATATTTTATTAACCCACATATTTTGCACGTACTCTGTAACGATTATTGTAGATTTATTAATGTTTCAAATGTGCACCATGCTTTTAGCCTTGGGGAAAGTGTTGTTAACAGTATTTGTAAATAGATTATTTCGATATAGAATAAAATTATTAACAAACACTAATTGTAAATATACTGAAACGTATTATATATACGACTAAAAGTTCATAAGTACCGAAATGTGTACGGAAGCTTCGTTTCGCGAATTCTACTAGTGCTAAGCAGGTTTTTAACATAAAGTTTATGTGTATTAAATAAACTTAAATTCATTGTGACATTGAAATGACCGTCGACATTTATCGATGTTATTTTACTATAGGTCTTGTAATGGGTATTCCACATTGATATGGATACATTACTAACTCCGATATAAAACCCCCAAATCTGACAGTGGTCGATGGTTTTCGAAGTTAAAATTTTCTAATTGCTGGTGCAAGAATGTGTGTTTATGTTACTTATATCTTCTCGTCATTTTCCCACAAATTAATATGGGTTCATAATTACACATGCTGTTTTCATTATTTAAAGAATCATCCGTGAAGTAGAAAATAATACTCGACCGCAAGCCATGTGCGTGTATGTAAGAATCAATGTTACTTCAAATTTAGCACAAAATTCCCAACTTAGAAACATTAAAAAACATATTACGGAAACTACTTTGCATGTCGTAATCTGAAAGTATATTTACTTCAAGCGCATATGCAAACTACAGGAATCAAAATGTGAAACGTTTGTGACTGCATGTAGCAAAAACAGGGATTGAGTTAAAAAAAATTCAATATGCAATTTGTTTGTTTAATTTCAATTCATTTTACGTTTAAATTTTATTTTGATAAATGTTGATAAAAAAAAAATCTAAAACGTTTAAAAATCGATAAAAAGAAAAAATAAAATTTAAACAAGGTAATACAATATAAATGATAATAATAATATCAATGTCAGTTAGGATGCTTTTGAACTGCTCTCATTGTTTTTATAAATATGTTATGGACAACGAAACGTTCTATTTTCTTTTAAGATCAATGGATTTAGATAAAAGTCTTCAATCACCGGTCAAATACGATTGGAACTACTAGCTATATCTTTATTATTATAAATCATTTGATGCAATACATCATATATTTTTAATTTAACTGACGAAAAGAAGGTACGAGAAGGTTGCTTTACTTATAACTTTCGAGCTATTATAGCTGAGCGTCATGTTATTATTTTCTTTTTTGATAATAGCTATATACACCAAGAATGTCAGTTATTTAGATATCAGAATAATGACCATTTACTTGGTAACAAAATACATCTATAAACGTACCATTCCATTGTGTTAGACTTAATTTTCCTATAAAAATATAAATTTCTACTTTACTTAAACAGTTGTTGTTATAAAGTATAGGCAGGATATTAATTCTATTTCTAAATACTGAAGGTGACTTAAATAAAAGAGTTGCACCGATTTGTGAATAAATGATTTAGGCATATTTAAGTTATATTTGACATTTATTAATATCCAAAGTTGTCAATTATAGTTTTGGTGATAGAATACATTTTTACAAATATTTTAGCTTCCAGATAAACTTTGCTTTTTCATAGTCTAAATTTCCATTGGTTGCAATTTTACTATAAGTATCGTGGTGGAGTGATCATTTGAGTAACACGTGAAGCATGTTGTACTACAATATACTATTTAATTACTTATATGCATCTAATAAACAGGCGCATACCCTTTTTTAGGCTTTCCCGGTTTTATTCACAATTATGTCTAAACGTTGTATTTGTAAAACTTAATTTTATAGACCATGAACTTTTAAGAATTTTACTATTTCTTTGAGAACAACGAGCTATTAAAATTCTGTATTCAAAATCCAGCAAATTGAGCTATTGCGTGTTATAAATATTATTCTATAGACGTTTAGACACTTCGGAAAATATGTGTCATAACATAATAGTTTTAAAATTTGTTTAACTAATACAAAGTGAGTATTAAAAATGACACTGAAAAATACAAATTATTTGATAATAATATGAAGTTAAATATTCTGATAGCAATATTTATATATATTTGCTTATTTCGTAACAGCTGTATTTATATATTATCCCCTCTTCCATTCCCATAAGTAATGATTCCCTCATCCTGAATAGTTACCTATAACATTTAAAAGAGTTAAGAGACTAGGAGCGTCGGGCAGACGGATGGACACGAAACTTTTGAGTACGAAAAAATTGAGTACGAAATGCTAAACACATGAAACATGATTTATTCTAAACGTAATCACTGTTAATTCTATGTAATAAAACCGTTAGTTTCGGACACTATATAGATTATGTTACGAATGAACCTTTATAAAATTACCTCAATGTTTTCAGAAACAAAATCAAAAACAAAGGAAAGTTTTTATGTCATTTTAAACAAAAATGTTATTTATTATTTTTCGAGAATTTCCTTTTTTCTTTTGTTAACTCGCTAAAGTCACAAGAAAGTTTAAAAATTGAACAGATCAAGAGGTATTTAACTGAACATGAAACCGATAGAATTGTTATTATCTACTTGTGGATGATATTAAAGTTTTTGAATGTCGTAATGTCTTAGAAGCGTCTCCACATAATTACTTAAATGACTTAACTTAAAATGTAATATTGCAAAAATATCTTCAGATGCAAAATATCCAAAAATATGGTTCAGGGCTGAAAGTTAAAATTTATAACATTTAATAAATTGAAGAAAAATAAACGGTAAGTCAAGTAAGGAAATATTTAAATAAGTTCATAAATATGTAACGATTTATGTATTGACATATTTTCTTATGAATCATAAAAAGATTTATATATCATATTAACCACCCGGCCATATTTTAGCAGTACCAATGTATATACTTCGATTATTCTTCGACATCATACGAATATTACGACACTATAAGAAGAAATGACGACACATAAAACGATACCAATAATTTTTCCTCACTTCTATCCCTTGTAAATAATTTTTCATGCAAGTTTATTTGTTTAAAAAAACTTCTGTTAGTTTTTGTATTTCATTTCTTTTCAATTTCCTTTTACTAAAACTCGGTCCATCGCATGCGCCATTTTGTACTTCCTAACTTCTAAATATGCCACGCTGCCTTTAAATTCATTCATTTATCTTATATCTTTGCATTTCACTGTATTATCTCGATATTTGAAGCAATAAAGAGAAATGAACCCATTTTGCATTATTTTGACATAGTTTTGACATTCGTGTACAAAATTGTATACTATCGTGGGCAAAACTAAATATCTTTACTGAATCAATAAAAGATAGTATTTTATCCACGCGAAGCGACTATGGAATCATATTTCATAACTGCAAAACATATTTTGAAATTAGAAGTGAAAAGTGCGCCACAAGTGTTCGTTTTTAAAAAACATAATTAAAGGTGTGTCGAACGTACTCGTACATAGTATGGAGACAGGAGTCTCTTCCATATTCACTATAGTTTTTCACAATCACCTCTACTTTGGTCGTTACTTTAGTTTTGATCTGATTTACTTTATATGAATCAGTTCCATATTATTTTTTATAAATACTAGATGTTATTATTTGTTTACTCGTATGTCACCAACTGTTCTGCAATTTTTTTTGATTTATTTAGTGTTAATGGGAAAAATAGATACAAATCTTAAAGATATAATTAAATAAATGCTCTAGATAGAGTAGACTAGAATCGTGACAATTTCACTTTTAAGTAAAATATTACATACAATTATTTAATAATTTGTAAATAATATTTATCTTGTAACTATGGAAATAAAATTAAATGAAAGAAAATTATAAATATGACGAAAACGCGCATGGGAAAATAAAGGGGATTTTATTGTGAATGATATTAATTGTTATTCATAGCAATAAATAATATAACCTAGTCTTAATTACTAAATTTTTTAATTTAATTATGTTTTTTTATGCACAAGTAAGTTACTAAAAAAATGGATACAAATACTGAAACATATGTTGCAAATAGCAATATATTAAACACACACACACACATATATATATATATATATACATATATATATATATATATATATATATATATATATATATATATATGTATATATATATATATATATATATATATATACACATATATATACAGAAAACGAAGGTCACTCACTTCATATTTAGATTTCACATGCTTTTGTTAGGTTTTTGACGTCTTTTTTTGAAAATTCAACTTAATTCAAGGTTAAATATTACTATCTAAAAATAGCAGACTTTCAGTATCTTTAACAATTTTCAGTATTCTTTTAATGATTCGCTTAATTTAGGTAAGAGTATACATAAAACCAATATATGGAATAACGTATTTAGAATAATATTTTTCTAATCTCAAATTATTGTCAAATGATACAGAGCAATGAGATTTATATGATAGTTGTGTAGCGAGTTCTGATTAAAACGTCACGATAGGGCCACTATTTAATAATGTCTAGTAATAAATTTCCTGATTTGTTTGTTGTATTTCGTATTATATTTTAATAAATTTAATTATTATTAAATGGACATTTTTTTCTATAAATCTAGTTATTATAGTTTAGTATTAGAAAACAGTGGAACATTCAAATTATGATATCCCTATTAATCACTAATCAATTTTATATAATTTTGACATGTAATTAATAGCTAATAAATTTTAAAACAACGTTATTAAGTTGCCCATAACATTGCAATAACGCACATAAGATTGTTATAAATTTATATTTTATATAAAGTTAAATCCTTACTTAGGTTTCTGTTCGACCTATAACGATATAAGAGGATTGATAAAAATTTTCTCTCTATAGTATTTCCATAATTAAATCTGTCAATTAATTTAAAAAAAATGACATAATGACATTCTATAAAGAGTCAGTTGATTCTGTCCAATGCGAATAGCTGAACTGTTCGACCTATAAGGATATAAGAGGATTGATAAAATTTTTCTCTCTATAGTATTTCCATAATTAAATCTGTCAATTAATTTAAAAAGAAATGACATAATGACATTATATATAGTATCAGTTGATTCTGTCCAAAAGAATAGCAAAACTGAATTACAAATTAAAAACCTACATATCTGGAATTAAATTTTATACATTTTCATAAATATCGGACTATAAAAAAACGCATTTATTCTAATTTGTCTTTAAATATTATCAGCTCTTTTGTTATTGGATAATAATATTTAGGAAAAAAAATTATTTCAACTTAAAATTTTATTTCTGGCACATTTGGACAATTGCGATAATGGTTTAAAAGAAGTTTTACCATTAAAGTTAATTAATAATTTGGTCAAGGTGTCGAAACTTCAAAAAATATTATGGCTGAATTGATGTCCTCCTTGAAATTAACGCCAAATATATTCAATAACCTTAAACTTTTTCCTAAAAATTGCTTGATACAGGCAATTTTTAAGAAGGCATGAAAAGAGATGAACTTTTTATTGGAATAGCGTTTTGGTAATAAAGGAAGTTACCCTTTTATTTTAATATAATAATATTGTATGTCGGTATATTATACGGAGTAGGTAGATAATATTCTCATGATATTACAAATAATCTTCTTAATTTTAGCAATATTCTCCAATGAAATCATAAAATATTAATTGATTAAAAAATTAATTAATTAACTAATATTAGAAGTACACAAATTAGTTAGTGCGCCTCAAACTTCCTAGCCATTCGCTGGTTTAGGATAAATATTTTTGGTAAAACAATATTTTTAATTACCCTACCATTTTTTTCCTTCACGACACTAGCGAAACTACGTTAGAAACATCGTTGTGGCCAATGCTAATGTTAGAAGGTCTATTTTACTCTAATGAGGTGAATGTTAACGTTTAAATAAAATTATTACAATTGGAACGTTTATGCTTTGGCCAATATATAAAACATTTCCATTTCAAAATGGTTGTCCTCATCTGCCAAAATGTAAATTAAAAAAAAAATTAAATCTCACTCGTCCGTTGGATGTATTTATTTTAATGTATATTATGCATGTACCTATTGCATTAAAGTAGATACGAATTAAAATAATATGAATACGGCCTATAAAACCCTCGTAGCTTAATTCATATTTGGCTGGATATTGAATACGGGCAAAGATGTTAACAGTCAAAAGAGCTTTAACTGATTCCATAAAATAAAAAAAATTAGAACGTTTTCGTGTTAATAAAATATTTATAAAATATCGTGACTCTAGAAATAATATTACAATTATAAATTCTTAATATTCGGCATAGTAGGTTAATATAATCAAGTGTAAGCCGAATTCATACCAATTAGTATCCTAATTACTCAATCATACTTTTTTCTAAAAACTCAGTCCATCCCTCAAAAATGCGGCTATATCCGTTTTACATTTCAGTACTTAAAATTTGCAAATCAATTTAAAACAAACTTTTTTCCAGTTTACTTCATAGTAAAGTATTGTATAAAATATATTTGTAATTTTTTTTAAGGTTGCAAATTTTAAAACCTAATTTTGAAGTCATTTTGTTTTCCAGATACGAAACTCTAACGTCCGGGATAATATTTTATCTGTAAGTGTACTTCACCAAATATATTTTAAATAATGGAAAGAGTCATAATTTGTTTATAAGAAGCAGTTTGAAAGAAACAGAAGGAGGATATTAATAACATAGTTTCCGAAGCAGCTCACAAAATAATATAACTTTATTCTTTTCATTTGAAAATTTCAATGTGGTTGAAATATCAATAAACAAAATATATTTATTACGCAAAAACATAAATTTTCATCATCTGCAGTATGTAGCTGGTAACACGTTCATTCATTATTTAACAGTGAGTTGCCCATAACCACAAGTCTTACAGAAAAGCTTTTGCAATCACCCTTCAAGTATGAACTAGTAGATTATGAATAAAGTGACGATAATGAGGTCGCTCGTGGAGCGGAGAGAAGTTCGTTTTAAGAACGACAACAAAAAGGTTACTGCAAGTTAAGTATTCAACATAAAAAGCTCGCATCGCTAGCTCGGCATGCGATCTCAAGTTAAATTATTGGAATCCGTCGTCTTTTTCACAGTCGTCTTTCGTAATGCATCTCGGTTTTATAGTTGTATTGTGTGGTATCTCAGTACGTACGGACTTTACATCCTATCGTTTTGCTAGTATTTATGTTATTTAATAATTATTATCAGTCATTCCAACCCCACCAACAGACAATCTTTTAAACTTACCAAAAAAACTTGAAACCTTTAGGAAAAGAAATTTGCTTTAAAATTATTATATTAAGTTAAGCAAACGTTTTGGCTTCCGACATAGAAAGTTAAATTTGTATTGGTCTTTTTTCTTTTCTTCTCTTTGAAATGTTGGTCTTTTTTTCTTGCTTTTTGCTTCGAATTTGCATGAAACAAATGGAGGAAGTTGATAAATTTTTTTAAAACAAAACGTATAATTGATTGTCCTAGAAAATATATCGTCATCCTAGGACGACAAGTACCAAATAGATCCAAAACCAAATAACCAGGAATGATTATTAATTAAACAATGCGTCAAGGTATGTCAGATTGATTGAAAAGTAAATGTCATTATTTTATTAATCATATTTTACAAACAAATGAACATAATGTATTTTACAAACAAATGAACATAATTTTAATGGTATGCATATGAACATAATTTAGGAGATAATTTTTAAAAGTAAACCAGAACTACGGTTTAAGGCATACAACACTTTTGTTTAAGTTTATAAGGAAAATTTATAGAAAGAACAATCAAAGGATAATAAATTCAATACATCCTTTGAACAACGAGATAATGCAGTATGCATAGGAATTTTTTCATTGTTCAAAAAATTAATAAAAAAATCTGAGAGACCGTTTGAGAAAATTAATTTTGAAATAAAAAATTGGAATAAGGTAGTATGCAGCTTTATAAAATCATTCGTTTATTTGAAACCTTAAATTTAAAATGTTTCAAAGCACACTAGGTTGTTTTTCCAAAATAATTTCTATCACGTAATTCTTAAATAGAATATAAATCGCCTTTGATTAAGAAATTCAAACGATGTATATAACTGCATAGTGCACATTCAATTTCAAGATGGTTCGATTCAAACGGAGTATTTTATTATTTCATTTTAACTTCTTGTTGTAATGAATTTGTCTTTTCTACTTAGGCAACTGTATTTGCCTTTAAGAACAGTTTTGTTTTGACTTTAAACTAACACTAGGAAAATATTAGAAATCCAAGCTAGACGTCAGCTTGTTAATTATTGCGGCTTAGAATTTTTTTTCTTCCGAAAATATAATTGTAAGTATTATGTGTTGAAATTTTTGTGGCTGTTAATAATTTTTATATCAGACGTCTTATCGACGCGAGTGAGTTGTTTTGAATACACAGGCGAATTTGCCAAAATACACTTGTAGAAAAGAGTCTAAAGAAGTATTTTTACTCGGTCAGCATGTTAATTGTATTGTTGCATATTATTTCTTGAACTTTTCAGTATATCATTGGTTATACATCGGTATATTGAGAATAAAGTGTAGAGGAAAAATGTTAAGTGAAATAAACTTCGAAAAGAAAGATAGTAGAAACTTATAAAACTGAAGAATTAGTCGTTCACTATTGTTATATGGTTCATATTGTTATAATATATGAACCAAATAACAATTGTGGACAACTTTTTGTTCAGTAGTAAAGATCGTTTTAACAAATAATTTTACTACAGCAAAAATTATCACTTAATATATCAGATAACAAAGCCAGATTATGGACCGCTGCTTACCGCAACACACAAAAGTCAAATTATTTTCAGTTATATATATATATATATATATATATACACATATATATATATATATATATATATATATATATATATATATATATGTAGCTGCTTCGGGAAACTAAGTTATTTATATCTTCTATTTATTTATTTCTCTCAAACTGCTTCTTAAAAACAAATTAAATCTATTAAACAATTTATAATAATGAAAACCATTATTCAAAACGTATTTCGTGAAGTACACTTACAGGTCAAATATTATATTTGGCCTCAAAGCTTCCCACCTGGGATCCAACTTTACTTCAAAATTAGCTTTAAAATTTGCAACTTTAAAAAAATTATAAATATATTTTAAACAACACTTTACTATGAAATGAACTGGGAAAAAGTTTGTTTTGAACTGAAATGCAAATTACAAGAACTGAAATGTAAAACGAATGGGACCGAACTTTTGAGGGATGGACTAATTTAAAAAAAAAAATGTGATGGAAAGTTTTAGTACTAATTTATATAAATTTGGTTTATTATATTTCATTTTATACCATTAAACTACTATGCCAAATATTGAAAATTAATAATTATAATATCATTTATAGAGTCACGATATTTTATAAATATTTAATGAACAACAAAACGTTCTAATTTTTTTTTTAATTTAGGGAATGAGGTAAAGTTCTTTTTATTGTTAACATCTTTGCCCGTATTCAATATCTAGCCAAATGTGAATTAAGCTACGAGGGTTGTATAGGCCGTATTTATATTATTTTAATTCGAATCTACTTTAATGCAATAGGTACATGCATATTTCTTAATTCAATGAACGCGGAGTGTATACGAGGGCGTTGCATTATTTAAAATTTGCAAATTCTTATGGCTGAATCTAATCTTATTATTTGTTCTTCAATCATGGCGATGCAGACTAAGAAACGCAACTACTTATATTTTAATGTTCGTCACTCTAATAAGTGCCTGATATTTTAGGGTTTGTTATATCTAAAACAGATCTGGTATCAAAATACGTCTAAGTTGACAATTTTTGCAGCCGCATATAAAATTAAAAACAACCAAAACCAAATTTATTATGAATACATTTATTCTTTATTCAAAAAATATACTTAGCACTATTGGCAAGTAAAATTTTAATAAGGATTTTTGGTTTTGGTTAGATTCTATGATACGATTCTATCTAGGGTTTAAAGGCTCTTCAGAAACGGAATGGTTTGTGTCATTCCTGTACGTCAAAATATAGGATATTCTTCATTCAGAAATATTGCTAATTCGGTGTATTAAAACAATTACACAGTTTCTTTTTTGTATTTAATGAATAAACATTTGAAACAAATATAAGTCTTCAAGTAATTTCATAGATAAAATTCATCTATTCTTCTTCGAGGATTTCCTTTGATCACCTATCGAAAATGCAAGAAAATTTAAACTGAAAACATATCGAAGTAAAAGGTATTGAAACTAAATTCGCAACTGAATACAAAAGTATGTTTGTACAGCATGCATGTGGATGCGGACGGGGACACATGTCATTTTTATAATGCAAATTTTAATGGGAATAATATCAGACGTCTTATGGACCCGAGTGAGATGCATTGAACATACAAGCGAATTTGAAAAAATATACGTGAAGAAGAGAATCTAAAGAAGTATTTTTACTCGGATAGCATGATAATTGTATTGTTGTTTATTATTTCTTAAACTTTTCAGTATATGACTTGTTATACTCCTGTACATTCAGAATATGGTGCAGAGGAAAAATGTTAGGTGAAATTAACTTCGAAAAGGAAGATACTAGAAACTTATAAACGTGAAGAATCAGTCGTTCTCAATTGTTATATGGTTCATATTTTTATAAAATATGAACCAAATAAGAATTGTGAACAACTTTTGATGTGAAACATCTATAGGCGCAGGTATAAACTGGATTGGCGTGGCGACGCTTGCCGTGGCGACGGGTCGCCACGCTATACTAAGGTATATATATATAATCAATATGTAGTAGAGTATGGCAACGTGTCGCCATGCGCAACCGGCTATGCGATCCCCTCCTCTCTCAGTTCGACGCTGTTGTTTATTACGGTACACATAACCTGTGCTTTATTATTTTTGTATTAATTGTAAATAAATGTTTATTAAATAAAGTCACCATTTTCTGTAAGGAATTCGTAATACTTTATTTTTTCATTTTCATTATGCTATATTTAGTTCCTGTAATAATCTTCTCTTTTATGCATATTACTTGTACGAACACGATGTTTCACATCTGCCAGCGTGCCGTGACGGCTCACTGTTTTTTTATTTAGTAATAAAGATCGTTCTAACAAATGATTTTACTACAATAAATATTATCACTTCATATGCAAATAACAAAGCCAGATTGTGGACTACTGCTTATCGCAATATACAAAAGTTTTTATATTATTTTCAGCAACATATATATATATATATATATATATATATATATATATATATATATATATATATATATGTATTTATATATATATACATATATATATATATATATATATATATATATATATATATATATATATATATATTATATATATATATATATATATATATATATATATATATATATATAAAGTTTTATAAGAAAACCGTTTATTTAACACTTGTAATATAAACCTTACAAGAAAAAAAATGTAAAGTTAAAAATAACCGTACTTGATCAATAACAATTCAATGGACAAATTGAACAATATTATTCTAAACTATACGTTACAAAGTCAGCAATAATTCTTAGAATTGGACACTTGTAATAATGTTGTTAAAATTTTTATTAAAATTTAGATAGTTTGTGTAAAAGTAAGCAATGTTTACTACATCGTTTATTTTTACACCAACTATGAACAAATCAATATAAAATAAAGATTTTTGTTTTATTTACTGCCAAATAATTAATGAAATTAAAAATTAATCACAGAAGAATTTAGTATTTTCTATTATTGCCTCAAGTGACTATCAATTTTAAAATAAATATTATAGAAATTAAGCGTTTTGTAGAAATTCTATCGTCTTTTTTGCAGGTACTTAAATGAAAATGATTTTTTTTAGGAGCTTTTCTGTAAGGATGAGCATACATTTTAATCACTGGATAATGCCTATAGGAAACCGACCACTTTCTTTTAATAATTCTTTTTAAAATCATGCATATTCTGTTTTTATATTTTTTGTATTTTTATTGCACTTGTGGATTTTTATAATGCGTACCCATTTACGTATGAAATATTGATAATGTCAGAAAATAATACAGAAATATTGCAAAGGCTGTGTTTGACACTTTACCAAGAAATTAGTAAAATTTTGATATACTACATCGATAAGCATCTTTGAACTATTAGCTCAATTACACAATTGAATAATTTTATATATTTTTCATCTTTAAACTGTTAGCATTTCTAAAAAAATTGAAGAATGATTACCATCAGCAAACATTTACGAGTAAAAAAATAAATCGGGTCCTTTAAATTCTACCCATACCCACGTGGATTCAGTAACCAAACGCAGAATGGCAGTGTTTGAGGTAAGTCGACTATTGTTATAATTTATTCCAATGCGAGCTTTATACGGGATCTTTACCGGGATATGCAGGGAAACGTGAAAGTCGCCCAGTGTACGACAGCTTTGAAAAATAACTTTATCTTCCTACGAGGAATTAGCTCATTTTTTTGTCTTTTCATTTCACTTTTTTCACACTACTGGGCTTTGTTTGTGGCACAAATTTACCGCCTTTTATGAGTTGTCGCCTCAATGGAAGAAATAATGAGTGCGCGCTATCGAAAATAATTCTCAGCGACTCATTTTGACCGCGACGCCAGCCGCTCAAAGCTGGTACTGATCCGCTTCCCCGCCTGCAGTTCTGTTCGGATGCATTCACTTCTACTAGGCATTATCACGACCGTATCTTTTTCATTACTGCAGCAAGACGACGTGTTTATGTTTCGTATTATAAATAAAAGAAATTCGTTTTTTAAAATAATTATGAAATAAATATTTGCAATTTAACATACAAATATTTCAAGCTTCACATCCATTTCTATCAAGATTTAATTGTTTCACTTACATACAACTATATATGTAAACTTATATAGTCAGTCGAGTTTTATCCATTTTTTTACGGCATTGATAAAAAACTTTGGAACTTAGGGAGGCGCGAGGTGGTAATGGGAAATCGACAATGGCTAAAAGTAAACCCGTCGAGTTTTGACTCGTTTAATTTTTCTCAACGAGTCCTTTAGTTATATATTCTAATCGTAAATATCTAATCATAGAAAAGGAAGCACAAATACTTTTAAATAGCTAAAAGTAAACCAAGCTTGTTTAAGCTCAATTTACTTGTCTGAATGATTCCTTCGGTTACAAATTATAATGAGGAAGAAAGGTCTGCTGCTGAAGAAGTACGTGGTCTTGGAATTTTGCAATGGCTAACACTATACTAATTGAGTTTTGAGCTCACTTGACCTATTACAATAAACAAAGCATGCTTTTCAAGATTTCGTACCTCAAAAGGAAAAAAGGAAGCCTTATAGTATATCTTCATTATCCGTCTGTCGGTCTGTCAAGACCATTTTTCTCAGGAGCGTGAAGGTACTAAACTGAAATTAATATTAAATACTTCTACGGAATCACTTATGGAATACTTGTCTACGGTATCTTCGAGCTGTAATAAAATC
Organism: Druceiella hillmani; assembly: GCA_039881145.1. Taxonomy (NCBI): domain Eukaryota; kingdom Metazoa; phylum Arthropoda; class Insecta; order Lepidoptera; family Hepialidae; genus Druceiella; species Druceiella hillmani. The sequence goes on along the minus strand of JAYKKI010000001.1, from coordinate 22,304,543 downwards.
AAGCTTTTAAGTCAACGCAATAAAAAGAAACCTAAAAATATATTCATAAATATCCCATATTTAGACACTCGCCAAAATATATCAAAACTTATCGGGTAATTCCCGTTGACCAAGAATCATAAAATTTGGCATAAAGCAAGGTCTCATAACACAAATGAAGAAAATAATTTGAAAATTTTCAATTTGTAGTTATATCATATTGAAAAAAATGTTTAAATTTGCGGCTGTGAAATATATAGTAGGCAATTTATTTTTATTCTAAAAAAATTGAAAATTAAAAATAGTTTAACAGGAATATTATGAATCATTAAATTTGCATTAACTCCTAAATGTGTGGGAGTTCCACACGTGCTTGACAAGTGTCAAAATTTTAAATATTTTAAAATTTTGACACTTCATGAAATCGAGTGATGGATGACTAATTAAAAAGAAATTTTTAAACTAAATGTGCCCTGGATTTAAAGAATTTAAAGGAACAGAAAAAAGAAAAGTAATTAAAATTTGGAAAAAAAAAGTAACAGGAGTTACAAAAAATAAACAAAAAAAAATAAAAGGCCAAAATATATAAATAAAAAATGTCCCTTTCATTATAATTTATTTTTAAATGTACATGCCGTGATTGTAATATACATCACTTATTACAAGCAAATATTTTGAGTGTATTTATTAATTGAATTCGCAAAGTTTATCTATGGAATATATATCTACGTCAATAAATAGCACATAGTATTGGATAACAATATCACATTGTTTTTGTCGACTTTTAGACTGATTTTATTAATCAGGATTTTGTTCGAAAATTTAAATTGAAATGAAATCTCGTTAATTTCAATTTAAAGAAATTACGACTGAGAGGTCACTAGTTGAATTCTGTTGTAAATAAATTTTTTTTTAAATTGAATCACGTAGAAGTTTAAAAATTAATGTCGTCGCAGAAATTATGATCGTGAATATCTCACAGAGTTCATTATATATATTTGCTTCCGTTATGAAGATTTGTTTTGAAAATATCTTCAAAAGCGAAGGAACCTCCTTCAGAGAAATTCAATTATTTTTTTCGGGTTTTTTTCCACATTTTTATCTGTCTGTTGATTGGAGGCCAAAAATATTTTGTCAAATAAATTCCAAGTTGTAGTATCTGTACATATAAAAAAAACCTTTGATTTTGTTTGTCTGGACTTTGAAGATACTTCCAAATAATTATTTAGGGGCCTATTATAAATATAATAGAACAGAAATAAATAGTTTTAATGATTTGTTATTTTTGTTGCTTTATCGGTTTTTAAGTTTGTTTGTTTATGCGTATTTGTTTTTTTAACACATATTTGATACAATTCAGATGAATTTTTTTGAAAAATCATAGGGCTTAATTTGAATTAATATTTTGTTAATTTTTCGGAATCGGTTTATTCATTAAAAAGACATGCAAATTTAATAATTTTAATAATGAATTAATATTTAATTAGTACAACAACAAAGGAATTATCAGCTACTTAATGTGAAGTTATTACACAAATGTATAGTGTTTGTGTACATCAAATAAGGGCAGATATCGTTGTTGGTTTTTTTACACGTAAAATTTTGCATTGTATTAAATACATAATAAACATACACACCATTATTAGCTTCGTTTTCTCATTTTTTTAAAATTAGAATATATTGTAAATATTCCTAATTTTAATATTTTATTATGTTTAATATTAGGGTGTATAAATCTGATTATTACGTAATTTCTATATGCATATTTAATAAAACTAGAGGATTGACCTGTCTGTATTATAGAGGTATAAGCACTAAAATATTAAGTGATTATAAACGTATACAGAACACAATAATGTAGTTCCAGGAATATTTGTCTTTTTGTGTCTGAACCTGCTTATATATTCACGTATCACACAAGAACAGCTAAAATGATGAATTTTCTACCAGCGTATTCAGGCTCTGGAGTAATATATAGGCTATATTTTTTATCACATTCTATCAACTAAAAGAAGACAGCAAATTGAAGTTTTAATACAACGTACATTTGCTTAAAAATACATTTAAAATTATTATTATATATGGACTAATGTATATTAATCTAAGAGATAATTTAATATTTTCTAAAGGGCCAAAGGCGAACGAAGTTGCAAGTATAGCTAGTTATTCAGTATATTCGTAAAGCATCGATATTAGTGTATCATGATCCGCCAGTATTCTCAAATAATACTGAAATAAATTTTATGTCGTGTGACAGTATTCCTCTTTCATTTAAACAATGAAAAAGAGAATTTTAAAATCAATCTCCGCCTAGGTGCCTAAAGGGTTAAACTCTTAAATCTGTAAAAATTATGTTTTTTAATACCTGAACAATATAATTTATTTCCATAAAAATAAAAAGTTCTAACAAATTGTATCTGAGAAAAGGGGTCATAAGCATAATATTTGTAATTTATAATTTCATTTACTTTTTTCAAAATATTGCGTTAACTTCTCAAATTAATACCCAAAGAAAATACAAGAGGAGGGTATTTTCATAGGAACTGTGAATGTATAAGTATGAATAACATCAGAGTTTGTATCTATATGTATGAACGTAATCAGATATGTACGTTTGTGGCTTTCAATAGCTTCTAAAATCTGAATACTCAATATTTGTAGACTTGACATTTTTCAGAATGCTCTTTTGATGAAAGCTCAGTATTAATTTTAGTTATTAATTTCTCGGGATAATTTTTTCTTTAAGTATAACACATAAAAATTTATAACTCAGAATGTATCGGAAATCACTACACGTATATAGGGGTATTTGGGAGACTATGATATTCTCTACCTGAGTGTTTCTGCCTGATATAATTTTTGTGACATCTATGTGTATGTGTGTCGTGTATATTCTCGATTGTTTTGATTTCCATGAAATTCACATATTAGGTAGAGATCATGGTCATGTTCTATACTTAGGAAAAATTTATTTTTAGATTTCATACTTGCAATATAATGTGTAATAAAGTCAGAAATTTTTATTAATAAAATTAAGTTAATATAAATCAAAAGAAAAACTAATTTTCAACTAATTTATTTGTGTCTTTTAAAATGTATTATTTGGTTTTATTTCTACCAACTCATTTCATTGATCATTAGCGATAAAAAAAGTTGTGTTAGCAAAGGCTACGGAATGTGGCAAAAATATTCTGAAATTTTTAATGTTTCACTGTTTTAGATGGTTATAGATTGGAAAATAAGTTAAATAATTACCAAGGCTACAAAGATTGACAATACGGCGCAAATTATCTCGATTCCATACAATGATATTCCAAATCGTTGCTGAGTCATCATTTTACTAAACTGTATTAACAAAGATGATTGAATATAGCAAAATTTGCCTGATTTTTAAATGTTTTTTCTTATTTTGCAAGATCACAGATTCACAGAGAAACTATGTATTTACCTATACTCGGAATATTGACAGTACGAATACAAGTTATGTCCGATTCCATACAACGACATTTTAAACCATTGTAGAGTCTTCATATTATTCAGTTCTATTTTTATTACTATTTAGCTATAGGAATGTTTCAAGTTTTTTTTCGATACTCTGTTCGGCTGCATATGGAGCGATTTTCATCATTTACTCGATACTATCCGGTAATACGCCAGTTAGTTAAAATATTTATGTTTTAACCACATCATAACTAGCTTTTTATATCTTTTATTCGTTATAGTTGCAATAGAGGATTGACCTGTAGGGAGTCTCTCATTACTGACTATGGCTTTCTGGGACTCACTGGTATACTAAATAAATCTTGCACGGAGCCTCTCATTGCTGACAGTGGCTTTCTGGGACTCACTGGTATATAAAATTATTCAAACAAAAATATATACTAGTATCAATAGTACCAGAAATATAAAACGTTTGCTTTCCATCTCTAAGGGCCTGTAGTTAACGAGATAGTGATAAAGTGATGTACATATAATTTTATTAACCTATGTATTTAAATATAGTGTTATTCGCATTGGTGACGAAGAATATGTGCTAATTTAAATATAATTTTACTTGGAAAATAATTTTTTATCTGAAAAAAAGCCTATTATTTCTGCTCAAAAAAGTTATTTTGAGAATTCATCACATCCAATAAACTACAGCCGTTGGTTGTAATGGAAATATTTCCTACAGAACGAAATACTTTATTTTTAGAAAATAAATTAAAAATATTATGTAGACAATACCATGGTATATTCGAGGATATTATTAAGTTAACGCTTCGAAACTATCTTATTACGATATTGAAACATTAAAAAATTCCTACTACTTGCAATGAAATTGGCTTAAAGTGTAGTGATTTTCATACTGAATTTGGATATGTTATCCTTTCCAATTTGAGAATCAATTATTTTGGTTAAACAATTTTTAAACAAAATGAGGTAATTTACTCTTATACTAAAACGAGAATTACTTGAATACGTTCGAAATTCTGTGAAACGGATACCACGAGGGAGAACCTTTACATTCAACGATGTCATTTTGAAGATATTGGTTTTACAGGTTTTACTTTATAATTTGCTAACAATAAAATGCGCTAAATATCTATTTTGAAAAATGAATGTAATTTAATTAATTATTACTGGTTTTCCTTTTATCATTGCAAATTTCCATATCAATTTTAATAAGAGTTAAGTTGCGATATTAATATACTGCAATTATTTGTAGAATTCTTTTCCAGCTGATATTAAAAAAGAAAATTGATAAGAAAGTAAATTTAAATTTATATTGAAAACAATTAACTCCATGGTCAAGACCCGACTGCGACAATAAGCGATGCGATGCTACACTTCATCGAGCAGAAACGAAGTCACATTATAAGAAAATTTTGCATTTAAGTTACCGACTGGCGAAACAAATAGTCAAATATCATTTTTTTCGGTAACGTTCACAACTAACTTTGAAGCCTACCCATTATTTTCTCACCGTGGAGCGGAGTTATACTCACTCACACAATTCAACCACAGGAAAAAAGGCAGACGAAAACGAGCGACTTTTTCTTAGGAAATTAAAGTTATTATTCAAAAATTTCATATTCTAGAGGACTTTAGCTTTTTTTTGCGCACACTCCAAAGAGTTTGCGCGGAAACAGAAAAAAGATGTTAATCCACGTCATACGGAAAATTGCCTGTTTGTGTTTAATTATAAGGTCTGGGAAAGGAGTTAAGCTATTTATTTCATCAATGATTTAATTAGCGGGTACGTTGTAATATTTGCATTACTGTTTTCGGTTTATAAATCATTCTGGTTAGATCTCCTTTATTGCTTGATTTAGAATATAAGTACATATTTAATGCCGCATAAAATGTATTTTAAAGTAAATTTTTGGACGAAAATTTAACAAAAATCTTCTTCATAAATTTTGATATTTCTATATTTTTTATAGCTTCTTTACGGTTGAAAAACCGAACTAAAACAATTAATATTTTCTTGGTAAAAAATTCGGCAATTTTTAATTAACTTAATTACTTATTAAATATCAAGAAAATTCTTAAGATCATGCAAATATAATTAAAATATTCATAAGTATTACTCATGAAGTGATGACACATTACATTGAAAAAAAATCAATAAAGTAAAATCCGATGGGAGTAGGTTGACCTATTAAATTTTTGTATTACAAAATCTTGAAATTTTTTTTCTGACGGAAAATAAATAAACAATTTTGGTATTTAAATGAAACTTATACGGATTACTATTTTAGTCTTAATATATATATTACTTCTTTCGCCAATTTGTTTTGTCACGAATATTTATTAGTTGATTTCTTTTCAATAATTAAAAATTAAATTTTTAAAACCGCCCTTTTCTTTTATAAATTTCATTAATACCTTATATATCAACAAACAATGAGTTGACGTGACGTAAATCTTCCTATGTACGGGGCAATTTTCATCACTACTGAAATGATCGCTTGAGATCAAAAATTACGCACATTCACTTTACCAATCGTAAAGCGGATGTAGTTATTTGTAAGCAACTATTCAGTTAACTATTCAGTATTAACGAACTAAATTAAATAAATCCCATTCAAGAAATATTTAATATGAAAGTATATAATGCGCACTAACCGAAATTAAGTACATGAACGCTAAATTAAAATAATTATAAGCAAAATACTATGAAGCATAGTATATAACATAAAGATATTAACATAAAGATATTAATTTAAGTCATTTAAAATGTTAACATATCCATGTGCTAATTTGTAGAAACATAATTCACCTGTAATTGAACGAAAAATATAGACACGATACATTAAAGAATTAGTTTAAACGAGCAGAATTTTTCAAATTAGATCATACGGATCGTAATCTTGTTCTCGGTTTAAAAACGATATTAAATGAATCTCTTGTTTATTAACTCCGATATGAGTAATTAATTTTACACCTAAATATCCTGTTATTGGGCATCACTACTTCGCAATTAGTATTCTTTAACAAACTAGAAATTATTTAATATTCGTTACGCTGTTTCGGCTGCTGACTGGCCGATTTTAACTAAATTTTTTTCTTATTCATTTTAACTCGTAAGCTTATTTTAACAGCAATTTTTTTAAAATCACCCTACATCTATGTATCTTTAGATTTAGACACTCATATTTTTGAAAAAATATTTAAACAATAAAACAATTAATTTCCTTCAACCAAAATAAAAATACAAAAAAATCTTAATTTTCTTTTTTTTTAAAACCACCTGAATATCAAATCATAATAAGTGCAAGTATTTAATTGGTTATGGGACAAATTTAAGTTAAACCTTGTTTGAAGTATTATCGTTACAAAAAATAACTTGAGTTTCGTGAAATCTTTGATCGCATTTCAAAAGGTTACTTGCAAAGGTGAGCAATTAAAATAAATTATGCGCAGCCATAGACAAAATTGCATAGTATCTGTGAAATTTGCTGTATTTTAAAATATCGATTTAAATTTTAGGCATATAGTTATTTTTAATCCAAAATTATCCATTTGATTTCCCGTGTGGTTTTAAACGATAGAAAATAATTATAAATGAAATAAAAGAGATGTAGACAGTAATATGCGAATAAGATTTGATTGCCGATGAAGAAACATAAAACAAATAAAACTATATAAAAAACGGAAATATTTAAACAAATTATTTCAATACCAATTTGATTTATAATAAGTAGTGTGAATAACTGAGGCAAATGAACAAATGTCACCGAACAGGACTGTAGTCTGCGGAACCGTTAAAGTGTTTTCAAGTTGCCAGTTAGTGAAAAAAATTATTACGTTTTAGAACGGCGTGCACAATTGATGCAGGAGCTCCATTATACTTGCAAAAGGCAGTATACTTGTCTCACTTACATTACTCTGCAATCTGAAAAGAATGAGATAAAAAGGCGAAAAAGTTAGCGAGAGTTTCTCTCAGAAAAATAAGATGATTATTCAAAGCTGTATCTCCGATACTTTTTACGATTTCAATGCGCGTCCTAAAGAGCTTGTACAGGAACAAAATAAAGAAAGGTTGGCTCACGTAATATGGCAGACAGCCTTTTTATAGTATTGTTCTAGAGTTTATTGGACTACTCGTCCATTTCTAACCAATGAATTCTTGAACAAAAACAGCACAGTTTCAGCACAATAGATGGGTATTCATTATAATTTTAATACTTGGAGTATCCATGTAAACGAAACATAATTTTTATAACAGAATTGATTCATATACACACATTATACTGATAAACGCAGTTAATGTTTATAAAAACTGGTGGCTCTACTTGAATGAAGATTAACCCTTAATGGGTATCATAGGGATCGAAACGATCTTAGACGTAAGATTTCGCTATTTTTTAAAAGGGCGTGGGCGTGCAGTTTTTTATCGTCTCTCCAGACCCTCCGTCCAGGCAGATGCTATAACACTTTATAGTTATATTTGCTGGAAATCAAGTGACATTAAGATAACGCTTATGTATATTTTTTATAATTTTTCATTTTCTACCTTCTTCTTTTTTTAGAGTTCCCGCCTCTATAGAAGAAAACAAAAGCCGTTAGATAAATATGTATCACAGACATTTTTCTCAGAAATGATTGACGTAAAAACTTGAAATTTTGTATAGCTATAAAACATTTAGGCCCACATATACCTCAATAAGTAACAACAGTAAATTAAATGGAATTTACGAAAGAGGCCAAAAATTTATACTTTTTTTATTTCTTGCATCATATATAACATAAATCAAAAGATAAATTTAAAAGGACTACAAAACTATTAATTTTAAGATCTTACATACTATAGTCCTAAAGACATTTTAAAAAATGTAAATAAAAATTCTTAGAAGTCGCTAGATGTATAACATTAAATTTGTGTATAATGAAAGTTTAATATAACCCGAATATACCGCAACAGTTGACATTAAAAAAATTTCAAATGTAGATTTTTTGGTGCAGGATATTAAAAAAAAAGCTGTAATTATTACTAGACTACATTTTCTGTATTTAATGGTACACAATTCTAGCGATATTGTTGAAAATGTCTACAAAAACATATGTACACACCCCCTCCCCCTTCCTATTACTTCAATACTGCTTAACATAAAATTATGAAATAAAACATTCCTAAAACATTAATTAAGACCTAAAAGTGTACGGAAACTGCCCAGTGTGAGTTCTTCTCGTATTTATTAGTTTTATTAGGCATCAATAGGAAAAATTATTGTTTGAGTGATAAAAGTATTTAATACTGGTACCTGAGTTTATGGGAAATAAATACAATGCGAACTTTGAACAAGATACATCCTAATGCAGAGCATTTGCTCGCAAAGCTATTAGGGCAGATATACATGTAAATTTATACATACGTACTTACATATATATATATAAATATATATATATATATATATATATATATATATATATATATATATATATATATACATATATATCTGGACACGAAAATGTACAACTTTCGTTAGCTTCTAATGAACTAGACAGGCATGTTTTAGGATTATTAAATTCACAAAAGATTTTTGTTTATTTATATACCAATAAACTGATTTTATAATGTGGAAACAAGAGCACAACGAAGGACTACGTGTCGATCTTATTTTTGAAGTATTTGAATTTAGAGAAATTTGTTTAAAATTACATCTCTTTGGAAATTGGACTATGTTCTATTTATATCTTAGGTCATGTTCTATTTATTTTGAGCAATTTTATTTTAAGAATACATAAAAATCCGAACCTGTCGAACAGGATTCGATCAAGGTATTGTATGTATGTTGCTAAGACAGGAAATTTTTGGAAGAATTTTATATATTCTTGAAATTACGATATTGGCAATAGGGGAAACGGTGGCCGTTTTAAGGTCTTTTGGACTTAAATTTTATCTCCATTTTATTTTATATATACAGATGCATAACTAATCTCATGCTTGAAAATATTAGAAACAATAAATATTAAAATCTCATTGGATCTTATTTTGCACATACTTTTTGGCAATTTCTCTTATGTATTCAATAAATTTCACTTGCATTAATGCAAGAAACAATCATAATATAAATTATGAAATATCGGTTAGTAATTTTATTTTTTCGAGAAATAGTTATATTTTTTGGAGAGAGAAACGCTAAATTACTATATTATGCAGTGTTTTCTTAAGTTTCGTTAAAAATGGCAATGAAACTGTCGGTTTCAGAGAAATAAAAATATTTAAAGAGAAAATCCTTAACAGAAGCATACGCAACATATATTATTTTTTTAATTTATCTGATATGAAATGAATTTTTCAGTAAAATTAACGTTATATAACCTTAATAAATAAATGAGTTTATGTAACTGCATACTATTTTAAACTAACTTATGATTATATACAATATAAACAGTTATTGTGTTTCTTTTTATACCTACTGCCTCATTTTATCAACCAGAGGACTTGCTTGATTTTTTATTTACCACTGTGCGTCGAGTCATTCTTTAAATTTGTCTTATAAAATTTAAATAAAAATCGTGCTCCAAAGTTTTTATTTAATTATTGTGAAAAATCGTACTAAAATTATGTTCAGTTAACATACCCGACACTTTATTTCTAGAATATAGATAAGTCAAATAGTGACTATATGTATATAACTTAGGTTTTTACTGGATACTTTTGATACTTGCACATTGATTGATTGTTATGGGAAATAAAACTGTTTGGCTTTCGTCGTAATAAAGAAAGTCTATACATTTATTTTGTAGAACGATAAATTATCCAATAGTTATTAAAGTGTGTATCAAATTTGCTTTCTTTCTTTCATTTTAAAATGGAGCAAACACAGAAATACAGCCTAATAAATATACATTCTGAAAACTTTTCTTTCATCTCCCATATATATCAAATAATAACTAACGTTTTATTTTTTGTTAAATATGTGCAATATGCGAATACATTTATTTAAATGAAATTTAATTTTAATTGGCATATATATCAGATTTTTTTTGATTGATTACATAAGAAATTAAATTAAATATTATTTGAAGAGAGAAATTTCCTTAAAAATAAATTTGCCCAGTAATTTTGTTTGGCATCAGAATTACGAAAAGTTCCAAATTTTGTTATTACTTTTAAAGAAGATTTCGTTGACGGATGATTTGAATGATTCATTCTAGTTACCTTCGGTATAAGAAACTTAAAAGTGAATGCAAGAGAATACAATAAAAGTAAATTTTTATAAGTATTAACATACCGCATGATACACATACTAATGTTGAGTACATTACAAAAGACTACTCGGAAAAGGACGACCGATTCCAATGACTTGACTTGCGATAGTGATTCTTTTGATCTTGAGTATTTATGATGAGTATTTTCAGAAATCCTTTCTCTCTCATTTTTAAAAGGAGCATCTTTCCGCGAGCATCTTTAGGGAGCATCCCTCGGCGACGTATTATCTCGTTATTGTCACTTCATTCATACGCTTCAAATTTATACTTTGCTTATATTTAAGTCTTGTGATTATGCACAATGCATCTTTACGGTTCTTTACCTTAAAAAAGAAAACAGTACTTCATAATATCTCTCTCTTTTTTGTTCGTATGTCAGTTATAGTGGGTTTTCTCGGAAACGTCTTAACATATAAACGTGAAATTTAAAACATAGTAACTGGTATCTATCACAATAGCTAAACTCAAAAATATTAATTCAGAAATTTTACAAGACGCTAATTAAATACTAGAAAAAAAATTAATTCCATATATAGTGCGGGGTCTCGTTTGAAAGTGCTAGTTATAACGATCATAAAAATATTTTTTATCCTAATTTTAGATATTAAACTCTTCTCTTATTCCCGAAACTGCTCAATCTGAAATTACGAAAAAAAGGAATGGAATGGATATGGAATTTTGGAAGTCCACTCAAAGTTTGTAGGGAAATTATATTGATGTCTCTAGATGTCAAAATTTTTTTTAATTATTCTCTATATTTTTACGCCCACGATAAATACAGTAGGAAATAAATTTACATTTTTCTATTTTCGCAACCCATTTTACATAAGAAATATATCTTATTAACCCACATATTTTGCACGTATTCCACCACTACTTTAAAATATCGTATAAGAATTTAAGAGGGCGTAAATAAAGGTCTCCCAAATTTTTATTCTCATATTGTATACCACGTGGAATATTATTTGGAATGCCTTTTTTTCTATTTTAAAGTAACTATTTAAAAATATATTCTAAAAATATGCAAATATGTTTGGATATTTAAGGTTGTAACGTACGTACATTTAAAGATAGAAATCTCTTTCATACAATGTCTTTCACTATCACTCCTACTTGGTCATTACATTAGTTTCGATCTGATTTATTTTGCATGTTTCAGTTACATGATATTTTTTACAAATAAGGAATATTATTTATTTACTTGCATGTCACCAACTTCTTGCAATCGTTTTTATTTCTTTTTTTTAAATAAATATATGCTCTAATTAACAAATAAATAAATGCTCGGGATTCTAAGGTGTGAGTAGACTTGAACCGAGGCAATTCCTCAATTAATGAAATTAAATATTACTTATTATTTAAAATCCAGTTATGATCACTACAGTAATTTTTATGTCAATTACGGTCTCTTACAAACAAGTAAATAACTAAAAAATGGGTATAAATACTGAAATATACCGTGTACATGTAGAAAGGGAATGGTGCCCACTCGACATAAGATATCATGTCTTTATTTTTCAGAAATATTTTTCGAAATTTTCAACTCAATTCCTTACTAATTTTGGGCACAAACTCATTATTAAAGTAATGAGTCTACTTACTTGTTGAACTTCTGATGCAAAATTAAAGATATATAATTTAGATAAAATAGCAGAGTTCCAATATCTTCAACATATTTAAGTACTTTTATGATGAATAATTTAATTCAGCTAATAATATACATAAAACGACTACATGAAAAAAAAACTTTACAATTACGTAATTAGAATAATTTTTCAAATTTCTTATCATTACCATCCAATGATAGAAAGCAATGCGATTAATATGACAATTTCTCAGTGAGTTCCGTTTAAAATGTTGCAATAGGGCCATTATCTAATCATGGCTTACCATAAATTTACTTGATTTGCTCGTTATATTATATATTATATTTTACCAAGCTTTATAATTGTGGGATGGAAATTTTGTTTTATAAATCTGTTAACTACAATTTAGTATTGTAAAAAAGTAGTGAAATATTTAAAGTTTGGTTTTGTAATCAGTGACGAATCACTAACAAATTAAAAAACAATGTCATTAAATTATACATGACGTTGCGATAACGTATATGAGAATGTTACTTAGGTTTCTGTCCAACTTATCAGCATACAAGGGAATGGATAAACATTTTCACTAGAAAATGCTTCCACATTTTATCACAAAAATTAATTTTAAAAAATTACACCCTCTGTAAAGTGTCAGACGATTACATCCAATGCGAATATCAAAACTGGCATTATAGAACACGAAATTAAATACTAATGACATTTTCAAAAACTTTTTCATGTCGCTCTATGAGTTAGAAAATATTTAATTTTTTTTGTACTTTTGGTTTTGGGCGTAACGAATCTGAAGATGCAAGTCTACATTTTAAAAAAATCTTAAAAGCGAGATTGATTTTGAAACTCCAACTAAACACGTTTCAAATGACAGAACAAAGGCGTACTCTTACCAGAAAAATGTTACTTACAACCTGCGTGATGTGAAACCCTAAAACACGAATTTGAAATATAATAAAAATACAAGATTTAAACCACGATGCTTAATCGTAAGTCAATACAACGCGAAAAATAAAGTATCAGAGAGATTAGACCAAATATAATAAAGATAAAGAAATAAAATAAAACTGAAAAACGGCGTAGAGCAAGTTTTAAAAAGGGCATGCGAAAAACGTCTCAAAACATTCCTCGTGAATATTTAAAGTAAAATGGATTGCAGACTCGGTGCGCGTCCTGAAATACAATAATTGAAATTATTTGAGTCGTTCATACGGAATTCATTTGACTGCTAGTCTTAATGTTCTTTGAAGCTCTGACACCTTGAGAAAATTAGTTTCAATTCCAAATGCAAGATTCTTCTCTGAGTCAGAAATGACAAAGACACAAGACTTTAATTTGAAACAAAATTTTTCTTTCTTTTTCTAAATCCATTTTTTTAGTACGGAAACGAGAAAATGCGTAAACATTAAAAGTGCCTCTTCTTTATTCATGAAGATGCTGAGTATTTACGGAAATTTATAAAAATTTAAACATATTATTCAGTTTCGCCATTTACTTCATTCACACATGTAAATTATCTGGACCTTTCAGAGAGTTACGTTTTATTTTTGAAGATAAATTTATTAATAATGAAAGAATTATGTAATGTAAATTGTGACCACGTATAATTTAATCGAAAAATAAAATAATTTTAATTTATATTCTCTAGAATGAATATACAATTTGTAAGTTATTTAACTAATCCTAACGGTATTAAAATACAGACAAAAAGTCCTCAGAAAAACTTACTTTAACTTCGTGGCACATTATATAATTATCCTAATACTACTGTTTTAAATGCCGAAGCAAGTTTGTTTCTTACTTTGTTTGTCTTATTTTTACGTCTGAACTAATTCATCGATCTCTCTAAAATTTTACTTAAAAATTACCCGTGCCATTAGTTTATAAGCACAGCTTACCTTTTCTATTGGGATAGTTCTTTTTGGTATTAAAGGAAGTTGCTTCTTCATTTATATCTAATATCGTCCCAATATCACAAATAATAGTTTTGATTTTAGCAACATTTTTTATAGTAATTAGAAAGTATTTGGGAAATTTATTTCGTGCATTTGAAACCTGCTAGCAATTCGCCAGCTAAAGACCAATATTTTTATAATACAATATTTGAATGTAAATAAATAGGGTATATAAAAATGAAAACGAAATAAGGAAAACATTATATTTAAAAACACAAAATAGAATCAAAATTTATAATTAAGAAAAATTAATATTCTTAAACCTTTTTTCATTAATTTTTTAATCCTCTGCAACTTCTGCACGAGCTTTTGCTTCTCGAACTTAACTTAACAAAATTTCCTTGCAGATTTCATGAAGCTCGCCTTCACTTCATTGTCTCTCCTTCATTTCACGCTTCATGGAATTTATTTTTAATTCTTCCGTCTAAAGCAACTGACGTTGCCTGAAAGTGAGCCGGATATCAGAATGCCGGCTAGTGTCTCTCCTGCGTATCGGTATTTTCTTGTCTACGCCCAGCATGGTTTCCTATACCTCACTCCTAGGTTAATCAGCAGAAACATCTTCCGTTGCTTCGAAAAATGTTCGTAAAGTTTCCGCGGCTTCAGCAAAAACTTCACTTCTACTCGTCAATTGTTGCTCAGACAGATCTGTAGACAATTGACTCTAATTATGTCAATTTACGAATATCACAAATTTATGAATTTTAAATTACAACACATTTTTACATATCACTAGAAAGAAAAGAAAATAAAAGTCCAATTGAAAGGTTCCCAATTTAATATTACAATAAGTAATTTTATGGGTGTTTAAATAACAATCTACTTTTGTTTGTGATACTGCTTCTTCAGTATTAAGTACAAATACGAATACAATTTATTTAAAATGAATAAATATAAAAACGTTCTCTGCTTACTATATTAATGTGTTTCTAAAAAACGCTACAAAATTAATTATATACTTATCGAAATTCTTTATTTGTCTTGACTGAATTGCTAAGCCGAATCGTTTGATGTTACTTCCACAATTAGCCCTGGCACTATTAAGGAAACGACGGGGTCAATTTGAATGTCGCTACTCCCGCTCCTCCGCCGGTGGGCAACTGCTTCTGCTTTTCTTTTGCCAACACTATTCTTTGCTTGGTTTTTATATTAAGTTAAAGTCGACTTCCTTTTGTGTCAAGAAATAAATAAAGTACACGTTTCTTAGAATGTTATTTAAAAAAAAGAAATTACATTGGTGCAAACCAATTCCTTCTGCATTAATCAAACAAATTAATTCTGTCTTATCTTGGACGAGAGTATAGATCCTATGAAATCCAACTACAGAGATTTAATTTGTCATTGTCAACTGCACGGAGAGAAAGAACTGATCTATTATATTTATATAAAACCATACATTCGCATGTTGATTGTCCCTATCTTCTACAGAGATTATTCGTACTACAAGTTTATAACGATGATATCTCTTTTATAACTCCATAATTCCATTATACCGATTGCATAACCATATTGTTTCTCAACATCCGTTTTGGACATTTTTGAAATGAAGTTATTAATGCAGCTACAATCGAATTAATGTTTTGTTTAGTATGTGGAAAATAATGTAATTCTGAGTTAATATTATCTTTAATAATTGATCAATACATTTTGTAATAAATTTAATAACACTCTACCTTACACATACCCGTAAATACTCTAATAATTTTGTGCACACATAATTAGAGTTATAGCCCCATATTATGAGTAAAAATGGTAAAAAAATAATGAGACCCCATTTGTATGCCTTGATCGTAACGCCTTGATCGTATCGTAACGCCACTGTGTATTATATGCGACTGAAAAAATGCCGTTTTTAGACGAATTTTCACATTAAATCAATTTTAGGTATTATAAATCTTACAAGACCCATAAATTTATTAGAGTGGTAAACCATAAAATATAAGCAGCCTTATTTTTTTTATCTTTATTGCCATGAATAACGAGCAAATAATGAGATAATGTTCAGCTATAATAATTTTTAAAATATGTACATATACCTATAATATCTAAGTATATACGACCTAAAATAATACAAATACAGCCAACAACACACGTAGCGCAATACACATTTGGCTAGTTACTGAAGATATGTAATGATGTTAACAATGAAAGAAATTTATCTCATTCCATAAATTTAAAAAAATTAAAACATTTCGGTGTTCATAAAATATTTATAAAAAACGATGGATGCAGCACAAAAACATCTTGAACTTAAGATTGATATTACAATCAAGAATTCTTACCGTTTACTAAAGTAGTTCAGTATAGTGAACTATAAAATGGGCTGTATTTATACAAATTAGTTTCCGAAACACTACATAATAAATGTTTCTCAAAGTTCAATCTATCCCCGTTTTTCAAGATGTGGTCCCATCCGTTTTACATTTTAATTCTTGTAATTTACATATCAGTTTGAAACAAACTTGTTTCCAGTTTACTTCATAGCAAGGCATGGTTTAATATATATTTATAAATATGTGAAAGTTGAAAATTTAAGAGAAACAATGATCTTGGATATAAAGCTCTGAGGCCAAAAATATAATTTTGACCTATAAATGTACTCCACAAATTATTCTCTAAGCAATGAAAAGTGTTATAATTAAGATAAACAAAGAAAAGATCTAAGTAACATAAATAGAGACAGCTATCAGATATACGAAATAGCTATCATAAAAATAAAATTTAACTTTATTCATTTCAAACATTCGATGTCACACTGAATCTAAATATATTTAATACGGAAATAAATAAGTTTATATCGCCTGCGACATGTAGCTGGTAACTTGCACATTCATTATTTAACAGTGAGTTGGCCATAACCACAAGGCTTACAGATAAGCTTTCGCAATCACCGTTCAAGAATGAACGGGTAGGTTATGCATAAAGT
Organism: Druceiella hillmani; assembly: GCA_039881145.1. Classification (NCBI taxonomy): domain Eukaryota; kingdom Metazoa; phylum Arthropoda; class Insecta; order Lepidoptera; family Hepialidae; genus Druceiella; species Druceiella hillmani. The sequence continues at coordinate 22,287,381 of JAYKKI010000001.1, read as the reverse complement.
GACGATAATGAAGGAATACGTCGCTCGAGAAGCGGAGAGGAGCTCGTTTCAAAAGGACAAGAAAAAGATTTCTATAAGTTAAATATTCGACATCAAAAGGTCTTTTTCACAGTCGTCTTTTATGATGCATTTCAGTACTCTTACTTGAATGATGTGGTATTTTAGTCCTTAGGGAAATTTATATCCATTCTGTTTGCGAAGCTTTATGTTTAAGTTTTTTTTATAAAAGGTGAATAGGATGAATCATTCTAACTACCATTAAGAGAATGAATGAATGAAAGTCGATAATAATGGCTCTTCAAATAATATTTTACTTGGGTCTTGCTTGTGATAATCCACGCAAATATATTTTTTTTGGTTTCCTTGAGAAGTTTGTCTTTATTTCTTTCTCTTTGCTCGGGCATAGTATGAAAATAATGGAGGAAGTTGATGGATTGTTTTATAATTTTGATGTAACTTGTGGTGCTAGAAATTATATAGTCTCCTTGTGACGACCAAAGTCAAATAATCAAAATACAAATTATTATTAATTTTACTACGCGTCAGAAATATTAATTTTTTTAATAATATACATGCATTCGTTATTTGATTATCTTATATTTTCTTATATTGTTTGAACACAACTTTTTTACACATTAAAAAAATTAATTTAATATAACAATCTGAAAGACTTTTTCAATTAGTTATTTAAAATACAAAGTTAGAATGATGTAGTATGCAGGCTTATAAACAATTTGAATATTTGAATAAAATCGTCAATTTTAAAATAGATCAAAATACACCGACTGCTGACAAAAATAATTTTTAATTCTAAATAATCCTTAAATAGAATTTATCCTGGTTTAAATTATAAAATTCAAGCGATATAAAAATACATATTAAAGTTTTAGATGGTTAGATTGAAACCGAGTCTTTTATTATTTCACTTTAAACTCGCATTATAAAGAATTTGTCTTTTTTATTTAAGCAATTATATTTTCCTTTTGCTTTCCCTCAGCTTAGTTTTGACTTTCAAGTATCAGGAAAAAATACTGAATATAAACTAGATGTTGATACGAGTGGCTTACTAATTATTGCATTTTATAGCTTTTTTCTTCCTAAAATATACTATAAACGACGTTTACTAAAATTTTTCACAGTTAATAATTTTTGTGTTGGACCTCTACGCATGCGTGTAAGGTGTACTAAATATTAAAGTAAATTTGCTAAAACGAAAGTGAAAAATAGGATCTCAAAAGGTATACTTATAATGATGGTATGACAATTATATTTTTGTGGATTATTTATAACATTTTTGAACATATAACTGGTTGTGCACTTGCATATGCCGAATAAAATTGGGAGGAAAAACGTGCGGTGAAGTAATCTTCTAAAATAAAGACAAGGAAACTTCTAAAAGTGAAGAAAATAATATTATATACTCAATCAGACTACAATTGTCAACGACGTTTTATTGACACTTGTCATTATAATGTCACCATTTTCTACTAAGAGTGAAGTGATATTTTAATATAATCAGTATAATTTACATCATTATCGTATGACACTTTAAATCCGTTACACTAATTATTTTGGGCGAGTACATTTCTTCGTAATTTTTTCTCTCATAATTGAATGTAATATCATATTTATGGATTTAATAACGCTTTGGCGGAAAATTAAATTTAATAATAAAAATTGATTTAACAAACTATTTTTAATAATTTGAACATATATATATATATATATATATATATATATATATATATATATATATTATATTTAATAATGCTTATTTTATATTAAGAATATTTCAGATAAATAATAATATTTTAATTCATTGGATACGTTAATATCGAATATATCTAATTTAATTACTTAGCATATTTATTAGCGTATTTTAGAAAATATACAGTTTTATAACTAAACGCATTTTTTTAACTACAATTCAATATACAAATTGACCAACATTACTTTATACTATATATTATGAAAGCAATAATGAGAGTTCTTAGAATTGATCATTTATAATGTAATTTAAAAATAAAGAAAATTATATTTGTATTAAATAATTTTAAATTCGAGCACAACAAATTATAGGATAGTTATAAGTGGACCCATAAACTTGATTCATTTGTTTCATGCGATGCCCGACCGAAGGGAAAGAAAAAACACTAACTTTTCAGGGTAATGAATATGTTAATAAAAGAAACTTGAACTCTTTGGTAAACCATTGAGTTACTTTTTTTAATTAGTCCTTTGTTTTCACAAATTGGCGGCGATTTAAATTTTTGTGTAATTAGGTGAAGATGAATTTAACAAAAGACAATATTAATTAGATGATTTTTCCTGGTTTTCATTGCGATCTCTTAATCTGATGTAGCACCGTCCGCACTACTTTTTAAAGATTAGCTTAACGATATCTGGCTAGATCAATAGAGGTTGTACCAATTGAAATGATGATCTACTTAAAGGATGCCCCTCAACAGAGACAACTGAAGGAAATGTCCATGATGAGCATTTTCGTGACCTAAGTAACCTTGGCTTATTAAGCTTAGTAACCTATCGGCGGAGTAATATATCAGCAGACTTGGGAAATTTTAGGCATTAATATGAGCCAAGTACAGAAAATTAGGCTAGATGAATACTATACGGTTTAAAAGAAAATCCCTCCCCAAAGCCCTCTCCCTTTTATTTATGTCGCGAAATATTAAAAAAAATTCGTCACAGGTTTCTCAAGTACTGCATTCCATATCATTATCATTAAGGGGAGAATATCTGAGAGTAAGTCTAGGCACTAGCTTTCCCCTTCCCAAGGGTTACCTCGAAAGGCAAAGAAAGGACGAAATACTGGAAAAAAAGATTCTGTCCTCGTTCTTCGGGTGAGCCGGTTATTCCACAACAATTTTTCTGAAAAATAAAATAATACTTGCTGTAGACTTGTATACTACCAATTGTTTGCCTGTTGTTCTGAGAAAAAGTTCGAGAGAAACGTCCTCGAAATAGAATATTGGCTCCTGATGACAACGTCTCTAAATACTCAGCCAGGCAGAAAAACCTAAGTTTAACTCGGGTATAAAAATTATAAATTATCAGTCATATATTTCTGAATTTGCAGCAAGTAATTTTGTTTCAATAATTACGAATTAAAAGGAGACATGCAAAATCAATTGTAGATGAACTAATTAGTATTTGCTATTATTGCCTCAAGTGGGTATACAATATAAGGATAAATATTATTGAAATTAAACGTTTTATAGCAAATTTACTTTCTTTTTTATAGGCAAATAAGTGACAATGATTTTTTATATTAATTATCTTTTCGCATACATTTTCATCACTATTTTCTATTTTCTAATTTTTATATTTTTGTCGCACTTACGGCTTTTCATAATACGTATCCCTTTATACATTCAATATATATTATGTCAGGAAATAGTGCAGAAATATTGGAAGGCTAATACGTCACAAAATAATAAGGAAAATGTTTACGAAAACACCTGTTCGATTCGTTCAATCATCCTGATCTTTCAATTATTTGATCGTGATCTTTTGTAGAAATAACCATCAAGTTTACAATTTTTTTTGAAAAATAAGAAGCTTGAGTTTTGCCACTGATGATTCTGAAAACATAACTTTTAGTCTCCCGATTTTATAAGATTGAATCTGTCAAATTATGGCCAATATAAGTCAAGTTTTGTTTTCAAATTCTTCATCATGATGTTTTTTTATCGTAATTTTTTTATTATGTGATATTAACTTCAGCAGGCAATTCTCATTACTCTTAAAATCATCAATGGATATTTCTTCATGGTGAGTAATTATTTGTTTTTCAGGAATGTACAAATTGTGTACCATGATCATCGCCCGAAAATTCATGCAATGAGTGATTCATGTAATAGAGGCAAAAATACATTGAATTGCATTATGATGGCCAATTTAAAGTAAATATGCCATAATAAATCTATTAAACAGAAGAGAACAAATCAAACTGCAAAGGTTTTCTACACACACAGGCACATATAAATATTTAAAGGTATGAAATTTATTACCAAAATATTTATAAATAATAACATTATTTTTTGTCGTGTAAATGTAACATATGACAGATGCATCAAAGCACAGGCTTAAAAATCTGTTAAAAAACTGGGATATTTAGAATCATCCTCATAGTTTTCTAATCAGTCTTGATAAGTTTCTAGTAACAATTTTTTCCTCCTAATTTTGACTTTAGCAATTTTGAAGTTAGAGGGGAGGACAATATTTTGTGTGGATTATAATTTGCTCCTACAATTCATATCGCACACGATACCTGAAAAAATCTAATAGAATATTTGCGATACTTCAAAATTTTATACAAATAATATCATGTATTAATTATAAAAAATATATACGTGTTCATCACTATAGAAAATTCAATATTTCTAGGTTATAAAATTGTTTGGTACAACAGTTGTTACACACCTATGGAAACGTCAGTTTTATTACCCTTAAAAATAGTCTCAATGGTACTCTATGCATTCGTTTCATTTGGTGGAAGCACCGAGAGAAGTCGGTCCACTAATTCCGAAGAAACGGTTACTGCGAATTGCCGAAGAAACGGTTACTGCGAAGGTAGTTCCATTTTTTTTTCGGCGCCCGAGAATTGTATTCTTTGTAGTTTATTTTTAATTCTTGAGAATAAATAGAAACAGGATGGTTATGGTGGATTCTACCGCGATGATGTTCGAACTTCTCCCAAAGTAACAGAGGAAACAATTGTGAGCACACAGTCTGCATTAATTATTCATTTATGTTGTAGAACAATGATTACACAAAAACGACGATTTCCAGCACTTCAATGGTTAAAATAACAATTTCTGTATTTATATCAAAGCTGAGAGTAGTGTTAATTCGCTGAAAGTTTACTGTCTTGTCAGTATTTATTATGAATAATATAGCACTAATGTTATCTTCATTTGTCGCTATTAAGGGACATCTCCCACGCAGATCGTCATTGGGATCAGTACGATCACAATTTTACTCGTATTGAATATATTTGGCATTAATTTTGTAGAAATTCATTATTCAAAATAAAATGAAACTATGTGATGTAGTATTATTTCTACTTAACTTAATATCAATGGAAAATTAGTTAAATATCAATGGAAAATTTTCATATTTGTGGAAATTGAACATCACCATAAATATACATCATTGTAAATGTAAGGAAATAAGTGGTGAGAGCAATCATCGTCCATAATAATAATGCAATTTTCGTCGAATGTTGTGATAATTTGGTCTGAAATTAATTAATTCAAAATTAAATCCGGTTAAGATCCAATAAACCTCTTTATCAAATCTATCCAAATTAATTTGAATAATTTATTAGTCATTTGCTTCAATATGTATATATATATATATATATATATATATATATATATATATATATATATATATATAAAGAATAACGTAATTCTATTCTACATGAACATATTTAAAATTGAACAACTAAAAATTAGCGATTGGAATGCTATCAAGAAATTAAACAGATTTATTTAATACTATAACCATCACCATCCATTTCATATTACCATCACCAAACATTTTCGAGTAAATGAGTCAATTTAGTCCTTTTAATATAAATACAATAACAAAACGCAAAAAGGCAGTTTGTGTTATCAGGTAAGTCGACAATTGTTATATTTTATTCTATCATAAGTTCTTAAAGGGATGCAAGGGAACACGAAAAGTATCCCAGTGTGCGACAGCTTTGAAAAATACTTTATCTCCTTATGAGGATGTAGCTCATTTTCCCCTCTTTTTATTCACTTTTTTTCAGATGACTGGGCCTTGTCTGCAGGGCAAGTTTCCTGCTTTTTATGCGTTTTCACCTCAACGGGAGAAATAATGAGTGAGCGACCCCGAAAAAAAATCTTCAGTGATTCGTTTCGATCGCGGTGCTAGTAGCTCAAAGAGGATACTAATTTGCTTGCTCGGCCGTAATTCTGCTTGGAGACATACGTACTTATATCTGTTGAGCCTTATCAGAACTGCGTCTTTTAGTGATATTTATAAATTATCATGAAATACATTTCAGCAATTTGAAAAAATATTACTTATAAATGATTCTGAAATACATTTCCGAAATTTTACACCTAATTATTTTTTTCATTTATAATTGTTTTATTGATTTGAACATATGATATTCTGAAAATAATATAACAATATGTAAAAAATTAGAGAGATAATCTGATATGATGATAGAAGGATGAAGTGGTCATGGAACTTCCCAAAGCTAACAGAAAACCGACAGAGTTTGGACTCGTTTTATTGATCTCAATGAATCCTATGGTCACGTATTTTAACTGGGAGGATCTGCTGATGGAGGAGGAACATTTTGCCGGGTATTTTAAGTAATAATAAAAAACGATATACGACTGTTTAGGGCTCGTTTGGCTTTTCTGTCCATAATTGGGATGTCTTCTGTCCTTAAGATACATATCGTAACCCAGAGGATATGGGGAATATAAAACCCTGGAAATTAGATTAATACTATAATATTACAAAACCCAGATAATTACTATAATTTTAAAAATACAAAAGACATTTATTGCAAAAAAAGTGTGGAATACCTACAACGCCTTATGTAGATGATATTTTTTGGTGACGAGCTAAATGAAAATAGCAGCAGACAGCAGAGCCTAGTAGAATGGAATAAAAAGATACCGGACTCAAAAATCTATTCCGCCTTTTATTTTTGCAACTAAAACTTATGCTCTACAACTCTGCTCTACTTTTATCAATTACTGAATTTAATTTGGTTCTGTATAGTTTTATTCCCCGTCGCTCTCTGTTTATTCAAATTGGTCAAATTTAAATAAAACATCGTTTAAAGTGGCATCTTTATGAGCGGCGTCATATTTCCATTTCATTCAATTTTCTTAACGAGGTTCCAAGAATTGTCAATCGAAATTAAAAGTTCATTATTAATGATTAATATTTGGGGTCAGCTACCTGCAACCATAGAAGAAAGGTTGTGGTATCCGTAGAATAGTGTAGCCCTTTTGAAATTTAGAATTGAATTTTTAGTAATCTTATCAATGTTCTAAAATTATTCGATGTACCATGTTCAACTTTAAAATTAAAAGCGATAATTATATATTGAATAAAAGAAAAAAGTGGTAATATTACGAATTTTAATATAAGTTGGTATTAGGATAATGTAAAACTTACAAAACATGATACGAATTTGATAATTAGAATAAACGAAATAAATTTCTTACATCTGGAAAATAGCTGCCTTTTTCAATCACTCTCATATTTTTTTCCTATATGTGGTGACTACTGGTAAAAAGAAACCGCTTCTAATTATGATTTTTTAGTAAAAAGCAACACTTTTAATGAAAAAGAGCCCAAAAATAGAGATAAATAGAGTTTGTGGTAAATACCAGTCGACTGGGTAAATAATTAAATTACTTTTTAACTTGACAGCGTATACTATCAAAGCGATGTTTCAAAAAGATTCTCTTTTATTTACAAATCAGGAAACTGAAGACTCCTTGAAACTGATTATCGGTTATTTAATAGCAAAAACCGTAAACTCACAACTAACATACGATACTCGTACGTTTTATTATTTGGTTTTTAATATAGTAAAGAAATAAAACTTTAAAAGTTATTTTGGTAGTGTACCTTCATCTTTTTAAATCGAAGCTTAGCTTAAGGAACATGCAGCAGATACGCAACTTCGGAGGGTAGTATTATTCGTATAATACTTATACTTGCAATAAATTTAAAAAGAAAATTTTCTAAAATACCACTGTTTACTAGCCATGATAAGGCTTCAGAATTATTAATGCATATTTATTTATTTAACACATTAAAAATCTAAGTTAATTTCAATGACAGCAACTGAAAAGCCTTCGCGTTTGAATTGATGTAAATTTGTAGATATATGAGTTACAAATGAAGATATTTTCTTAATTAAAATACATTTCCAGACTCTATTTCAGGCTTGATGAAAAGATTTTTGCAAACATTTTAATTTTAAGCTTTGAACGTTAATATAAAATTATGAAAATCGTATGCGGCAAAGTTCGATGTTAATGATTTGATTAATGGATTACAAATTTATTCAAATATTTGATAGAACCCATTGTAGGTAGAGAAAGTTGTGATCAAACTTCAGATCCGATGATAAATGCACAATTAAGAGGACTTAATAAATAAATTATGTTTTTAAACATTAAGTGTGCAATTATAAAATGTATATTACGTTTTCGGCGGAAATATTTCGGCGATGAAATTTGGTAATTATTTTTTATTAACTTTTTTTAATTACAAGATGGCTAATTTTTCTATCGTGCTCCATTTTTTTCTTTGGGTCATTTATACTGTTTTAATTCTATATTATTAAGCAAGCAGTTCTTGTGTGTATATACACGTTTATATAAATTCACACACAAATATATATTTGTGTGCGTGTGTATGTACGTGCATGTGTGCGTGCGTGCGCGTGCGCGCGCTTTTTTGGGTGTGCATATAAGAATTTTATTTTCACCATCTTTTTCTGGGGTTCATTATGTGAATGAAAGTTTACAAAAGTTCCGAACTGAGTAAAAAAGTCAAATAAATGTTAGATTTTAAATGCTTGTTTTATTTGGCAAAGTTAGAGATGCGCAGAAAAGCTAAGTAAATACTTTGATTTGAGTTATTTTTAGTAAACAGTTGTTGAGTCTTCATTTTATCCAGCTACATTTGCAAAGAGGACTGAATGTAGAATGTATTGGATGAAGCACGTTTTGCAATAAACCTTTTAAAGTTTCCATCTAAGTTGAGAAGCTATTGTTTCAAATCTGTTGAAGCTTACGCTATTCGTTTTACTGAATTTTTTAAAGATGAACAAAATAGTCGAGACTTACATAATATTTTGTAGAAAATTAATTTTACTTCATTTGAACGAAAAATATATGATTTATAAGTACGAATTACAGATATTTATTGCTGATAGACAATAAATATTGCCTTTAGGGATAGATATTCTTTTCACATATACGGGTTTTGCTGGTTTCAATTTCTTTTTTTTTCCAAATACTGATTTACTTCTCCCAGCCCAATTTTAAAATGAATAAAGTTATGGTATAATATTATCACAAAGTTACGGAAATAAGTTTAACATCTGATATGGAATAATTATTATTGTAAAAATGTAATTTAAATTTATATTGAGTTCAGTGATAATCACTGTCAAAACTCGACTCCGTTAATACACATTGCGCTCATTACTGAGCAGAATCATAGTCATCTTGTCGAATCTGTAGGATATTTAAGTTAGAAATAAAGTAAAAAATGATTAAATTGATAATTTAGTAGCGTATAAATTCAGCAAAATTGTACATCTCAAGAAGCTTTACCAAAATTTTGCTCACTTATATGAGGAGTCATGCAGAGCCTTAAATAATTGGGTATATGAAAAAAGGAATAAAACAAGTCGAAAAAATAGGCGATATTCTATCTGAAAAATAAAGTTATTATTTAAAGTCCTACTCTACGGCACTTTCTGTGCTTTTTACGCGCCTTATAAATCCAGTGCCTAAGCTGACGGGAGCAAAATAAACTATCGCCTCACATTATAAAGCAAACTGCGATTTTATTGTTTTGGTAGAGAACCCACTTGTGGCAGTGGAATCCGTTAGTTTGTTCAAATAAAGATTTTACTTGTAGGATATTTTTTATCTCACTAGAAATCTCGGTTATTCGTTTAGTTCTTTAAATAATTAAAATTAATTCCAATATTTGATGCATATTTGGCCATTCGGGCGTCGATGTTACATCGAATGCATATGAAATTTAATCAGTAAATTTGTGGACAAAATTAAAAAATAAATTTGTCACATTATTTTATTTTTCAATATTTTTAACTAGCCTTAATAATGTTAAATATAGAATCCAAATATTATTACATCAATAAGAATTCTTAAGATATCACTTAATAGCTACATGATAATAACGTCGATAGCCATTGACACTTTAGGTATGTATTTGTTGACGATTTGAAATTCAGCTTCTGTTACAACTAGTTAGTAACTATTAGTATCATAGTAGTATATAAACGAAGTATACATAAAGTTTATACAAACTATATTATACAATCATAAAAATTGAGAAAAGTTAAAGAAAAGATTTGAAAGACCATGATATAGTGGCGACTTATCGGACAATTTTCATGTTTTATGTTATGTCCTTGTTTACACACTTAAAATGTAGCATCTTTCAAAATTTAACACATGCAAATATTTAGCTTAAAATCCAATCTTTTACATTCTTAAGAGTACCAGTTAGAAGGTAAATTATGTCAACTTGTTAAATAATTCCAATGTTCGACGCATATATTTTAACTTATTTTTCTTAAGAATCAAACGCAGTATATATAAGAAAAGGACATGACGACCTATTGGAATGAGTGGAAATAAATAAAATAAAATGATAATTAATTTTACACCATATCTCAATTTATTTAGGTCGAGTCTTAAAATTATGAATACGATCACGTTTTATGAAGCCGAGGATATAGCAATTACACTAATTTCGTTTGTGCAGGCTATTCTCTCTCGGTTAAACAAAAATTAACTTAACTTTTATCGGTAGGAATTTTAAGGTTTTTTTTCAGTAGAGTCGAAAAAATTTTGTCTGGAATCGAAATTGAAAATGAAAGTTGAATATTCACTGATTGACATAATTAAGTTGCTGCTTTCCAGTACTATTTCTATCATGTAAAATATTCATATTTTTAGAAACAAAAAAATAGTATTCTGATACTGTAATAGTTGCATTAAATTGAAGACATAAATCTTACAGGAAACCTTTAAATATCGATCCGTCAATATTTAGAGTTTTCCTATCAGATTATTGTCCTGAGTTTACGATAAAATCAATTAGAACGGTTGAAAATTGTAGTATAAAATTATATTAACCTATAATCTACAGACAAGTAAGCTTTTGAAAATGAGCTTTTACTCGTTCGTCCTATGATTCTCCCCGAATATATATATATATATATTTATGTATATATAAAGTCCTTCCTTATCATAGCTTTATGCTACCTCTATTTCAGCATAAAAATAAGAGCAGAACTGTAGCCATGTTGATAATGAGTTTTGAGGTTGTGGGAGATTAATTTCCTAATCAGGAATATACAAGTTTATTAAATTAAAATTAGTAAATTTTATTTAAAATCAATTTATTTAGTTCTATTCAGAATAAGAATTATGGCGAATGACTTTAAAATTTTGAGGTTAATTACACTACGGAAAGGTTCGATTCAAAAAACCAAATCGTTTTAAATTTTAACAATTTAAAGAATCCGGCGAATTATATGGAATTCAGTAAAAAAAGTCTTAATGCAAATTTATAAATGATTTTCTAAATTATTTTTATTTGTCATAAATATTAATATTTTCGTCGATTTGCTTTTGCCTATAAATTATTATTATATTGATCGATGGTTGGCGGAGAGTATTACACATTTATAGCAATGACTCAATTATAAAAATTGAGATAAAACAGGTATTAGGTAAATAAGTATTTTTTCTAACACCAGGTCCCAAGAAAACTAAGTTATGACTTAAATTCGTAACAGTAATCAATCAGTTGGAAATTACGTGCAAGTTTAAAATAGAATTCGATGCTGTTGATCAATCTTTCTATTACAAAGCTATATTTTCAAAGATGACTGAATATTGTGACAAATCTTTGAAGAAATTTTCCTTGATTAAGAATTTTTTGAAGTTTTTATCCAAGTCGAAAAAACTGATAAAATTCAATAAATTTTCCATGGTTCAACAAAGAAATGATTCAAAAAATTTACGATAAAACGTCTGCTTTCTAACTATGAGGCTGTAGAACTTATAAAGTAATGACGGATAAACAAATGTACGAACATAAAATTTAGAAGCCTATGTAAGTTTAGAGATATCCAAGTTAGTGCTTTAAGTTAACTGCCAAGTTTTTGGAAAATTTTCCGTTATCTGAAACCGATAACAATTATTTCTGCTGAAAAAATTTTGAAAATACATTGTATCTGAAAAATTGAGCAATTAATTGTAACGAAAATATTTTTCACAAAATGAGATTAACGTAATTTTTAAAAATCGTATTATAAATAAATTAGGGAGACGAAACCAAGTTGTATTTAACAATAAACTAAACAAACATTAATAACATTTAGCATGACCCTTAAACAAACTTTAACAACATTAATTTCCGTTGCATAAACATACTTTCAACTTGAAAATTTTTTTTTGTAATACTGAAACCTACAAAATACTACGGCTCAGAGGAAAAACGAATTCCATTATTTTAATTTGAATTTGTGATCTCTTACAAGTTCAGAATCAATTATTTTATTTAAGAAATGTTTCACTAATATAAGGAGCCAACAATTAATTATTGTTGCAGAGCGGAAGTTACCGTTAGCGGTTACTTAACTTTAATTTGTATTAAAATCAACAGTCTTTATAGTAGAGACGTGACTGCGACAATCATAGCCATCTTTGTCTTAGAGTATAGGATGAAAATAAATATAAAATTGAGAAGGAGCGCGGTTGTCAAACCGGTGTTGCATTTCAGTTACTGGCTGGAGAAATAAATTGTTAAAGATTTTTTTGATATTATACAAAAGCCACATTGAAGTCGTCACATTATTTCCTTACCAAAGCAGGGACTCATAAAAAGCCTCATTCACACGACTCAGCCATGTAAAAATAACGAAAAAAAAAGTGAGCGACGTTCTCTTAGGAAGATAAAGTTTATTGTTCACCGTTGCCATACTTTCGTACACTCTATGTTTTCAAAGCGCGTCCCAAAGAGCTTGAGAGGAATAAAATAAAAAAAATGGTCGACTCACCTGATACGGAAAACTGCCCCTTTGTGTTTTATTATAAGCTGTTTACTTCATAGAATTTTAGTTATGGGGTTAGATTGCACTGTTTTCGCTTTTTGAATACTTAAGTTAGATTTATTACTTATTATATATATATATATATATATATATATATATATATATATACATATATATGTTTTTATATATATATATATATACATATGTATATATATATGTATATATATATATATATATATATAAATATGTATATATATTTAAAATATATGAACATATTTTATGCTGTTTCAGATATATTTCATTATAAAATGTCTTAAAATAAACGAATACACAAAAATTATTCGTCATTTATTTTAATATTTTTACTATTTTAACTAGATGCTTTAACGCTTAAATACTGAACTATAATAATTGATATAGTTTGGATTAAAATTCGAACACTATTTAAGACCACTTAAATGCAACCAGATTATTTAGAAATATTAAGACATAAACTTGTCTTAATATGCGGTGGAATAGAAAATCAAAACTCTTTTAATGCTATATCCGATACAGGTATAATAATATATCGAATTATATTATGAAATATTTAAGTATTCGTTTCAATAGAAATTAAAATAACTTTTTTTTATTTATGTCAAATTATTGTAAACATTTTTAAAATCATCGCTTTCATAAAATTGTTTTTTTTTATATATATATCTCAATGAGCAAAGCGTTGACATACCGTTAAGTCTTACTACAGAAAGACTTATCACATAATTGCTTGAGACCCGAAATTCCGCACACGTCTTTATAAATCGTAGAGGAGACGTAGTATTTATGAGGAACTCAAGGGTGTTAACTCAATTGCCAAGGATATAAGTTGTCAAGGGTCCCATACTCTTGGCAAGAACACATTTAACGTGAAAGCAAATACTACAGACGAAGCGGACTGACCAAAATACAATATATAAATGCTAAGATAAACATAATATATTGCAACATATAAGATAAGGAGTAAAATCTAGTGGAGATGAAATTTGTAATACAAAGAAATTAATATAACTTATTAAAAATTTTAAGAGATGCCGGTGCCTATAATCGAAAAATATTATTATTTTAAGAATCAGAAAATTAAGGGGAATAACAATAATCATTAAGAATAATAAGAAAAATAACAAACAAAAATAAAGATAAAGGAGGCTATATAATGGACTAAGAATGGAACATTTTCATGACACTTATCTGGTTAGTTCTGCTTCAGTTCCGTCAACAACACCACTAGCTAACTATGGCTCGTTATAGATTGACCTGATTTGCGTATTTTATTATATATTATTATATAACAAACTTAATTATAGTTGGATGAGAATTTCGTGTTAAAAATGTATCTACTTTACACTAGTATATAAGTGGAATTTTCATACTGGGAACTTGGAGTGAATGAGAAATTAATGAAGCGATATATTCTAATAAGCATAATCGTTGTTTGACGGGAATTTCATATTGAAAATGTATGTATTCTTGCCTAATACCAAAGTGATATCTTCAAGTGATGAACCTTTCTGTTCAGAATCGCTAATAAACTATTAAATCAAGTCGTTCCTTTACTAAATTGCATTTATAGCACTCGTCGACTTGTTATAAGCCAAACAATTTCAAAATGCAAGAGCTTTTTTATTTTACTACCCCAAGCTCCGACTCTTAAAAGGCGGTGAAGTTCTCTCAAATCCCGTACCGTCATGGCCCGTAAGAAAAAGTAAAAGTCTTCTTATTTTCTTTACCCTCGAGTATTTTTGTGTTTTTGGTAAAAACTTGTAAAAATCTAATACAGAAATAGATAATAAAATATTCTGACTCACTAGGAAAATAAATTTAGCAAATATTACTTTTATAACATTAGCAAGGATTAGAACAATTATACCACAATAAATCACAAAGTTAAAGTAAGCATTTTTGTTTTAAGTTAAGTTGTACAAGCGGAAAAAGTATAAGCTTTTAAATTTTTCTGGTAAATGCACTTTATAATTTTTTTCTATAAAATAATTTTTTTTTAAATTTGCACTGGACAATATCTTATCCAGTTGCCTTTATAAAAAATGCAACAATGAAAAGCGCCAGATAATTAGATAAAGCGTGTCTGAATGACGTGAAAGGCGAAATTACATAACAAATATGTTTAACACTCAATTTTGTACATTTTCATAAATATGTCGACTTAAAAAAAACACTTATTCTTTGATTTCTCCATAAATATGTGTTACTCATAGTTGATTATTGTGAAATCATTTAAAATTAGACTTTTACTAGTAATGTCATATTTGCAAGATAAATGTTACCATGATGTCTTTTAGGATACTCATTAACATTCATCATCTTTTATACAGTCATTCTTAATATTTTTAGATATTTATTATTTCAAATAATGTATTTTATAAAGAAATGTTGACAAAGTGAAAACAATTTTGCTTGTTGTCAGATCAACTAGGAACTGACCATCTTAAAATAAACTAATTTCATAATTACCACAAAAAAAAAACTAGTCGAAAATTAATTATAGAAAAACAGAGTAGTTTTTTTAATTAATATATACAATATTTAAATATTTGTGCATGTTGAAAAAAATATTGATTGAAACAGATATTAGGTAGAAGGTTTATCGTCTTCTTTATTGACCTACGCTTGTAGTTCCATCACTCAAAAATGTCAATAAAAACTCTTTAAAAGGGTTTTGTAACTCTTTAAGAAATCTTACAAAAAATATTCATGCTTTCTTTTAACGTTTTAAACACTTTTCCTCATTTTTTGCTTACCTAAATATGCGCATATTTAAATATGAAATACTGGAAAGGTAACAAAATACCACGAAAGGCTAAAAATATATTGTGTGTGAGTAATTAGCACATTTTATATCGAACGCATATAACAGATATGTCGATGTTCTGAATCATAACATTTAATCATTTCACGCGTTTTCAGTTATTTGATGGTGACACAATAAAGAAATCGTAATCACACTTAAATTTTTAACAAAAGGAGCTAAGGTTTACTATCATTAAATTTGCATGCAAAGTAACCAGCTCCTTACTTTATATCGTTGAAACATTAGAATAATTGCGGGTTTATTTTTTTCAAATTGTACCTACATATAGCCAGTGTGAGATTTTCAAAAGTTTGTTTCAAAAATTGACAGACTCAAATACGTTAATATTGTATGGAGATGGAAAGATCACTGCTTCTCCTACTACCAGAATCCTCTTTTCGAGTATATGTAAAAGTATTATAATGTGTCTAAGCAACGAAAGGACCTAATAGTTGGATGTCTATTTGGACGGCTTTAATTTCTTATGTACTCTCAAAATTTAATCGTCTCAAGATGGATATAACATTACGTTAATGGTTCGACATTCTGAATAACTGTGAGGTTGAGATAATTCCCTATAAATACGAATACTTCTGAAATCAGCTCCATATGCGGTTCTCCGTTGTTCTCTCGCTTCATTATTATCAAATCGAAGCTTTGACATGATGAATAAATATTTTTGTAATATCTACTAAATCTATATATATTCCTGACTGTTTCAAAATAAATTCACAAAGATTGTGCTTCATCATTCATCAGATTAATTTTTCCAGTTAATAGTGAAAGATCCAAAAAGCTTTCAAGTCAATAATGGAAACATAGTTTGCAAAAATGCATGAATACTATCATTTTTTTTGCTTTTCGGAACGATTTTTCTTGTTTTTGTGTATGTATTATCACCGTGTTTCTGATTGGCTTAGTACCAATATTTTGTAATAAGTCGTTTAAATGACATGTAATAATACTCTCTTGAAGTTGTTTAGATTTTTTAATGCAGAGGGATTTATTACACCAATTCTTTATTTGGAACGTTACATCGCCAAAGGTAAACCGGTGCGGCGTATTTTTGAACCGTTGATATCTATTTTGCCAGATTAGTTTGATTAATTTACAAAAACATTCTTCTTTTTAATATATTGCTTTCTGCATCATCAGCAATCAATTTTTTATTACAATTAGAATTATCAGTAGTTCTTAATGGTCGCAACTATTTCTTCTTCGGAAACACGCATTTTGTTTTAAATATGATCATTACCACTAAATTCAATTAATAATTCATTAGTAGCTTTCAAAAATCTATAATGATATTACCATGTAAAGATCAACTTTCTGTCTATATACTACAATAAGTCTATATAGTACAAATACACACCTCACTGCAAAAGCTCCATATATACTACGGCTTACTTTTACTTTTTGTGCACATAAATATTCAAGAGCGCAAAATTGTTTTATTAAAATATATATAAATGTTAATATCAATCATCAACATGTAAATATACCGCCTAATTTATCTTTTACAGATGTAAAAATATGGTGAATATCTTTAACATTATGATATATAATAAATTTTGGCAAACTTCTAGTAACTCTGTTTTTCTCATAATTTTGACTTTAACAGTTTTGAAGGTAAAGAGAGGTAATATATTTTTAATATATGTCAAAAAACTACCATGCAAACATTACATTTTACACAATATAGCTTTAAGATCATAATAATTTGCTTCTTCAATTGACATCCCACATGATTAAAAAAAATATTACAATATTTTCTCCTCCCTAAAATTATTATGAAAAATGTTGGCTACTAAAATATATTAGCGTTTATGTGCTTGAATACTATACAAAATTTAATGCTTTTGATTCAAAAACATTTTCAAGACAACGACTGTGACATACGGACTAACACGTGAATTTGTTTTTCAAAACGATCTTCGTGGTACACTATGCGTCCTTTTATTCAATGGAAGCACTGAAAGAAGCAAGAAGCAGTTAGCCCACTCTTCCTTGGATATCTATTCTAAGGCCTTTTGAAGGCAGTCACGGATTCTTTGACCACAACCACGTTCCTCGCAGTTTATATTTTGTTTCTGGAAATAAATATAATTTGTATCTTGCGAGATCAGAACCGTATGGTGGATTGCTTCTAATTTCTACGATGGAAGCAGTCAAATATTTGGTTGTTCGTTTGACTGAGTGCGTAAAGTTCAATGTCGTAATGAAACAGGGTTCTAGTGCACTCGAATTTTTCCAAAACAACAGATAAAAAATGTTTAGTGTGTATGTAATAGTAAACCGTTCATCTGTAGAAAGAGGTGACTATATTTTTGTTAGCACTTCGTCCCTTCTTCACGTTTCGTTGTATGTAACTTTTTCACGTTTGGATTCTTTAGAAGGAAACACCCATTGCTCACTTCTGCTTTATATATGTAACGTTGTTCACTGGCGACAATCAAATCCGGTGACTCAAATAAAGCTATGAGTGAACCCTGCCGAATTTTTGTAACTTTTCAAGATATCCACCAACTCGACATTTTTGAGATTGGATCAAGTTTTAAAAGTTTAGTACATCATTTCATTATGCCTAAATACATATGTAAAATTTTCTGTATTCATATCAATTCTTTCTTGTTAGTCTTTATTATGAGTCACTCGGAATTGATATTATCTTCAGTGGTCAGTGTTAATGTATGTTCCTAAAAGTAGTACGGAATGAAGTTCATGATAAAACAATCGAAATTGATTGTAACTTTGTTGTTATGTGAGACCAAAACAAAGTCATGAGAAATTGAATTGTATCAAACACACGATTCACAAATTATTTCCCGTTTTTAAACAAATAACAAATTTAAAAAAGTACTTCAGTGTATGAAATTTTTAAAAAAATTTATATTTTAAATTTTAAAAAATGTCAATATTTTTTTATAACCAGTATTAAAAGTGGGCAGTTCCCAAGTTTTCCTTGCTACACTCGTAATCTGGTTATCTTAACATCGTTGTAACTTGATGAATAATAAACATACAAGAAAAGCTGTTGTCACGTTTTATGTATATATATATATATATATATATATATATATATATATATGTGTATATATATATATATATATATATATATATATATAAAGAATTCGCACCAAATAATTATGTTTTTGCTATCATTTATACTATAGCTAAAAGATTTAAATATATGAAATTGGTTATATGTACAAATAAATAATAAAACTTATTTTAGTGGTAAGCATATTGTTTAGATGATAAAAATGTTATTTAGATTAGAAAACCTTCTTCCTTTCATGTCTTCAATTTTGAACTTGCATTTAAATAAACCTTCACTGAGTACCCAATATATGAATTTTGCAAAAATATTTTTCTATTAAATATTTTCAGTAAAACTCTTGATTAACAAATTTAATATTAATCTTAATTTCAAACGATCCTGTGAGATTCCTGATGAATAAAACATGGGTAGATATCCAGTTTGCTCGTATAGGTTATAATGTCATATGTTTAAAGAACTGCATTTAAATATCTAATTAATTTACTAAGCTTAATAGTTAAGTTGGAAGTTTAGAACAAACGTAGGAAAAAAGAAATCTTTTTAAAATGTATCTGTATATATATATATATATATATATATATATATTTGTGTGTGTGAGTGTGGTTTAACATGAAGGAACGAAACGGGTATTTCAAATCGGAATAATATTTTATCTGCCTATTTCTCACCTATTATCTGGTAATCTTAAAACTTATATGTCCATTACGTATCAAAGTATAAAATTTCATCACACTATAATTATATTAATAGGTAAATGTAAAAAAAATAATTGCCGATAATAATAATCATCCGAAACGATTAATAACAACAGAGACAATTTTGTGAAAGAAAGTAGAATTTGGTCCAAAATTATTCGTAATTAAATCTAAATGTTTCCATTTCTTTTTCCGTAATTTTCAGAATTATTTTATAAGTATCAATAAAATATGTCTCTGAACAGGATTCATGATACATGTCAGAGAATGTATGATTATTTAGATTTGCATATGGGGATATCTTTCTTTATTTTATGTAAAGGATGACATTTTCCACCGTTACAAAGTAAGGCCATCAGAAATTAATTAAGCCATGTATCTAAGGTAGTATTATAGATTATAAAATTAAAATTTAAGAATCTATAACTAAATACTAACTATATAAATTAAAAAAATTAATGTGTTTAAATATTATTACTCTCATATCGAAAATATAATCATTTTCATAAATAAACCAACTGAATACTTTTTTATGCATTATCCCCATGTGGATCTTGTAACAAAATGGTAAAAGGCAGTTTGTTTTATCAGGTAAGGCGCCAATTGTTATAATTTATTCCAGCGCAAGCTCTTTACGGGGGCGCACACATGAAAATCATCCCAATGTGCGACAGCTTTGAAAAATAACTTTATCTTGCTATGAGGACGTAGCTCATTTTTCCCTCTTTTTATCTCACTTTTTCCGCATGACTGGGCCTTGTGTGTGAGGCAAGTTTACCGCCTTGTATGAGTCGTCGCTTCAACGGAAGAAATAATGAGTGCGTACCGCCGAAAAAATTCCTCAGTGATTCATTTCGACCGCGACGCCAGCAACTCAAAAGCGGTACTGAACCGCTTACTCGCCAACCTTTATATTTGGAGATATATGCACCTCTGCTGAGTCTTATCGGGACTGCGCCTTTTCCGTCAATACAACTAGTGGACGCGTTTATATTCCGTAATCTGCGAAGATGTATATAACATTTAGATAGCATTAATATTTTGAAAAGGTAATTGTATTGAAATCGAATAAATGACAAGCTATTCGTGTTGTTATCACAGGCTGTAACTATTATTTTTAGTTATAAAGGGAAAAAACACTTTTAAAGATAGAGGCAAATAACTTAATTTTTTATTCGGAATTTATTTGTGAATATTTGTTTTCTTAATAGTTGTATTTGAATCAGTGGATGTCAAAAGAAAATAATTATGTTTTATTGAAGAGTGAATTAATTATAAAATTTGATATGATCAATGACTAATTGCCATTTTGTGAAAGCTGTGTCTGGTTTTACTGCAGATTGCACTTTTGATTCTTGTTGGAAAAATTAAGGAAAACAATTATTTAAAGGTTCAGCATTAGATTTGAATAAAGTTTTGAGGAATTATTGATTAAATTTAAAAATTCATAAAAGTTAACAACGGCTAGTATTAAAGGAGAGTATACAAGACATTTTATAGTATCCATAAAATGTTGCAGCCTTTGAAAAATTAGAATTAAATATTGAGTAATATATATATTTTCTTGTGTAAATAATAATCTTTTGTCATCGCGCAGTAAAGGTAATTGTATCGTGCGTGTATTCGTGGGAGCGTGCGTCTGTATGTGTGTATTATATATATTACTCGAAAATGGCTTTATTGATTTCTAAGAATTTGACATATTATAATTTTTCGGATCTAGAAATCATGGTCTTAGCCAAGAAAAGTTAATATTCAGGCATCATTTACACAATAAGGTAAAAAAAAGTCTTAGATTATTGTTAAAAAAATGTATTAATAGCAATCGGAAGGAACAAATTATTTAACATAATTTTTTTCAGTTTGTTTACACATTTTAATGCGTTGTTGAATTTAAATTACATCATCTCTTAATATTGTTCCTTAATTCCAAATGAAAGTTTACAACAGTTCGGAGCTAAGTTTGATCCACCAAATATTAATTTTGAAATCTCTGTATTATTTCATAAAATGACAGATTCGTAGGAAAACTAGGTAATTATTTAAGTTGGGGATAATGTTAATTCGTAACATGTTACTCTCGATTCTGTGTAGTGCCATTCTACATTGTGGTTAAGTCTTGTTTGCTCAGATATATTTTCGAGGAGGATCGAGTGCAACAACAAATTGTCCGAAGCACGTTTCTTAGCTTTTGCATGTGGAGTTTATAATTATTATTCATAGAATGCGCTTTTTTCCGAAAAGTTATTACTTCATTTTATTTTTAAATTCCAATGTTACTAACATTGGAAATTAATAATTATGCATATGGCATAATTATGTCCCATATGTCATGCTATAATGATTTGTAGAACATTTTTCTATCCGATACGAAAGAAAATGTTTAGTAAGTTTACTTCAATTTGGATCATAACCAATAGACAAGATATGACTGCAGTAAAAGATGATGTGATACACTATACACCGGATAGAACTGTGGTTATCCCATCAAAACCGTATTGTTTTTTTCAGTTTTCGGTGAACGAAATAATTCCTGTTGAAACCGCTCCATTATTTTGTTGCCCAGGCAAGGACTAATAATATGCCCTACTCACATGACTTAGTCATGTAAGAAAACTGCGAAAAAGCTAAAAAATGAGCGATATTCTCTTAGGAAGATAAAACCATTATTCAAAATTGTTATATTTCAGAGTACATTTATGTTTTCGCCACATGTCAAAAAAGTTTGCGCAGGCATGAAATAAAAAAAATGTAGCCAAAAATTATGACATAGTGTGTCCTATATTTCCTATTCTACATATTTTTTTTGGAATTGTCATAAATGTAACGGAATTCATATTATTAATAATATTTTTGGAGAGTTACAGTCAAGACCAAACTAATATATTATTTGAAGCGTCGTTCTTATAGCAATTTATTTATTTTTTTTAAATTTAACTTTTTAGGTTAATAGCCCAAAATTAAAGAGAATAAAATTTTTTTAATCCCTAAAATAGTATAATAATTATAATATAAATTCCTCATTCAATTTGCCACTAAAGGTACGAAAAGTTTCAGGTCTTTTTGCCATTTACTAGGTTTAAAGTATGCTTAGTTGATAGACCTTCAGTAACACATTGTAAACATAGAAGAAACTTAAAGGCACGCGAACAGTGAGCAAATACATTTTTATAAGTATTAAAACACCGTACTACACATATGAAACAGGTACTAATATCAAAACACATTATAAAAGACGCCTGTGAAAGGGACGAGCGATTTCAATAATTTCACTTGAAATCGAACACCGAGCTAGCGATCCTTTTGATGTTGAATATTTATGACGAGTATTTGAAGAAATCTTTTTCTTGACAATTTTATAATGAACGCCTCTCTGCTCCTCGAGCAACGTATTCCCTCATTTCCGAGACTTCATTCATCCCCTACAATTCAGACTTTATAGGTGATTGCGCAAGCTTATCCTTAAGCCCTGTGGTTACGGGTGACCATTTTTATATAGCGAAAGGCAAGGTATCAACTACAGACAACTTAAATGTAAAATCTTTGTAAATTAAATAAACTATTTTGATTGTGATATCAAAATTATGATATTTATTTTTTACTGTTGTCCACAGTGCCGTTTATCAGATGTTAATATCATAACTACATTGAGGAATAAAGCTCGCAAAACTCCATTATGGCTAAGAGGCGCCCGGTGTTTTTGCAAGTTACAGTTTTCTTATCGCTGCCGCGAGAATATATTTTTAGGTTATTTAGATCCTTTTTGTTTATTAGAAAACTACTATTTCATAAAAAGAGACGATAACTATTTTTATTATTTGTAGCATTATTTTTAAATTACAATTATAAGTTAAGGGGTATATTCGATCTTAAAATTTCGTTCCCGAGATTGGACGCTACATTAAAATTTACTTCCTAACTTAAAAACATTTCCTGACATATTATAAACAAAACTTTGCTATAAAATAAACTGCAAACAAGTTTGTTTCTAAAGTATAAGCACATTACAGGAAGCAATATGTAAAACGGATATGACCGCGCGTAGCAAAATAGAGATGGATTGAGTTTGGAGATACATTTGTTATTGAATATGTTTGGTGCTTATTTTGTAGAAATTATTTATCACTTAATTTTTATTGGCAACTAAATTAAAAAACTACGTGGTCTAGTATTATTTCCACTTTATTTAAATTCTTTACCATATACTACTGTTTATAGAAATAGTTTGTTTGAATTCGGTTCCTTGTATATTTGATTATATATAACTCTTTCGTAAATTTGATAATATGTTATAAAAACCAACAAATAGTATCTCTTTTATCGAAAAATTTCAAACAGTACAATTTCTAACTGAAATAGTAACAATATTTTCGTGTAACATCCATTAACGTGTTTTACAAATATTTTCCTAGTAATATAATGTTATAGTTTTTTCCTAAATTAATGGATTTGGTTAGCTCTCTTCAATCACGGACCAAATATAATTTGCGCTACGAAGGTCATAAGCTTTGTTTATACAGTTTTAAATCATACACACTAGTCATGCAATAGGTAAACTTATTATGGTTTTAATTTAATAAACACAACATGGCGGTTGAACTAATTATAACTCACAAGCAATTAGTGTTGAACCCAACACTAGTAAACAATTTTGTCCGCTTAGATATTATGGTTATGATGAGATATTATACTTAATAAGTAATGACAAGATTTTTATTTAATACTTATATTTCATGAGCTGTATGGAATGCTATGAATTAAAACAATTATTACAAGAATTAAAACAATTTATTACAAATAACCAAAAATCTATTAATACTTATATTTCATGAGCTGTATAGAATGCTAATATTGTTGCAAAGTAATCTTCTTTATTACTGGTATAATATATAATATGATATGTATCATATCAGCATTGAAACTCTTTTTCACTATTTATAAAGGGTAACTTCAAGAATTATTACCATTCGATTTATATTAACTATTCTTTTCATTAAATATATTTTATTACAATATATGTACCTACCTTAACAAAAAATGCGTTGCCTCGAGATAAGTCTTGATTTTGAAAGGAGAGTCAGATTGATTTTGAAAAGAGAGTCTCATCCCTTATGAGAAAATCTGCACTGATTAAAAATTTTCCGTTTTATTATTTTGCTAACTTTAGAGAAGATAAAGTTATTTGTGACCAAATATTTAGTAAACATGTAATAATATAGGCGTAGCACACAGAAGGTAAGCGAACGAACCATAATGAATTATAACAATATAATGAAGCGGACATGACTACTGTTTCAGCGATTCGGTCGATTCTCAAAAAGTTATTGTAAAATATTGGTTATTAAGCTTAAATATGGGCGGCTGATCATATTATCTACATAAAATTTGCGCTATCTGTGGAATGTCGTAACCATTTTGACATTTTGAATTTAATTTTAAATAAGAGTCAGGTTCTGTTAATATTTAATTTTTTCTGTTTCATGACTAACGATGATATTATTAATAATATTCTCAACAGTTAGATACAACCGTAAACTACTTTTCAAAAAAATGTGATTCATGAAATTGAAATAAACTTTGTTGAACACTTGGGACGAATAAATGAATAACATTTTGAAATACTGCAATAAAAGACATTATTGATTGCAACATTTTAATGAGAAAATTTTTTTTTTGTATTTTAAGTATATAATTTACTAATAAATATGCAATCTAATGCAGTGTTAAAGAGTACCAGTAAGAAAAGGAAAAACTTAATTATAGTAAATTGCCATAAATTTTATATTAAAATACATATTTCAAACCTTAAATGAGACGAGAGGAGATGTTTTAAAATATTCTTTTAGGCACAAGTAGAAAATAATTTAAAACTAGAATTTGGCTACAATGGTATGCAAACATTATTTAAAGATTAAGTAATTAAAAAAATAAGTATAAAGATTATGTCAGTGTTATATCCTCATTTACTTAAGCCTAACATAAAGTCAAAACAGTTATGTCAACTTATTTTCGGAGATCGATAACGGTAAAGTATGGTTACATGCATTTTTTACGTGTATACAAAGTGAAAAACGACTACGAGAAAGTACCTTCAAAATAACTATGAACTTTCTAGTCATTTTAAATTAAAATAAATAGAATAGATTATAATATTTTTCGAAGGCCATGTGTGTTAAAAGTGATATTTACGTTATTGAGCCTCAGTCAGGCTTTCGATTACAAAAAGATACATTATTTTAAAAATATATTAAATTTTATTATTTTTCGGCTAATAAATGGGTCTATATTTGTAAAAACCTCCAGTTGATGTAAAATTCACGAGGGTATATTAATACCGCATACATTTATACATAAGGATTTAAAATTTTACTCTTTTGTCTCTGTCGTAGTTGATAATGAAAATTTTTGATGAGATCTGAATGGCACATAACTCAAATATGAAAAATAGAATATCTTAAAGTTTGTAGGAAAGAAAATATTTGAATATTGTGCATACACTTTTGTATTTCATAATTACTAACCTTTTTATTCGGTTGTTACGAACATTTTTTTTTAGTTAAATTGACCAAAAGAGAAAACAGAGTAGTAAAAACAATAAATAAATTGTTGTATATGAATTAAAAACAATAATTCTATTATAAATAAATTTTAAAAGTATATTTTATTTCGTAACATTAAAAATTCGTAGAAAAATCCAGGTACCATTTGGACCCACTAATGTACTAGGAATATTCTGCAATATATTTGTAACAATAATATATCTGTAAGATAAATATGTGCAACTTTTCCCAATAACACATAAAGCCATGCTCATGTCCTTGTTTTACGTAGTTATATTTATGAAATCGGCTAAGTGTAGCTAGGATCCTCTGAAGCACGTCTCACAATAAAACTTCTTTTAAAGTTTTTATCTGAGTTGGCAAAGATGTTACATAACGAATGTTTCAGTTTACGTACAGCATTACTGAATTCCCTAAAGACGTATATATCAGTTGGACTTTAAATTTTTTAAAGGATATTCTTTCCGTTGCTTTTGATTGCTGAAGGTATAATTTCTAAATAAGGTTTAAAAATAATTTAAGGTTTATAAATACTGCTATTAGAGACACATTTATATATTATTTTGTATCTCACGTGTTTCTTAACTTCAAATTTTATGAATGTGCCATTTAAACACATTGGGTCTTTGTTAATTTAAAATTTTCCTTGACAACTAGTCAAGTGAGAATTTTAATTGTAAACGAATTTACGCGCATTAGCATGGTAGTCACAGGTATATATTTAATATACAGAAGTAAGACTTGGTATTAATCGAATTCAAAAAACGAGGTTCTCAATTCGACCGTATTTTTATATATGTTCACATCTCCAAAAATTAAAATGGTGTTTTTTTTAATCAGAAGAGCATAGCTTGAGATATATTAATTTTGGTACTATTCTTATGATGCTCTCCAGAAATAGGCAATGTAGTTCTTCACCCCAAGGCAATTTGCCATTCGTGATAGTCTTCGTCTCTTTTTTTTTTTTATAAAAAAACAGCATGCTTGCATCCTCAATCAAATCTATCGAACCATCGAAAATTTAAAAATAAATTTTGGTTTTAAAATTTTTCATACAATACTTAAAAGTTAAAAACAAATTTTATTCGATCTCATTGTCTCAATTTGTATTATAATAATAATTGACCCAAAAAGTACGGAAAACAAATTAAATTAATCTCATGTTAGTTTCTGTTATGATGTGTGAAAATTTCTTTTAGAAACTGGCGTCGTATGCAAGCAAAAAACAAACAATTTATTAGTATCTAATTAAAAGATATCAGTGTTAGTTATCATTACAGAACTTAATTGAAATAAATAACAGCCATTTTGAACTAATCAGTGCTTCATAGCAAAGTGGGTTTTTGAAGTCCATTTATCCTTTTTGTTGTTTGCGCTTTCCTCTGTTTTTATCTTCATATGCCAATTTTGATGTGGATAGTTAGGATTTAATTTATTTTAATTTTTATATAAACAGTTTGAAACTTCATTTTCTAGTCTAATCAATAGTTCCAGTAGTGAAGTAGAGACCAGGGAAAGAGGGTACACTTGTCACAGAGAGGGTTTCACTGCAGTAAGTTCGGCCAATTGGTGTCATACTTAATTAACTAACTAGCAAAATAATCATTAAATATAATATTTTTAGCGCTCACATCTCATTCTAAGCCGTCCCATTTTTTCCGCACCGATGCGCGGGCTTACAAAAAGCGTTAAATTTGCTTCGTTCACACGATTTTGTCACGCGAAAAAAGAATAATATCCCCTCAAAGAAGTTAAGTTATTATAAAAAGTCATACTACAGGATAATTTTTGTATTTTTATTCGCGACCTAAAAAAGCTTACGAGGGAATAAAAAAAAATCAGATCAAGTGACATACCAAACTGCCTTTTGTGTTTTATTAGAGAGTTTGTACTCAGAGCAAAGCTTTTTCATGAACCTAAATTCCTTATTTATCCATTTCTCTTTTTGTCAGTAATTTAATTTTTTTGCCACTTTATTCTAGGTTTTCCTTGGAATGAAATATATTTATTTTTGAAAATATTTTAAGTCATGTTTGGCCAATAAGTTGAACTTTATTATCATCTGAAGACCAATAAATTCACAGATGAAAATTAAAATTAAATGTTAAGCGTACTCGTATTTTCATTTGATACCGTAACATTTAAATAACAAACCAAAATACTAATTATGTTTAGGTAGAAAGTTCGAAAAATTATTTAATAATTTCATTAATTATAAAATAACAAAAAGAAAAAGAATTAAAAATAAATTTTAAGCTTCCTTTTATTTTCACTTGCTACTCTTACATTGAAATAACAAACCAAAATGCTCGTAATAATTATGTTTAGGTAGAAAGTCAGTCAGAAATACTTAAAGAATTTAGTTAATTTAAAAAAAAAAACAAGAGAATTAGTAAGGTGTTAACCTTATTCATAGAAAAACTATAATTCGTCCGATTTGATTTGATGCTATATTTCAAAATTCGATTGGATTAAAATCATTATAATGTTGGATATGACTTAAATTAAAAGAATTGTTTGCGGTATTTCATTAAAAAGCCTAGATAATAACGTCATTATCGATATAATAAAATATATAATTTTAACCAAATTTTCAAACTATGCAAGAAAGTCCATTTTTATCTAAGTAATTATTTAATATCGAGCATATAATTTACGATTTTGTTGCTACCATAAGAATATAATTTTAAAATTATGGTTATTGTATTTAAACCACTAATTCTTTTTTTTTCCATATTTTAGTAACAACACACGGATAAATGAACAAAGCCTTGATACGATGTAAGTTTTCGTCTGGAAGCAGTAATTTTCATTTCTTGTGACATTCCGCACAACCACTTTACTAACCGTCGAGACGGCCCAGTTATTTGTGAGCAACTATTTAATCAAGAAGTTGATACGTTTACCGACGAAATGAGAAAAATAGAATTTGAAAAAGGACATATTTAGTACGAGAGTACAGGATACAATTAGAGTAAATTGAATCTTAACAATATGTAAGAATATAAACATGAAAATATAAATTCCAAATTTTCAAAATGAAAATAAGGAGCAAAAAATTGTGAGGTGGGAATGTGAGAGTTTCAATACAGAGAAAATAAGTATTGCTTATTAAACATTTGAACAGAAATTAATACTAATCGATCGAAAATATTTCATGGAAATTTCTATACTTAAAATATAAATTATATAAGATAAATTGAACCTAATTTTTCATATGTATCTTGATAAAAATTATTTTAAGGTGAGTTATGCCGTTACTATATATAGGACACTTAATTATCTAATAAAGAAACAGAAAATTTTATGAAAAAAAAATTCAATGGTCAAGACGTGACTGCAATAGACGATAAGACGCACTCATGATTCAAGCGGCAGAAATATGATCATCTGAAGTTACCGGCGGGCGAAATAAATCTTGTAAACTAATAATAGGCTAGTCACATAAAAAATCTGAAAACGAAATTATTTTTCCAAATTGCTCTACTTTACGCACTTTTGTTTTTAAATTATTCGTCAAGATTTTCCATGGGAATGAAATAAAAAATGCAGCCTGCAATGTTACGACAAAGTGTCTTTTCTATTACAAAGCCTGTGCACAACAATGGAGGCGAGTTTTTTATTTAATCGAAAATTTCAGTTAGCGTATACATTTTGAAGGCTTGTTTAACAGTTTTATTTTTTTTTTTAAATTTTTTTAATAATGTTAATAATATCAGTTAATTCTCGTTTATGATGTGTATTTAAAATATAAGTTTATATATTGTGCCTCGTCAAATATATTTATTTAAAAATATCTTCAAGTAAATTAATAAAATTATGGGCGAAAATTTAAAACATTCCTCTCAATCATTTGAATACCTACTTCAATTCTCTAAAATGTTTAACACTGCTATTCTTCGCTAAAATACTTAGTGTTATTTGTATGATGAGCCTAATAGTACTTAAAAATTCTTAGGCCGATGTGTTAAAAATTTTCGTGTAGGTTTTTGATAATATTAACCATAATAAACGGTCAAAATACAGGGAAAATTAGTGTCACGTATTGTGGGAAAACGTAGAAAATTGGCGATTCAAAAGTTTACAGTATCATAAAATATTGAAATTATTATCTTCGTAGTAATTAAATTATTTTTATATTTAAAATAAAAATTTTATGGTATATGTCATAGCAATTTTATAGTCTGTCGTAGTCAAATTCTTCAATGATACAAAATTATGAACTGATTTATTTTTGATATTAGATCATATGCTTTATTTATCACTATAAAACATTTATTTTTTTTATTTCAGTAATAACTTATCTCAATGAAAAACACGTCGACGTATCCTAAATCTTCCCCTAGAGACGACAATTCTCATGACTCCTGACGTGATCAGTTGAAACCAAAAATTTCGCACTTCCACTTCACAAATTTTTAAAGGTGAAGTATATAATATATATAAGACATAGTTTTTAAGTAATTATTCACTTGTCACGATTATTAAAAACTGAATGAAACATCCTCCCGATAACAATATATGTACTACGAAAGTACGGAATACAGACATACTGAACTGACCTAAATTAAATGCATAAATGCTGAAAGAAAAATCACAAATAGTAAAATTGATGAAAGAAGCAGAAATTAATTTAAATCGTTCAAATATTTACCAGGCACGGGCGTTAACGAATTGAAAAATAGTGCAGCCCGCAATGAGGGAAAAATACAGACACGATATCTCAAATATATTGGATAAAATGAATAAAATTTCACTGCAATGCATTTTACAATTTGGGTCAGAGTGGACCGTAATCATATTTGTGTTTTAAAAACCACATGTAATGGATCATATTGAGATAATAGTGTCAACAACTTTGACATGTGTAAATAAATTTATACATGGATTTTGATACTTGGAGAAGAAAACTAAATATTATCTTAAATAAAACCTGACAAGCATGAGCGGAGATCGCACTATGAGCGTTCCCTGCATATTTAGCTACTTACAAATTTTTAATGGTACATAAACTTCCTATTAATCTATTTAACAATTTAATTTTTTTAGTGCGAAAATACATGGCCTACAATATCTTCCACAGGCGCGTATTAAAAAATATATTTCTTTCATATATTATAACTACAAATTAACGATTTTAAAATATTCTCCTGTACTTGTGCAATAAGATTTTCAAATATTTTCCTGTACTCTTGCCAAATTTCATGATTCTAGGGTAGGGGGAAATACCCAATTGGTTGCGAATGTCCATGTATGCGGCACAAATGGCCGTTTTTTAGTTTTTTTATTGCATTGATTTAGAAACTTGATTTCTTTATAGTTCTAAGGGATCGTAGATGTAAGTATTTGACACTAATTTCAACTCGATATATATACGCGTTTCTGAGAAAAAGGGTCTTGACCGACAGACAGACAGAAAACAAAGTTTTCCTCTGAGGTTTCCATTTTTATTTTGAGGTTAAATTCAAACAAAAATGTTCAATAACCTTTTTAAAGCAGGCAATCATGTAATCCTATTAAAGTCTTTGTATTCTTTGTAAAGTTACATTTAACGTCTACCTTATGACACTTTTTCGAAGTTCACAAAATGAGAACAATTAAACAATCAAAAAATATTTAATGCCAAACGTATGTTTTACATAATATCGTCGACAAAAATACAAACGAGTTAACTGTCGAATGCATTCAAAACAACATCGGTATAGGCGTGTCACCACCTCTCAATATCCTTTAACAAATATGAAATTAATTCAACGTTCGTCACTTTCGCCAACAATATATTTGTTGATAACTGGCGACTTACTGGCTTATGGTTCAATTACATATTTTATACGCCGTTTTAAAAGTAAGTGAAAGAAAATATGGGTATAAACTATAGAAACTCCCACTTTTAGATTCAAGCTCGTTTCTTTGTTAAGAAATATTTTATACAATAAAAAAATGTACGTTTTTCTACAAAAACGAAATATGTAAAAATCCTGAATATCAAATTATAATTCACGGACGATTATTGAAAATATTTACCTGTTGGTTGGCCAAATTTAAGCAAAGTATTATTCGAAGCAGGGTCGTTACAAAATATCATTTAATTTTGCTAATTAGTTTCGAGGAATTGCCGACAGTTTTCGAAAGGTTAGCGGTTAAGGTCAAATACGTGCGGCTATAGATAAGTTGTAGTATCTGTGAGATTTGGAGTATTTTGAAATTTTATTTCAATTTTAATTAATTTATATTCGATTATTATTCGGAAATTATCTATTTTTTATCTAATTTTCTTATACAAAATAGAAAGTAATTGTAAGTTAATTCAAAAGAGGAGGTGGTCAATACAATTTGAATGAAATTTTGCAGGTATTGAAATATTTGAAAACTAAGAAAAATTTATAGAAAGATTAATTTTGAAATATATTTCAGATATTTTGAGGGATAATTATGTTTTTGCCTTCATGTTCATTTTTTGCATCCTCGTAGTCGGCGCTATCAACCAGTTTTGCACTAAAGTTACCAGCGAATGGAATAAATCATTAGATTATTGGTGGCTTGCAAAATTTGATACAGAAACCTCCTCATTATTTTCTCAATGAGGCGCGGTTTTTTAAAAGGTGAAAGAGTATCTAATTTGCGTGATTTAGCCATGCGAGAAGAGTAACGCAAAAAGGCTAAAAAATTCATCAGCTTTCTCCTAGGTAGATAAAGTTTTTATTCAAAGTTGTGTCTCTTATAGTGGTTGTTTTAGTAATTTTAACGCATGTCCTAAAGAGTTTGTGTATGAAAAAAATAAAAAAATTGTTGGCTCCCGTTACACGGCAATAGCTTGTTAGGTTTTATTATCGAGTTACGCGCAATCAATGAGTCGAGGAGATTATTCAACTAAGGACTTTAGTTGGCGAGAATGTTTTTAAAATTTCTTTAAATGTTTTTTCTTTTTTTTTAAATAAATACAGTTCTGTTTTTTACCTTTTATTTGCTAACCTCTTATTTCTAACGAGTGGTCCATATTCTAAATGTTTGGGCCAAAACTGCATATTTTCCGCAATACAGATAGGTAGTGTTTTAAGTTGTATTATATATGCCGAGAAACATAGTTAACAGCTAAAACACTATAATGTACTAACTATCCTAAAATAAAGATTAACTTCTAGTTAGTATCGTGGGGGGTTGGAACGATCCTGGAGATGAAATTGTACTATATTTCTAAAAGGCTTATGTTCTCGAATAATTACCGTTTTAAGTATTTCCATCGCGCAAAAATGGGAAGGTTTCCATACGTGCTGCGCTATAACATCTGCCTGGAAGGAAATGTAAATTTGTTGAGGTTTAAAATGACACCACAACACAAATTATGTGTAATTTTATCATTTGCGATTCCTTATCATTTTGGCTTTTTAAGATTCCGTATCTCGATTAAAAAACAGACCCCTTATAAAGTCAGTAACGTGCTCATCCATCTGTCACAGACAAATTTCTTCGAGAGCTTTAACATGTTAAGCTGTATATATCGCTTATCGCTTTTCTTCAGCACATTAAGATGTATATATCGCAATAGAATTGTTTAAAAATATTTTGAGGAAAATTAAACATAGGCAAGAAATTACTATTTTTTTTAAATTGCTTGTGTTGTATTACATATTAACCAAAAGAGCAATTTGTAAGATTTACAAAACTATTTTAGAATCTTGTGTAAGGCAGTTCAAGACACATATTAAGCCACGACATTTTATACAAAAGTAATAAAATGGAAATATTTGAAGGGGCATATAATTATGTTCTAGATTTTTTCATGATTTATACGACACATATGATATATTACTTTAAGGAATAAATCGTAATAAATATTTCATAAATAATGTTGACATTTTTCAAAATTATTGTAAGATAGAGATCTTTTAGAGATGTTATTTTAATAATAACCATGATTGCCATATGTCTAAAAAATTAAATACCTCGTCCTCTTCTTTCATTCGTAGCTGCTAAAGAAAAAAGAGCGAAACATAGCGTTAACAAAAGTCCTGAAACTCTTAGTATTTGAAGTATTCATCATATTTTTTACGTTTTTTCCAGATATGCTAGGCAATATATTTACATGGTGAAAATTAATAATATCATTTCTGAATACTTAAATGAAAATATTATATATCCTTAAATATTTATTTAGGCCCAAAGGTTTATGGAAATTTTGTAATGCGAATTTTATTATTATTACATGGTAAAAATTAATGATAACATCACTAAATACTTAAAAGAAAATATTATATATCCTTAAACATTTATTTAGGCCCAAAGTTTTCTGGAAATTTTGAAACTTTTGAACACGACATAACATTTTAATACAATATGTCACATTGAAGAACTATTTTACATATATAGTATATGAAAAAGTATAGTTATAGAAAAATATTTCCAGCAAGCAAGTATATATAGTATACTTGCTTGCTAGAAATATTTTTTTGAATAAAATAATAAAAACAATAATGAAAATTTTTTTTTTACATAAAATCAAATTTATTGTATTGGAATATATCGAATTATGTATAAAAAAACATGATAAATTATTATTAAATGTTCATTCTATAAAATTTTAGAAGCCTCAAACTCAGATTACAGTGGTAGCTCCTCAGGTGTAAGTTGTGAATTTTATTTAAAGAATCGGTGTGGTAACCCAGCTATCTATCCATCAGAATATATATCAAGAAATAAAATCAGCTATCGTAATGGACTTTGTCTTTATCATTTAGCGATCTGCTTAATCTCTCTTCGTTCATCGAAAATCTTCATATGTTTTCACTCAAATTACAAATCTATTATCGGTTCTCAGCTAACACAATCAAAGAATCGGATCATAAAAATTCTCTGTATAAATTGTATATTTTTATGTCAGTTAAATTCGAACTGTATTTATAACTCAATTAGATTAATTTCAATTTTAAAATTATCTGATATGAAATTATCAATATGCCTTGATACTCGTATAATAAGTATAAGTTTACAATAAAATATCATCTCATTCCCAATTGTAATGATTATGTAATAAAAAAGCTAGTCGGAAGGGCATTGTAAATGATTGTGCAATATTCGTATTCACTCGTATTCGTATAACATACGTCGATGAATAGATATATTTTTTGTTACATTCTTTAAATATTAAAATTATAATATTCTTTCTTTGCATCAAAAGGACATAATCCCTAATAAAAATTCTGTGATAAATTTTACATGCTTTCCTCGAGTACATATCCTCTCACATTTCTTTCTGGAATACATATCGATTAATGAATATATTTATATTACTCATACTGTAAAATCTATATAAAAGTTTGATAGATTTTACTTATTGAATATATTTGTCTTTAATTTTGTAGAAATCCATTATTCGCAATTAATTGAAACTACGTGATGTAGTATTATTTCTATTTTCTTTAAGTTTTTTTACCACGACCTAGGTTTCGTTGTATTACAACATCTTCAGGTGGGCTATTAGCAAAGATTTTAATTAATATTAATTCAATTAATGACTATTTTTTTCATCATCGCAAGGAGATTTTATAAAGTGCATAACATTTCTAGGACAATAAATCAAACGAACTAATAAAAGAACTTATCAAATTTTTTCTAGTCCCTTCAAGCAAATACGAAACAGACACTTAAATAAAGACTATATGCAAAAATTCCGAAAACTATTCATTCAGCTTCCAAATGTTTCAAATATTAACCAATATTTTTTTCCAAAATCTATGTAAATATTCTCTATATTTATCTACTTGCATTTTTGTTGGAATTGTCATAAATATAAAGGAACTCGGATATTAATACCTAATTGTTTTGGATAATTATAAGCAAGACCAAACTAACATTATTTGAAGCGTTGTTTTAATGGCAATTATATTATTTTGTAAAATTTAACTTTTTACGTTAATAGCCCAAAATTACAATTCATAACACTTTTCTTTATCCGTAATATATTATAATAATTTTAATATACATTCCTGATTTTAGTACTAAAAGTACAACAAGTTTCGAGTTATGTTATTTGACCGGTTTAAAGTATAATTCGTCGATGGTGCTCCGATGACTCATTGTAATCACCCTCGATAGAAGGAATTTAAACCTAAAGGAACGCAAACGTAGTACAAATACATTTTCGTAAGTATTAAAATACCACAGAAACAGGTACTAATATCATTACAAATTCCGAAAAACGGCTGCGAAAGGGACGACCTATTTCAATAATTAGACTTGAGATCGAACACTGAGCTAGCGATCTTTTGATGTTGAATATTTATGATGAGTATTTGACGAAATCTTTTTCTTGACGTTTTTATATAGAGCTCTCGTCTGCTCCTCGAGCGACACATTCCCTCGTTATCAAGACTTCATTCATCCCCTACAATTTATATTTAGAGGTGATTGCGCAAGCTTATCGTTAGCCTTGTAGTTATGTGTGACTTGTCTTTATATTAAATTTTAAGGTGTAAATTGTAAGTTACAGATAACAGACATAAAATCTTTTTGTATTGAAAATAAAAAAACGATTTTATATTTACAAAGATTTTATATTGTAAAAAAAAATTGTACTTTTTTAAAAGATTTTCTTTATTATTAAATTTTATATTTTTAAAAAAGAATATTCTTTTGGTTGTGACTTCCAGATTACGATATTTATTTTTTACGGCTGTCCACGGTGCTTTTTAATAGATGTGAATGTCATAATTATATAGTGGTATGGGATTCCGAAATTTTATCGCACCAAGCAGCCGATGTTCTTCCAAGTTAGAATTTTATTATTGTAAGCACGAGAAGGGATTTTCAAGATATTTATTTCAGTCTTATTTGTCACAAAATGACATGATTTTTCAAACATAGATGATAATTTTCTTTATTATTTAAAGCATTATTCTTAAAGTACACTTATAACTCGAGTAGTATATTTGATCTCAAGCTGCCTGCGATTGAACGTTAAAATTAACTCACTAGCTCAGAAACATTTTCTAAAATATTATAAGCATTTACCTTAACAGACAATTCATTGCCTCGAGACATCTCTTTATTTTGAAAGGACAGCTGTCGTACTTTATGAGAAAACCAGTATAGACTAAAAATATTCTGTAGAATATTTTGTTAACCCTAGAGACGATAGACTCATTTCCAAATTTTTAGTAAAGTTGTAATATATATATTTAGGTATGGCACATATAACCTTAATGACCGAATCTTCTTGTATTTAAATAATGTAAGTTGTTAAATTACTGTAAAGGATTAGTAATTTAACAACTTGGTAGTAAATTACCGGCAGTTAATCGTTCTATCGGCGATCAAATTTGTACTGTTTTTGGAATGGTTTAACAATTTTGTCCTTTTCTATTTAATTTTATGTATAAATTAGGTTGTGTTAATATTTATATCATGGCTAACAAATAAACTATTAATAATATTATTAAATGTTAGATCAAATCATATGCTACTTTTAAAAAATGTGACCCACGAAATTGAAATAAAACTTTGTTTAAAACATGGGCGAATAAGTGAAACAAATTTTGAAACACTACCGTATGATTGATTGCAAAATTTTGAATACGGAAATATTTTTACTTTTAATTAAAATACATGATTTGTCATTAAAATGCTACCTAAGTCTAAAAAGTACCAGTACGAAGGTAAACATAATCGTAATATATTACAATGGATTAAACATTAAAATTACATATTTCAGTGCTTGAATGAGAGATGAGAAATGCTTCAAAATGTAATTTTAGGTATAAGCGGAAAAAAAAATAAACTTGGAATTTAGCTACGACAGTACAAAGAAATGATTTAATACAACAACAGATTTAAATTAGTCCAAATGTTACATCAATGTTTTATTTTCATTTATAAAACCTAACTCAAAGTCAAAAATATATTATGATCGTATTTTCTGAGATCGACAATCGTAAAGTACGGTTACATGCAATTTATTTTTGTATGTTAAAACTGAAATGCCGTTACAAATAGGTACAAAACAACTACAAATTATCCAGTTATCTTAAAATTAAAAACAGTAAAATTGTATATAATAATGTATCTTCCCATAGTTGAAAGCTAAGTGCATACATTTACATTTACCTAGTTGGCATGTATATTATAGATCTACAGTCAGGGCTTAAACTAAGAAAAAATGCATTATTTCAAAATATATATTCAATTTTATTGTTTTTCAATGAAGAAAATGAGGCATAATTTGCAAAAATCTGCCAGGTGATTCAAAAGCCACGAGGATATATCCATACTGCGTATGTATGCATGCGTACATAGAGATACATACACATCATATATAGATATTTAAAGTTGTTAATTACTTTTCCTTTTGTATTCGTCCTAGTCGGTAAAAAAATTGGTAAAATCTTTGATGAGATCTGAATTACATTATCTCTACAGTAAAGGGAGAATCGTTTGAAGGAATATAGATTTTACAATAGAGAATATCTGAAATTTTCTTAGTAAGCATTCGTTTGAGAATTTGATGGCCGACGTAATATATTTGGTGGCGTCGAGTTAAATTTTTATATAGTGTACAAATGTTATTAAATATTTGTTTAAGAAATGTTTTGTTGAGTAATAATAAAATGGTTAGCCTAAATATGATAATAGGCATATCATTCAGAAGTTTAATTAACTAAAACCTGTTTTTAAACTTCAGCAGCACGTATGTAAAATAGAGAACATCTCAAAGTTTGTAGGAGAGAAAAGTTATCGAAATAGATTTACAAGCATTGTGTAAACGCTTTTGTACTTCATAATTACAACCTTTTCTGTTCCCTTGTTCCATATATTTTCTCGTTCCTTAATTTGACTGAGAGACATTATAGAGCAATTGAAACAATAAATAAATATTTCCATATGAATTAAATGCAATAATTGTAAAAGCAAATACATTTGAAGACATTTTTAAAATTAAAGGTTCGCAGAAAAACTTAGCTATAATTTGGACCTACGGATGTTCCAGGAATAATCCGCAATATATTTGTGATAATAATATATCTGTAAAGTTAAATACGTGCAAGTTTACCCAATAGCACAGAATATCATGTTCATACCTTCACTTTGCCTAGTTATATTTACGAAGTCGGCTAAATGTAGCAAGGACCCTCTGAATCACGTCTTGCAATAAAACTTCTTTTAAAGTTTTTATCTGAGTTGGGACAGATGTTACATAATGAATGTTTCAGTTTATGTAAAGCATTACTGAATTTTCTAAAGACATATATACCAGTTTGATTTTAAACATTTAAAGAAATTGTTTTCCTTTGCTTTTAAATGCTAAACTTATAATTTCCAAATAAGGCAAAACATTATTTCTTAGCTATAAAATACTATCTTCAGAGACACAACTGTTTATTACTTTGCATCTCAAGTGTTTTTTAAATTTAAATTTTAAGAAATTTCTATTTACTAAGATTATGTTTTCGCTAATTTAATTTTTTTCTGGAAAACCGGTCAAGTATGAGTTTTAATTTAAAATGAATTCTGAAAATTTATATTAATTTTTTTTATATTTTGCTCAGTAATTAATTCGATTTAAGTAAAATTAATACTTTCTAGACCTAGGCGTGCAGCAATTTTCATGACAGTCACAGAGGTGCTCCTCGGGTATATACTTAAATATACAGACGTCCGATTTGGTATTAATCGACTTCAAAAAAGGACTCTCAATTGGACTATAATTTTATTTATGTTAATACATATCTTCGTAATGTGAAGAAAAATTTTAATGATTTTTTTAATCAGAAGAGCATAACTGAAGACACACCAATCGATAATTTCGCTATTAAGAGGAGACCAATAAAAAAAGAATATGCAACGGTCACAGAATATCACCGCTGTAGGATTGACTAAATGGTGTCACACTTAAATAGCTACGTAACAAAATAAATCACTGAAGATATTTTTGTTAGCGCTTGCAACTCATTCAAACCCGTCCCATTATTTCCGCACCGCTACGAGGACTTAAAAAAAGCGTTATAATTGCTTCGCTCACACGATATCGTCATGGGAAAAAAGAATATTCCACCAAAGAGATGAAGTTATTATTCAAAGTCATACTACAGGATACTTTTTGTGCTTTCAGTGTGTGTCCTAAAAAAGTTTGCGAGGGAATAAAATAAAGAATTATTAAGTCGAGTGACATATCAAACTCCCAGAGAACTTGCTCTGACAGCAAAATTTAATAGTTTATTAGTGTGTGTATTTTTCCTGAAGCAAAAATTCTTAGTTATCCGTTTCCTATTGTTTGTCAATAATTTAATTTTTTTAATTACAACTTTATTCAATGTTTTCCTTGGAATTAAATTTATTTACTTTCAACAATATCTTAGCAATGGTTTGCCAATAGAATGCACTTTATAAAGCATCTCAGGACCAATAAATTTTAGGATGAAAATTAAAAATAAATCTTAAGCGCCTTTTTATTTTCATTCGCTGCCCTAACGTTGGAATAACGAAATAACAATATTTATTTATAGGTGAAAAGTCCGGAATTATTTAAATGGTTTAGTTAATTACAAAAAGAAGAAGAATTTTAAGGCGTTTGTCATATTCACGGAAAAACTACAATATGTCTGATTTGATTCGATGCTGTTTTTAAAATTTTGATTGGATTGCAATAATGTAATATTTTGGGTATTTCATAAATTCAATCAAATTACTGCAGAACTTCATTAAAAGCTCCATGATATAATGTTATTAGAGTTACTATAAAAATAAACTATTTTAACCAAATTTTCAAACTATGAAAAATAGTTTAGTTTTTTCGCAGGAATTACACAATATCCAGCATTTTGCTGTTACGATAGCATAAGGAAGTAAGTTTTAAATTTATAGTTAGTATATTTAAACCACTCATATTTTTCCCAAATTTTAGTAATAACACACGTATTAATGAACAAAACCTTGACACGATATAAGTTTTCCGTCTGAAAGCAGTAATTTTCATTCCTTGTGACATTCCGAACTACTACTATACGGGACGACGCATTTATTTGCGAGGAAATATTTTATCAAGAATTCGGTAAGTTTACTAACGAAAAGAGCAAAATAGTACTACGAGATATATTTATATGAGAGTACGTAATACAAATAGAATAACCTTAACTTTATGTAAGAATACAAAGACGTAAATAATTAATTTTGCTGTTACAAAGTTAACATAGAGAAAAGAGAAAAATGAGGTGGGAAGATAAGAAAGTTTAAATACAAAGAAAGTAAGCATTGTTCATTGAAAATTTTATTAGGAATTAATACCAATAATTTGAAATTATTTCATTGAAATATCTATACTTAAAGGAAATTTTTCATCTGCAAATTAAATAAACTAATTTTATTATATTACGTCAATCTACACCATAATATTGTTGGCATTTTAAAACCAATATTAAATGTCTTTGATATGAAGTATAAATATACTCTTTGGCCTTTTGGTTTGAAAAAAAAATGACTTGAAAATTTGTAATGGTTGAATGTATTTCACGCAGACTACTAAATTTGATATACAGTGGACCCCCGGTAATCCGGCCCCTGTCTAATCTGGCAACCCCTGTATTCCGACATCAATCAAACAATCTTTGCTAATGTAGATCGTGCATGATTAAAAAGGTTACAACTTGTACAGGCTACTGCTTAATATTATGCTCGACGCGTAGGTATTGTTTTGATTTCAATTGCTTGGTTTGAATTTGACTACATGTGATAGGGCGCCGCCTAGCGTGAGTTCATTGTTTACTGTTTATTCAGTGTGTATTACGTATACGTACTTAGTAATGTCGTCACAAGCCCAGAAGCAAAAGCACAAAACAATTAAAAAAAAAGTGATATTTTAAACCGCTTAAATCGTAATTGATTTTTCAGTAGTCTAGCAAGCGAATACGGCGTAGGCCGATCTACAATTTATGACATTAAAAAAAACCACGAGAAGATTAAAAACTTCGTGTCAACTACTGACTGTGGGCCAGGCAAGAGACAGACACTTAAGAAAGCTGAACATCTAGTAGTGGAAGAAGCTTTGTACATGTGATTTTTTCAGGAAAGAAATAGGCATGTACCCATTTCGGGACCCATGTTGGCCATGAAAGCTAAGTTTTTTTATAAGGAAATAATAAAAAAAGACGATTTTGTGGCTAGTAATAGATGGATAGAACGTTTCAAAAGTCGTCATGGCATACGTTTAATGACTATTACAGGAAATAAACTTTCTAATGATGCCACCTGCATAGAACCATTTCAATTAAGATTTTTGCAAAAGGTGAAAGATTTAAATTTTAACTCGTCACAGGTGTACAATGCAGACGAATCAGGGATTTTTTGGCTTGTGATACCTAACAAAACTTTCGTTTCCTATAACGAAAAATCCGTATCTGGACGAAAAGTAAGTAAAGAGAGTGTAACCATACTACCATGTGCTAACCCTGGTACACACGTGCTAAAGATGGTGGTCGTTGGAAAATCTAATAAACTACGTGAATTCAAAAATATTGATTTACCTGTACACTATCATGGACAAAAAAATGCATGGATGACAAAAGACCTTTTCAAAAATGGTTTAATGAATGCTTCGTAGCAGAAGTTAGAAAATGTTTGAAAGATCATAATTTTCCTCATAAAGCCTTATTGCTTCTTGATAACGCTCCCGGTAATCCGTCTGAAGAATAACTGACAACTGAGGATAAATGCATCACTGCAATGTTTCTTCCGCCAAACTACACTGCACTGATTCAACCAATGGATCATTCAGTTTGTTAAGCAATACTATAAGAAAAACTTCTTCTGAGAGCCGTATCAAAAGACCAGCCAATAGAAAAAAACTTTAAAAGAACTTAATATGAAAGACTTGGTTTTTGCTCTTTGTCAATCGTGGAATGCATTACCTTCATCAACTATTACATCGTATTGGAAAAAGTTATGGCCAGATACAGTCGCCACTCTTAGCAACGATCCACAAATCAATGTAACTTCGGAAGTAATAGAGCAAGTTGCTGCTGAAACATGGATAAGTCCGGAAGATTTGGAAATCTGGTGGCGTGGAATGGATAAAGAGGAAAATATTTTTCATGAAATGTCTGATGAAGAGATGATAATAGTTATACAACAATAAATCAGGAAGATGATGACGACGTAATTGCAACTACTCCGCAAGTGACAGCACAAGATGCAATTAACGCCTTTGAGCTGGGTTTGAAATGGGCTGAAGAGAATGGTACACCATCCTACAATGAACTTTTACTTTTGAGAAGACTGAGGGATAAAGCTTTGGTCTTGCGTTTCAACAATGTTAAACAAAAAAATATTGATGAATATTTTCATGCTTCATAAATTGATTGATTCATATTATACTACATAATTTTTTATTAATTTAGTATGTACATTTGTTTGTACACAATTATTTACAAATGTAAAGTTATTATTTTTTGTAAGTTCTATAGCAGTAATGACGTTAATTTTATAATACAACGTAACCTCTCTATTGTGTTCTTTAATTTACTAAATTCGACGTACATAATGAAGTATGATTTGTACTTCAGAGTATAACATATAGAATTTCATCATTTGATATGTAATTTTTCGGATTACAAGGTACTCTTTTGGTCTTAGGCAGTGCTCTATAATCCGACAAATTTGATAGTCCGACACTGCCCTGCAAAATGTGTGTCGGATTACCGGGGGTCCACTGTATTTAGAATTTGGCGATATTATAAAATTATTCATAGAATATTTGGAAACATGCAAATATTTACAAGGCCATGATCCCATTTACATTACTTTGATATGGAGAATTACCTAAATATTTGTAACATTATTTAAGTATATTATTTTAGAGAATTTCGGAGTCAGTTTCGAAGGTTCATCTAAAGGTTAAAAACCTTAATTAAAGATATCAAATTACTTCATGATTATATTCGATAATAAAGTCACATTTTACGCCACACTATTATCCCGTTAAAAAAATCATTCTTGACCCAAGAAGGAATTACCTACTTAACTAGAAGGAAGAAAAACTTTATTTGATTGAATTAAATAATGTTATTTTTTTTCTATTATTCTTTTTGTATTTCATTGTTTAAACAAATTATTTTATTGTTTGTGATACCGTTATGGTATATGGGACACTTTATCATCTGATATCAAAAGAAAGAAAATTGTTAAGTAAAAAACTTCAGTTTTTATCAGTTAATGGTCAAGACGTATTTGCAATAGACGATAATATGCACTCAAAATACAAAGCACAACTATAGTAATCTCGTGAAATCAACATTGAATTT
Source organism: Druceiella hillmani (assembly GCA_039881145.1). Classification (NCBI taxonomy): domain Eukaryota; kingdom Metazoa; phylum Arthropoda; class Insecta; order Lepidoptera; family Hepialidae; genus Druceiella; species Druceiella hillmani. The sequence goes on along the minus strand of JAYKKI010000001.1, from coordinate 22,243,077 downwards.
AAGTTATCCGCGGGTGAATTAAATCCTATTTACCAATAATAGGTCGATGATAGGAAAAAATTGGGGCAGAAAGCCAAAAAAATGAGCGATATTCTCATGTGAAAACAAAATAATTTTTTAAAATGGTTCTCCTCTAGGTACTTTTGTGTTTTCATTGCCCGTCAAGATTTTCCGCGGGAATGGAACAAAAAAAGGTGGCCTTAAATTATCATATTAAACTGCCCTTTTTATTATAAAACCTGGACACGACAAAGGAGGCGAGGTGTTTATTTCATCGAAAATTTCAGTTAGCGTATATGCTCTTAATGTAATATATCACTGCTTTATTTTTATAATTTTATTTTTTCATAATTTTAATAATAACAGTTACTTCTTGTTGGTGACGTGTATTTAAATTACTAGTAAATATATTGGACCCCGTGAAATATATTTAATTTTAAAATATCTGGAAGTAAATTAATAAACTTACAGCCGAAAATTTAAAAAAAATCCCCTTCATTCAATGTAATAACTATTTCAATTCTCGTAACGCTGGTATTCTTAATTAAAATAATTAGTATTATTTGGGTGATGAGCATAACAGTAATTAATTAATTCAATTATTTATAAAATAGTAAGAAAATTTTTAAATCGACTCGTTAAAATCATTCGTGTACATTTTTGGTTGTATTGCCACGATAAGCTGTTAAAACATAAGAAGGAAATTTGAATCAACACTACCTTAGTTTCATATATTGTGTATTATAGTATTATGAAATATTGAAACTAATCTTTTGATAGAAATTAAAACAACTTATTTTGGTATTTAAATACAAATGGTATGGGTTTATATCACAGTCATTTTGTTGTCTGTCATAATCAAATTGGTCAATAATACAAAGTTATGCACTGATTTATTTTTTGTATTAGAAGTTCATATTACTTTACATATCGCTATCAAAAATTTCTTTTTTTTTATTTTTGCCATAATATATCTCAATGGGAAACACGTCGACCTACCTTAAATGTTCCTGTAGATGTGGCAATTCTCATGACTTCTGACGTGATAAGCTGATACTAACACATTCACTTTATCAATTTTTGAGAGAATATAGTTGCTTGTGATTATTACTTGCCGCAGTTATAAAAAAAACAAATGAAGCATCATTCTTATAACAATGTAGCGTAAAAGTGTAGAATGCAAATCTACTGGATTGACCTAAATTAAGGACATGAATGCTAAGACAAAAGTTATAAATAGTAAAATTCATGAGAGAAACAGAAACTAACATAACTCATTAAACATTTATCAAAGCATGGGTGTTAACGAATTGGAAAATAGTTAAGGACTCAATGACTGAAAAAATATAGACCCTTAAATATATAGATGATACCTTAAATGCGTTAATTTAATATGAAATGAGTAAAATTTGATTGCAATGCATTTAACAAATTGAGTTAGATTGGAGCGTAATCATATTTGTGGTTTAACGTAAACTATATGTAATTAATCTTAACGAGATTTTTAACTCTGATATTTTTAAATAATTTTATATGTGGGTTTTGATATCAAGAGAAGAAAATTGAATATTAGCTTAAATAAATCTTTTCAAGCACGAATAGATCTAGCACTACGAGGCATATATTTAGCCACTCGTGTGGAGCCCTCGTGGTGCATAACAAAACATTCATATTAAAATATTTACAATTTTTTTTTTGAAAGAAAATAAATTACCTACTTTGTCATTCACAGGCGCATATTAAAACAAGTTTTTTTTGTACGTTATTAGTACAAATTAATGAAAATTGAATTTTTTCTTCTACTTGTTATAAGATCATACTTCATGCCAAATTTCTTGATTCTAGGTGAACGAGAAATACCCTACAAGTTTTGATTTACTTGCGAGTGTTAAAACATGCCGAACACATAGCCGTATCTTTAGGGTTTTTCTATTGCGTTCATTTAGAAACTTAATTTTTTTACAGCTTGAAGAGACCATAGATGTATTTGACATTAATTTCAATTTCATAGTTCTACGTGTTTCTGAGAAAAATGGTTTTGACCGACAGACAGACAGAAAACGAAAGATTACACAAGTTCCTTTTTATTTTTGAGGCACGGAACTCTAAAATGGAAAAAAATGTTTAATAAAACTTTTAAAGAGTAAACTATAGAAAATATAGGAATGAACAACAGAAACACTCACTTTTAACATTTAGATTTGAGCTCGTCTCTTTGTCAAAAACTATTTTAATAAATTTACTTTTTTCTGCAAAAACAAAATATATAAAAGTTCTGGATATCAAATAATAATAGACGGATGATAATCGAAAATATTTTCTTTTTTATTGGCCAAATTATTCAAAGCATTATTCGAAGCAGCATCGTTACAAAATATCATTTAAATTTGCTAATGACTTTAGAGAAATTTTCAACGGGTTTGAAAAGGTTAGCAGTGAAGGTCAAATACGCGGCTATACATTGTTTGTAGTATCTGTGGAATTTATAGTATTTCCAAATTTCATTTTCAATTTTAACTAATTTATATTCATTCGTATTATTTTGAAATTATTCATTTTATTACCTATTTTCTTATAAACGATAGAAAATAATTGTAAATTGAGTCAAAAGAAAGGGTGATCAATACAAGTTTAATGAAATAGTGTCGTTATTGAAATATTCCAAAACAAAGAAAAATGTACAGAAAGAAAAATTTCGAAAGATTTTCCAGTTATTTTCAACGATAATTACGTTATTATTTTTCATACTTATTTATTTATCTGTAAACTTTCTTGTTCACGAATGATACATGCAATTGACTTAAGGGTATAAAAGTATTTCTTTATAGTGAAAAATATACTAATAAGAGTTACCCATTATCTCGATGTCACATAAAGTAAACGAATCTTCATAAAGGGGCTACTTTATTTAGGAACCCGGAATAGTACCAGGCTGTTGCCCAATCATAAAAGTAGGGAAATATGCTGGATACTAGCAATTAATTCGAACTTCTAAATAAAATCATTTTGTTTAACTTACAGCGACAATTTCAAGACATATAGACTATCAGGAAATCATTATTTAAGTCTGGTGCCACCAACAGTTTTGAATTAAAATTACCAGTGAGTAAAATAAATCATTGGATATTTGGTGGCTTGCAAAATTGATGCAGAAGTTGCTTCATTATTTTCTCAATTTTAAAAGATGGAAAACTTGTCCCACTCTCATGATTAAGATTTGTGAAAAGATTGAGACAAAAGGCTAGAAAAATGCACCAACCTTCTCTTAGGCTGATAAAGTTGTTATTCAAAGTGGTCCCTCGGGTACTTTCAGTAATTTTAACGCATGTTCTTAAGAGTTTGTGTTGAAAAAAAAAAAGTTTTGACTCGAGTGCTATGGAAAACAGCTTTTTATGTTTTGTGATCGAGTTTACGTACAATCAATGAGTCAAGGCGATTATTAGACTAAGGATTTTAGTTGGCGAGAATGTTTTTATAAATGTTTTCCATTTTCTTTTAATTAATCACATTTCTGTTTCTTGGCTGCTATTTGAACTACTTGTCATATTATAAATTATTGGGTCTAAATTGCATGTTCTCCACAATGCAGGAAGGCAGCGTTTTAAATTCTCTACTTGAAGTATTCGCGCAACTTTATTTATTTTTTGCAGCTCAAATGCATATCATCGCATTAATGCAACTATGCTATCAGACGTAGTTAAGAGTTAGAAAATGAAAAAACAATGTTATTTAGAAATTAAACAGCTAATTGGAAGGGCGTAGCGAACTTTTGATTTATGTTAAGAATTTAATCTGCAAAATATTAACTTATGTATAGGGTATCATCTCTTTTAAAACCTTGTTGTCAACAAATCTTATATGACTTGTTCCAGAATTTTTGGCCAATTATTTTAAAAGCATTATTGAAATTATGATTATATGATATAAGGGAGAATTTCCTTCAAGAATACCCTTTAATCAATGAATATATATATATATATATATATATATATATATATATATATATGTATATATTACTTTAGAACCCTCTTGAACCTTTTTGACAGATAATGTAATTGAGAATCATTTAATTTATTATATTTCGGTTTTCATCACCATAAGGCGATTCTATATACTACATATAATTTCTAGGATAATAAATCACACAATACTGATAGAAGAATCTCTCAAATTTTCTCCATTCGCTTCATGTGATTACAAAGTAAACACATTAATAACGGCGATAGGCGAAAATTCAGAAAACTATTCATTCAGTTCCACATGTTTCTCATATTAACTAACATTTTATTTTGCCAAAATCCATAAAATTAACCCAAATATTTACCTATTTGAATTATTGTTGGAATTGTAAAAAATATAACGGAATTTAGTTATAAGTAATTGGTTGTGTAATTTCAAGAAAGACCAAAGTAAAATATTAGTGGAAGAGTCGTTGTAATGGAAATGGATTTAATTTTGTCAATTTTAAATATCGGATTACAAGCAATATCTTCATGCATATAAATTTCCTTAATCCCTGATACGTATTAACATAATAACTTTAATACTTAGATTAGATTTTCTTTGCAACTAAAGGTACGAAAAATTTCAATATTTTTATTAACTAGGTTTTAAAAATAATTGATTGATAGAGCTCCGATGACTCAACTTAATCATCTTTGACAGAAAAAACTTAAACTACTAAAATACGACATGAAACAGGTACTAATATCAGAACACATCACGAAAGACGGCTGTGAAAGAGACGATCGATTTCAATAATTACACTTGAGATCGAACACTGAGCTAGCAACCTTTTGATGTTGAATATTTATGACGGATATTTGAAGAAATCTTTTTCTTGACATTTTATAACGAGCGCCCCTCTACTCACCGAGCTGCTCTCAGAGTCGACTTCATTCATTTTCTACAATTCATATTTTATAGGTGATTGTTCGAGCTTATCGTTATGTTTTGTGGTTATGTGTAACTTGTTTTTATATAGCGGATAGCAAGGTATCAGCTGCAAGTTGCAGATAATATATAATCTTTGTCTATTAAATATACTAAATTTATCGATATAATTGGATTTTATATCATAACTACATTATGGAATGAGTCTACCAAGTTTTAAGGTTAACAGGCGCCCGATGTTCTTCCAAATTATAGTTTTATTATTGCTGACGCGAGAAGGTATTTTCAAATTTCTTACATCCTTTGTATCTTTTTACAAAATAATATGATTTGTTAAAAAATGTCGATAAGTACTTTTATTACTTAAAGCAATATTTTTAAATTACAATTATAAGTTAAGTAGTATATTTGATTTAAAAACTACGTTCCTGATAGCGAACGTTACTTTGAAATTAACTTCCTAACTTGGAAACATTTCCTAACATATTATAAAGACGACAAGTTAGCTATGAAATAAACTGGAAACAAGTTTGCTTCAGATATGCAAATTAGAGGAATCAAAATTTAAATCGGATGTGACCGCACTAAACAAAATAGGACTGAATTGATTCTGAAGAAACATTTATTATTAAGTGTTTATGAAACTAGTTAGCCTAAATTTGATTCCTTGTATTATAAGAACCGACAAATGATAAAAACGGGCAATAGTAGTTCCCTATGTTATAAAAACCGAAAAATAATATTTGGATTTTTTCGAAATGTTAACAGTACAATTCATAATTGTAACAGTTGCAGTACTTCTGTATCGCATCCATTATCGTGTTTTATAAATGTTTTCCTAGTAATAAATTGTCATAAATTTTCCCTTAGTAAACCGTCTTCGATCACCGACAAAATATGAATTTCGCTACGAGGGTTATAAGTGCCATCTATATTGCTTTAAATCATACACACTTTGATATAATAAGTATACGTATAAATATTTTTAATTTAATAAACACGATGTGGGAGTTGAATTGAGTATAATTTACCAGTTATCAAGGCCAAACCTAAGATTGATTTCGTAGATTTAGGTTAATTTCGACCGTTTAGCTAATAAGGTAATAAAAATAAATATGGTAACAAAAGATGTATAAAAATTGCAACTTTCAGAGTCTTTATTTTATTATTTTTCGGCCAAATTGCAATTTAATTTTGATCGAATTTTTTTTCCGGTGTTTTAGATATATATCAGTTTTTGGCATAAATAAATAATGACAAGAATTAAAACAATTTGTTAGAAATTAAAAAAAAATTAAATAATACCAGTATTTCGTTAATTACACGGGATTCTAATAACCATATTACAAAATGATCTTCGGTTTTGCTGGTATAATATTTGCTATCCTATGAATCTTATCAGTATTAAATTTCCTTCTTACTATTTAAAAAGGATAGTTTTAAAGAATATTATTATTACAAATTATCTATTTGCCTTAACAAACATTGCATTTTCTGGACAGGGCAGTTTTCTTTACTTTGAGAGAGTAAGCATGGATTAAAAATATTCCGTTTAATTATTTTGTTAAGCCTAGAGCCGATTTTGTTATTTTATATGTTTAGCAAGCTTGCAAGAATATAGGTATAGCACAAATAATATAAACGAACGGAAAAGATTTAAGCAGATCGGTCGGTTCTCAAAAAGTACTGCAAAAATTAGTTATTTAGCTTAATTATCTGCTTCTAATTATAGTATTAGGGAAAATTTGTACTATCTGTGGAATTGTGTAACCATTTTGGCATTTTGAATTTAATTTTAACTATCAGTTAATATTTATGTTTTATGTTTCATGATTAACGAATGTATTATTAGTAATATTTTCAACCGTTAGATATAATTGTAAACTAGTTTAAAAAAATATGGTTAATGAAATTTAAAAAAAACTGTCTGAAACAGTATGAATTAGTCCCGAATAAATGAAAAAAAAAAATTAAATTCTACAATAAAAGACATGTTTGATTCCATAATTTCAAATACATAATTTACTATCAAAAATGCAACCCCTTGCAGTCTAAAAGAGTAACAATAAGAAGGTAAATATAATCGTAATCAATTGCTATAGATTATACATTAAAATTACATACATCAAACCTTGAATAAGAGGAGCGACGACGTTTTAAATTGTAACTTTACGCATAATCAGAAAAGAAAATAAATTTGGAATTTCGCTACGATAGTAAATATAAATTTGTTAATAAAACTTAACAGACATACCTTAGTATAAAGGTTACGTCAATGTTATTTTTTCATTCTTTCAAACCGGACTTAAAGTCAAAAATATTGTATGATCGTATTTTCGGTGATCGATAATCGTAAAATACTTTTACATGAGTTTTATATGTGTGTACTTAAATTGAAATGTAATTACGAAAAAGTAAAAAAACATCTATAAACTACCAAATCATCTAAAAATCTAAAATAATTAAATGGTTTTTTCGTAATCAAAAGCTGGTTGCCTTACAGGTGGCATTGACTACGACTAAGAAAAAATGAATAATATATTAAATTTTACTGATTTTCGACGACTATGATGAGGTCGAATTTGTAAAAGTATGTCAGTTAAGTTAAAAACCACGAGGATATATTCATATGGCGTATGCGTACATTGAGATTCATGCACATACATATATACATAGAAATTTCAAGCTATTACTCTTCCTCTTGTCTTCACGTAATTATTAAAAAACAAGGTAAAACTCTGTGGATGAGGTAATGGAAGTATTGTTAGAAGAAATATAGATTTTATAACATAGAATTTCTGAAATTGTCTTAAAAAGCATTTTTCCGAAAATTTGATAGCTGATATAATATACTTGGTGCCGTCGACTAAAATTTTGATTATAGCTTTTCAATTTTGTTAAATGTTTCTTTAAGTACTTTACTGTTTAGCAAGAATAATACAGCTAGACTAACTTTGTTGATGAATGTATTAAGCAGAAACTTAATCGACTAAAATGTGTTTTTTAACTTTTAGCAGCATAAATATAAAATATAGAACATCTTAAAGTTCGCAACAAAGAAAAATTCCTGAAGTAAATTTAAAAGCATCTTGAATACACTTTTCTATTTCATAATTGCTTAATTTTCTATTCTCTTGCTCCATAAATTTTCTTCGTCTATAATTCGACAGAGACAGTTGGGTAGTTATAACAGTAAATAATTACTCGTGTACGAACTGAAGACAATAATTTTGTAAGTTTTAATTTAACAATTTTTAATGTGCAATATATTTGTAATAATATATATATATATATATATATATATATATATATATATATATATATATATATATATATATATATATATATATATATACACATATATTTATATATATAAATATATATATACACATATATACACACACACATATATATATATATATATATATATATTTAAGTTGAATTTGTGCAAGTTTACCCAATAACACACAACACCGTGTTAATTTTGCCGTTATATTTACGAAGTCGGATAAATATAGCAAGGACCCTGTGAAGCATGTCTTGAAAAAAAATTTCTTTTAACATTTTCTTCTCAGTTGGGAAAGATATCACATAATAAATATTTCAATTTACGTACAGCATTACTGCTAAAGGTATATTTGAATGTTAAAGGTATAATCTCTAAATAAGGCTTAAAAATAATTTATAGGCCATAAAATACTACCTTTAGAGACACAACTGTCTATTATTTTGCATCTCAAGTGTTCTTTCATTTAAGTTTTATGAAATTTCTATTTAAAAAGATTGTGTCTTTGTCAATTTAATTCTTTTATGGGAAGCCAGTCAAGTTCGAGTCTTAATTTAAAATTTATTCTAAACATTTCCGTTCCATTTTTTTATATTTTGCTCATTAATTTTTTGGATTTACGTAAAATTATTGCTTTCTATGAAAATGCTGCACGCCAGAGCTGGAAGTGCAGCATTTTCATAGTAGTCACAGAGTAGCGATTGGGTAAATACTTAAATATACTTGGTATTAATCGAATTCAAAAAACGAGTTTCAGTAAATTCGACTGTCTTTTTATGTTTAAAATACACATACGTATGATATACACATCTCTTTTTCTCACAATTACTTGATAATTAACAGAACAAAGGGAAAATATACCAAATTAATCTCGTGTTAGTCTTTATCATTAGGGGTGCAAATTTTTTTTTTGAGAACTGGCGCCGCATGCCTAAAAAATACAAAGCATCGAATTAAAAAACAGGTGTTAGTCATTATTATAGCACTTAAATGAAGTATATAATATACATTTTTTTCTCATTTTATGTTTTTTTCTCTGGTTTTGTCTTTTTTCAGGCTAGTTTTGATGTGAATAGAGCTAGGATACAATTTATTACAATGCTTTTATAAACAGTTCAACTCAATATAAGGAGAAAGAAAAAGACTAAGATGAAGGATTTCAACTTAATTTTCTATGCCGATCTAATATTTGAGACCAGGAAAATGGGTCCTGTCACAGAATATCACTTCTGTCATTTTGTCAAATCGTTAAACACTCAAGTATCTAATTAGTAAAATAAATAACTAAAGTTATTTTTTATTAGCGCCTACAACTCGTTCAAAACTGTCCCATTATTTACGCACCGATGCGCGGACTTATAAAAAGCGGTAAACTTGCTTCGCTCACACGATTTGATCATACGACAAAATATAACGTTCCCTCAAGAAGATGAAGTTATTATTCAAAGTTATACTAGAGCATACTTTTATGTGTTTTGACGTCCGTCCTAAAAACCTGTGAGCGAATGAAATAAAAAAAATTGTTGAGTCATGTAGTCTACCAAACTGCTTTTTGTGCCTTCGCAATTTGCTTGCTATCACAGTAATGTATTATTAGCGTTTATTAGCGTGTATGTTTTTTTCCTGCAGCTGAAATCCTTAATTATTTAATTCCTTCTTTTAATTTCTTTTTTGCAGTTTTATTCCATATTCTCCTTGACACGCAATGTATTTACTTTTAACAAAATCTTAAATCCTAGTTTGCCAATAAGTTGCACTTTATAAGGCATCTCAAGATCAATCAAGTCTTGGTTTAAAATTAAAAAAAATCTTAAGGGTCCTGATATTTTCACTTGCTAAACTAACGTTGAAATAACAAACCAAAATAGAAGATAAATATAATTTTAGGTAGAATGTGAAGAATTATTTAGGTAATTTAATTAATTATTTAATAACAAACGAATTATTTAAGCGTTATTGTTATTTACAGAAAAAATAATTCGCCTGATGTCATTTGACGCTGTATTTCAAAATATGATTTGATTACAATAATGTAAAATTTGGGTTACAACATAAATTGAAATTGTGGTATGTCATTAAAAATTCCATGAACTAATATCATTATTATTATAAAATATTTTATTTTAACCAAATTGTCAAAGCATGCAAAATTATCCAGTTTTATCACAGGAAATATATCTAGCATATCATTTACAATTTTAGTCTTGTTGCTATCATAAGAGAGTAAGTTTTAAAATTATATCTACTGCATTTAAAAACTTAATTATAATTTTTTACAAAATATTGGTAATATTACAATGGACAAAGGCTTGAACAGTAACGATGAAAAATACTTGATACGATATAACGATATAAGTTTCCTTCTGAAAGCAGAAAATTTAATTTCTTGTGACATTCCGTACACACATTTTTCTAATCGTCGAGACCGCGCAGTTATTTGCTAGTAAAAGTTAATTTAAAGATTTAATGCATAAATTTAAGATGTCAAATTACTTAACAGTTATATTAGATAAAACAAACACATTTTTTACAATATTAAAAGATAGAGAAAAAGAAAGAGACACTATGACTTTACCTGTCAAAGGATAATAATTACGTATTTAACTCGAAAGAAAAAGAAAACACTAAACACTAAACTATAAAAAAAAATATTTTTTCTTCCTTCACAAAAAACTTTTTATAAAATTTTATAAATTTTTTTATTTAATTTTGTTTAGTTTCTTTTATTTTTACACTTAAGTGTTGATGTAAAATTTAGGTATTGATTCTCAGATTAGCTCACTTTTTTGGCAGCTTATTTGCAATGTCACTCCGGTCTACTATATACTAAAACTGCATTATTTTTACACGGTTTCTTTGTGGTCAATTTCATCGTCCAATTATTTCACCATTAAGTCCAATTTATCAATCTGAAGTCAACATCAAGCAATCATACGTGGTTTGATGCAACATAATGTTGCATTTCCTCAAATACTGTTGATACCAAATAGAGCATGACAATAATGAAATTCAGGGAAGCCGTATTTTATATGCAATATTTGCCCGTGACAGAGTGAGACGCCGCATTGGACATTTAGGTATTCTGTAGTTAAACTTTGGTGGAGAGTGTAGTTTAGTGGCAGATTTTTTAGATTATATCTCCTAGGGTCCTGTGTAGAAAAGAAGGTTTTTATACAATAGGATTTTGTATGTGTTCCGCTTGGCCGGCAGAACCCAGGCACTGTCCATTGTATAAATCATGTCACTAGCTATATAGAATTATATCCACCCTAGTATCACACAGTTGGGGGCTAATAACCAACTTTAACTTGTATAATTTATCGCTCTGAACATATTATTTATAGCCAACCAAATATGACATAATCTTTGGTACGATACCAACTTATTTTGAATGATAAAACACACAGGAAGAGTCGTTTTAACCACATTTACTTGGATAGTGCCCATAAATAGGACTTATTAAAATAAAACAACCAAATAGCTCTATCTATATCACTATATTAAGATCAGCTCGATCGTGCTGTAAATTTTATAATAGAAAATAGATGAAAAACCAAACGCAAAGTTTGAATACTATTTACACAGAAGTGACATTGGATATATATATATATATATATATATATATATATATATATATATATATATATATATATATATACATACAAATAGTCACAATCGTGGAAAATATAAATTTGTTTTCAAGCGTTTTGAAAATGTATGTTATAAATAAAATAGACGTGACCGATATATGCAATATTTGTATATGAAACATGCCGCATTTAGCAAAATTCTTAGCCTATCGTTAAATAAATTGTAATATACACGATGTGTAACGAAGCTTTTTTAAATTATCTTTCCGTTAAGTCTTTACGGAAATATCCTTGACTGGTTAGTTTTTACTATCTTTCAACAAAATCATGGAATTTAATTTGCACCCACTTTCTGTTAAGCAATTGAGTTGAAATTTTACACACATGTGTGGTTCTGATGACAAAATAATATTATAATAGCAAGAAACTGATCTGATGATCGAGGTCGAAAACTCTTAAATTAATTGTAATTTTATTAAGAAACATTTATCACTAATCAATGATTAAATGCAAACGTGCTACATTTAGTATTGAACACAATTCGTGTTGAAGCTGTCACACTATTTTCCCACCGAGGCGCAGACACATAGAAAGTCTCATTCACGTGACTCAACCACTTGAGAAAGTGAGATAAAGTGGCAAAAGAAATTAGCGACTTTCTCTTAAGAAGATAAAGTTATTATTCAAAGTTGCCATACTTCAAGATTTTATTGCATTTTCAACGTGGGCCCCAAAGAGCTAGGAAAATAAAAAAAATATTACCTCACGTGTGATGGCGAACGAAGCTTTTGTGTTTTATGGCAAAGCTCGTGTGCGAAGAAGTACTGCTCATTTTATCGAAATATTTAGTTAGCGGGTATGTTTTTAAAGTTTGTTACCCGTTTCAATTATTTTAAATAATTGCTGTTTGTTCTCATTCTCGATACACATTTAAAATATTGCTTTCAATATTACATAAAGTTCAATAAAGACAATTTTTAAATATTTTGAAACATAGCTTGCAAGCTGAATGTATCACTGACTATATTATGTCATTAGTAAAATAATCTCTTTCATTAATTGTAATAAAAATTAAAAGAATTTCTTTCATTAATTTTAATTCGTATTTATTTCTATACAGCCCTTTAAAAACTCAAATTAGAAACCAGAATATTTATTATTTCTCATTTAAAAAATCATTAAAATTTAAGTCATTTAATTAAGTATAAAAGAGGGATTCAATTTAATATAGCCTAAAATAGAGGAAATAATTGGGTACCACGGTCATCACTAAGTTTTTGTGTATATTAATTTAAAACTTGGCTGGATTGAGAAATCCAAAATATTGAAAAGTAATTCAAAATCCTATGATATTTTTATTATAATCAATATAAAAGTAAAATATTTTTTTATAAATGAAGAAATTACACAAAACAACCTGGCTCTTTCCAAAAAATAATAAGTGAGTAATAATTAATCATAATCAGTACCTTTTTAACATCTAAAAAACATTATCTTTGAAATTATAGCTATGTTTATACTAATGTATTTTTGATGACATGTATAGACGAAGAGTTGTTTGACATTTTTTTAAAGCAGCATCGTTAAGAAATTGGATTGAGTCTTACGAAATTTGATTGAAGTCTTACCGAATATCTTTTTAAAATTTATCGGCAAAAATTTTTCGGCCATAGAAAAATGTCTAGTATCTGTGGAATGATGTAGCCCTTTAAAAATAAAAAAGAAGTAAATTTTAAGTAATTTCTCTTCATCTACCCTCAATACCTAAAATTATCCATTAAATAAATGATATTTATATTCTAAACGAAAAAATATGATTTAAATTAAATATGTTTTATAAAACACGTTGTGTGTATTAAAACATTATAAAACTTAGAACAAATCAGATAAATTTCCAAAGTCCTCTTGGTTATTTTTATCGACTGATATTTTATTAGTTTATTATTTGTTGGATGTGAGAGTAAAAAGGATACAAACAATTTAAGACAATTTTATTTGTATACTAATTGTAAAACTTTAATAAGACCCCGATTATATACATTTTCTAAGCTAAAGTGAAAGCATTTGGGAAAAGTGGATTCCCCTTTTAACAGTAGGAATTCTTTAGAAAATATGTTAAACAATTTTTCTGAGTTGAGAAAGTTGTTGTGCCATGATTTTTCTTAAATTTTCTAAAACATTGCTTAAAGGTCGGCGCTTAAGCGGTAATTTGTAGAACATTTCTCTTCTTTAAATGCATGATGTATAAATTCTAAATACGATTTAAAATCTTTTGGCGCTAATGAATACCACTATGCGAATTTGCATCGTTACTTTTCATCCACAGTTTTTTTAAATTTGATTTTTATTGATTTTTTTAAATTTTAATTAAAAATGTTCTGAATTTGATAATATTCAACAATTAAGAACTTTCATTATGTCTTTTAAATTGAGACCTTAATTAGAGCAAAAGGATTTCCTGTAAAGTGGAACTAATTTTGTCATTAAGAAGTTTATTATAAATAATTGAAGTAATTAACCTTATTCCTTGAAATTAAAAGATTTTTAAATAAATTTTAAGTTAGGGCAACAGGGAAAAGAGTACCAAAGATGGAGTAAGAACAAAACTAGGAATTATATAATATTGACGTCTCAAAAAACACCTTAGAAATCACCTATGAAATTAGAGTAATTAGAAATTTAACCGTTACTAGCTTATTAGGAGTCAATAGACAAATGACTTCAACACGAATATATTTTTATTCATTTCATTAGTTACAAACCACATATGTATAAATCGAGAAAAGAACAACAAATTGTACCCAGTCCTAATACATCGTGATACACCTTTCCATTTATTTTAAGTTTTGGTTTTTTGATCTTATTTTAACATGAGCTGAATTTTTTTTCGAAAAATAATGGCCTTATTTTTCTTTTGGTTTTCTTATTACAGTGCAATTATAAAAAGAGTAAAATTACGAAATAATATTACAAAAATAATCATTAAGACAAAAAAAATAATTTTAATTTTAATTTGATCACTAGTATCAATGGTCAAGACGCGATTGCAATAATAGATGACGCACTCATCACTATAATAGAATAGTAGACAGCTCGCCTAATTTATGTCACATTTAAGGTTCCAGTAGTTGAAACAGATAATTAACGAGATCTTTTGATGATCTGTATGGTTCATCACGCATTTTATGCCATAGCATTGTTATTTGTTCACCAAGGCGAGTTTACATAAAAGGCAGTAAACTCGTCTATCTTTTTTTACACGACTCGGTCATGAGAAAAAAGTTGATATGGAAAAAAAATATGCGACATCCTCTCAGGAAGATAATGATTTTTAACACGCATCCTAAATAGCTTTCACGGGTATAAAGTAAAATATTCTCGGCTCAAGTGATAAGGGAACCTGCCTTTTCATATCTCGGTAAAGAGTTTACTTGTCACAAAGGCGCTAACTGTTTTATTTGATGGAAAAAATGACTTGGAGGGTATGTTTTTTCAATTTTTATAAGCATTGGTCATTTTCTTTTTGCTTTTCAATTAATTGCAAAACATTTGGTTTTTTATACGTATTTGGGCATCCGATCCATGTTTTACATCACAACCAATGTGTTCAGAAATGTTTTAAAATATAGTTTTTTCGAAAGGTTGCATCATATAATAAATATCACGACCAGTACATTTTTCGTTAGAAATTAGAAAGAAATTTGCATTCTTAAATGTCTGTTTTAATTATAATTACGTTTCAGTAATTCTAAATATATTATTTCTATAGAAATCGCACTTCACAATGCGCATAATATCTCTTCAATATCTAAACAAATTTCAATTTGGATTTAGCGTTATTATATTTGCGTTAAAAATATTTTTTTAGAAAATTCGGTGAGAGTATCATTCAGGGGGTCATTCTCCCTATAAAATTGCAGAAAAAAGCACGAAATGATAAAGCACAAAAAATGGTTTTTAGGAGGTTTCATAAATTTCGTCAATAATGTATTTGTTACATATCAATGAAATATGAGGTAAATAAATTTATTAAAATCTGTGGGTTTTTAGAAAACTAGTTCAACGCCCGCTTATACTTTAATATGAGCAATGTGAAATTGGTTCAAAGAATTTTAAAATTAGTATTTCATAAAAATTTTAGTGTTAATAAAACAAATTTAATACATTTGTTTTTATGAAACTTATTAACAAAAACTAAAGTTAACTGAAAATGAAAGACAAATATTTTTGATTATTTGCTTAACAAAATATTATAGCAAAATATTTTTAGGAACCACACCGTCTTGAAATTTGATTTATTTTGCTAAAAATTATCCAAGACTTTTTGAGCATATTTCAAAATGTTATTAGTTAAGATCCATTATATACAGGCTATAGACAAAATTTCTAGTTTCTGTGGAACGGTGAAACTCGTTTGAAATATTAATTTAAATTTTCAACATAAGTTTCGTTCTATTACTACTATTTCAAATAATTTGACACCAAGGACCCTTAATGGTTTCGTGATTTACTTCATATCGAACCGTTGAACCATATTTTTATGGACTAGAACATAAATTGTAAATTATTAAATTATTCCAGCGCTTGACGTACAATGTAATTGATTTTTCATAAGCAGTAAAATCTATATATATATATAATTTCAAAATTAAAATAATATTTTAATTTTGATAATTTTGACTGGCAGTTCAGTTAAATGGAAAACTTATCTCTATTTTAGCGAAAAATAAATAGAGGGTTGATGTTATATAGTGAGACACCCAAATTTTTTTTAATGTAAAATAATGTGCAAGATTATGCAATTCAAAATTAATCAACTTTAGCATTCTGACGATAAATGCAGCACTATGTCGTATGGATAACTTAAGTGATTCTAAATTCCGACTGAGTAAATTTAAAATGCAGGAAATTATATGATTTTCAGTAAAAAAGAAAGTTGACACAACTTTACAAAACTATTTTGGAAACTTGTCCTTGCCTATTAATTATTGTTGTGTTTGTGGTTGACTTGTAAAAAATATTATTCATTTATAGCAAGAAATACCTTTCATATGTTTTTATTATTTTGTAAAGTTCGTAACATTAACATAATAAATTACATATTTAGTTTTTAGATCTGAAAATGTAGAACTTATAAGATAGGGATTAATACAATTATACAACTTTCAACGAGTACATAATTTAACTGAGATAAAAGCTTTCAAAATAGATAACTTTTACAAGCCATTATGCTTGTATATACACGTACACATGTCATTGATGTAGAATATGCCCTTATTTATTTACATGATATTCGGAAATTATATGAATTCTTATCCGAAAAAGAATATATTTTCCCGAAAAATGTATTTGGAAAATTCATCATATCTGATCAAGTTAAGTTTTGATTGCAAAAATGGATTTCCCACAAAACCTAAAAAGTGATAAAAACAAAATAAGCGATGTTCTCTTAGGAAGATAAAATAATTATTCACGACGGTTGTGCACGACAAAGAATGTGAATTGTTTATATCATCATAAATTTTAGGTTTGTTTTTAATGCACGTTTCACTGTTTTTGTTTTTTTTTGCCTTTTTCTTTAGTAAATTTAATAATATCAGTTCTTGTTAGTGGCGTGTCTTTAAAATGCAAGTATACATTTTGTTCTGCATCAAATGTATTTAATCTTACAATATCTTCAAATTAATTAATAAATTTACAGCGGAAAAGATATCTCTCTTTCGTTTTAATATTTAAATTTTCTTAACTGCATGAAATATTAAAATCTTTGTTTGATATAAATTAAAATAAATTGTTTTGCATTTAAATGAAATTTCCATGGGTTTCCATCAAATTCACACGTATTTATAATTTTCATCAAACTGTACAATGGGCACAAATTTGCGAGCTGATTTCTTTCAAATATTTAAAAAAGCATATATCTTTGTTAGCCCTATAAAACGCGTCAACATACCGTAAATATTTTTCTAGAGGCGCCAATTCTCATGATCATTAATAAGATAACTTGAAACCAAAAATTCCGCAAAGTTGCTTTACACACTGTTGAGAGAACAAAGCGATTAGTAAACAATTCTTCCCATGTCAATGTTATTATAAATCTAAAAGAAACATCCTTTTGATAAGAATATATATAGTACGAAAATATAGAACACAGATACAGTGGACTGACCTAATTTAAATATATGAATATTAAAGTGAAAATTATAAATGCTAGAACGCACTAAACCAATCAGAAAATAATATAACTCTTTTAAATGCATATAAACGCACAGGTGGTAATCAAATCGAAAATAGTCCACCTCTCAATGAAAATAAGAGAAAAAAATTCAAATAAAAATTATTTATACAACATTTTAAAACATGCAATAATATAAACGTATTAAAACCTTTGTTTTCGTTTCAAAGTTTTCTCGACACTGCGACAAGTTTTCAAAGTTTACATGATAAAAACAATGAATTATTTAAAAAACTTAAGGTCAAACGTATATTATCAAATTATTGTTTGCAAAAATACATAAACGTGAGCACCGTCAAATGCATCCATAACTCACAGTGGTATGTCACCACATTTCAGTATTCTCTTATAATTAATTCAACGTTCGTAACTTTGTTTAATCAACAATATATTTGCAGGAGATTAACGGCTGACTGGTCTGTTGTTAAATTATATATTTCTGCTTCATTTTAAGAGCGAGCCGTATAAGATATAAAAACTATAGAATCTCCCATATCTAATTTTTAAATTTAGGCTCTACAACATTCAAATAAAATAATGTTTGTTAAGTCGCATAAATAATTTCAAGATATGTCGAAAACTACGAAACCCCGCTTCAAACTTGGTCTGGCTGTTATCGGTTTTTAAAGCCCGATTTCTATATGTATAAAAGTAGGATATAAAGCTATGTTTTAACCAACAACTTTGCATTTGATACGAAAAAAGAAAATTATTAAGATGGGCTGTTTCATTTCCCATCTGAATTTCAGAAGAACTGTGTTAGTGATTTAGTCAAATGAATACACGTCACTGAACATGACCATAGTCAGCAATGTCTACTAGTTTTGAACTTAGGTTTCCAGCGAGTGAAATAAATAATTAGATTTTTTGGTGGCTTGCAAAAATGACCCAGAAGCCACTACATTATTTCATTAATGAAAAGCGGATTTGTAAAAGGTGGAAAACTTGCCTCACTCACATGATTCAGCCATGTTAAAAGAGAGACAGAAGAAGGAGAGAAGGTTAAATAAATTTACTAATCTTCTCTCAGTTAGATAAGGTTATTATTCCAAGTTGGCTCTCATATAGGTTTAATGTTTTTAACATGTGTCCTATAGAATTGGGCAGGAAAAATATAAGACGGTTTGCGTGATAAAGCAAACAGCCTTTTTTTGTTTTTTTACCAAGTTTGCATGTACCAAGTGGATTATTCAGCTATGGATTTTATTCAGCGAGAATGTTTCGAAAATTTGTTCAAATATTTTTCTTTTGTTTTTTAGTAATCATAGTTCTATTTCTTGGTGGTTATTTGAACTACTTATCTATATTATAAATTTTCAGGTAAAAACTGCATATCCGCAATACAGATAGGGTAACTTATAAATTTCGTTAATTGGAGTGTTTATGCAAGCGTTATCTACTTTTTATTATACAGCTGGTTTAGAGACATGCATTAATGGAATGTATGTTGACAAACGCAGTTAATAGCTAAAGAAATAAAAAAAGAAATGTTAACTATCCTAAAATGAAAAGTCCCAGCTGGTATTGCAGGAGGTTGGAATAATCCTGGTGGTAATATTTTACTATATTTCTAAAAAGGTTGTAACCATGAATACTCGCCATTTTAAGTATTCCCGTTACGTCACAACTCGTAAAGGATGCCGGACGTTCGGCACTACAGAAACATTGACTTTTTTATATTTTTTGTAAATACCACATTAATTTTTTATACCAATAATTCTTTTGGAAGAAACTATCTGAATGATTGTGAAAACCGCATCAAAATCTGTTGCATAGTTTAAAAGATCTAAGCTTATGGAAGTATGAACAGACGCAGGAAGCAACTTTTAAAACTTGTATAATTACCTAAAGATTTTTCTATATATATTGTTGAAAATGACCTTAAATATATGCACCAGTCCCCCTCTTTGAGTATGTAACTGCTAAAGATAAATTCGCGAGAAAAAAACATTACTTAGTGTTACAAAATTCCTGGTTTTTGAGATATTTATCTTACGTCTGAAATACTAGGCAATATATTTATATTTTCTCTTGGGAAAGCTATGGCTTTTCTTAGTTTTCTTTTAATTATTTACATATACGCCATGATTTAGGTGTACGAAAGTTATATCAGGCGATATATTTGTATTGTGAAACAAATATTTCGACAGTTTAACACAATTCACAATTAAATGAAACCACGTGATGTTGCATTATTTCTACTTTCTTTAAATTCTTTACCACGACCTAGGTTTCGTTATATTACAACATCTTCAGGTGGGCTATTAGCAAAGATTAAACCTTAGGAACATCTAACAGCATTTATATGTTGCAAACACAACAGCGGAAGCCGGGTTTGTGTGGGTTTTCCTACTGCTTATGTTAGTGAGTTTATTGCAGGGGAACGGTGTAGCTTTTATTATATTTCTGAGAGTTATAAGATATAAAAGTATCTTAATGAGGCTAATAAATTCAATTGATGTTATTCTATTAGGTTGTACAATGCAAATGTTCCGGTGTATATGATAAAATTAAATGGAAGTTATTCTCACTAATATATTTATGCAAAAGCAAGGGTATCTGAAAGTTAGCCCAAGGTTATACCACTAATTCTACATATCTCCCGTTTTATTTATTCATATATTTATTTTTTTATATTTACTTATATTTATGTGTAGTTAGGCTGAAACGATTTCAAGAGTATTGTATTATCAATGATGTCTAATTATATTTTGTCAAGAAGATATTAAGTATGGGTGATGATATTATATTTAGTTGTTCATTTAATATTAAGTTGTTCATTTAACCTTAGTGTCTTTTATATCTCTGTTTATTTATAATGTCTCTAGGAGGTTAAGTTTATTGCCTTTTTCATTTATGTGTAATATATAGGAGGCATTATCAGTATGAGGGTGATGGTTATTTTCAATGAGGTGTTCAGCAAAGTGAGATGTGTCAATATTCCACAGTTTAACACAAATACTATGTGTACTTAAATTTTTTAATCCTCACAGCACAAGTGCAGCACGTGTTTGACCGGTTTAATTATATGTAATATTTCTATTCAAATTATTTTTATTCACTGCTGTAAGTTAAAATGTAAATGTAATTATTATTAAATAGTAATAATTGTCAATTTTTAATTAAATATGTTTTTCTTAAGTAAAAATCTTTAGTCCACAGAGGCAAAAGTCATCAACGACTCGCTCTATTATAACGACTGAGTCAAACGATAGAAACTTATCTGGAATATTTAAACCGACCACAGGCACTTCATCCTCTTCAAGGTACTCAACTTGTTCAGGCTAGTCTGACCAATAAACAATATTATCTTCCGCATCTATGCAAAGACGTCGTATCCTACTGACGCCCTTTTTAAGACTTTTTGTAAGATGGAGCAATTAACAAGTTTCCATTTTTTTTACACAAAGCCTTTGCTGCAATGGACGTATATCGATCCACCGGGCAAAAGAATCTGAATTACTAAGTGGTTGCATATTTTATTAGAAGAAAAAATTACAACTCAGTTTTGTCAACAGGATCTATTAATTCGAAATAATTGATATCTTGTTGACAGAAAAAGGTGGTATAAAACCTTCAGATAGTACTTAACGTAAACAAATTCTACACGGGTGGCAGAATTAAATGAGAATAGAAGATTGTGCTGTTTTCTGAGAAATTAAATTAACTTTTAAACAACAGAATAAAATGACCTATTAATTTTTTCTAGAGGGAATTTTTGTTTAAAACCAGATACCAAGTAATAATTATACAAAATAAATAAGACAATATTGAAAATATTTGATGTTAATTTTGTAGAAATTCATTATTCACAATTAAATGAAACTACGTGATGTAGTATTATTTCTACTTTCTTTAAGTTCTTTACCACGACCTAGGTTTCATTATATTACAACTTCTTCAGGTGGACTATAAGAAAATACATCTTTGCTAATAGTCCACCTGAATTATCTTTGATAATAGCTCATCTGAAGATGTAATACAACGAAACCTAGGTCGTGGTAAAGAACTTAAAGAAAGTAGAAATAATACTACAACACGTAGTTTCATTTAATTGTAAATAAAACAATATTATGCAAAAAGTTGACTCATTATTTCAATCGATATCTGAAACCAATAAGACTAACCATATTTTGAAGATTGTATTAATCTGTGGTATAGTATAATAATATTAATATAAATTCTTGATTTAATTTGCAAACTAAAGGTAGAAAGTTTTCAAGTTTTTTTTATTTACTAGACTTAAAGTATAATTCGTAGATGGAGCTCCAATGACTCATTGGAATAATTTTTGATAGAATAAACTTAAATGTAAAGGCATGCGAACAGAGTGCAAATACATTTTCATAAGTACTAAAATACTATATGAAACAGGTACTAATATCATCAAACATGACTGTGATAGGGACGACCGATTTCAATGGAGATGGTACGCCTAGCCAGTTATGCTTTTGTTATATATTTATGACGAGTATTCGAAGAAATATTTTTATTACCTTTTTCATAACCAGCGCCTCTCTGCTCCTCGAGCGACGTATTCCCACAATATCATGAATTCATTCATCTCCTACAATACAAACTTTAGAGGTGATTGCGCAAGCTTCATCGTTCATCGTTAAGCCTAGCGGTAATATATAACTTGTTTTTATACATCGAATAGCAAGGTATCGACTGCAAGTTACCTACAATTTAAATATAAAATCATTGTGTATGAAAAATACTAATTTGGTTGCGACATCGAAATTGCTGTATTTATTTTTTACTTGTGTCTCTAGTGCCTCTTATCAGATGTTAATATCATTATTATGTTATGTGGTATGAGGCTCGCAAATTTTATGGTTCACAGACGGCCGAGGTTATTTCAAGTTATAGTTTTTTCATTACTGGTGCGAGAAAGTATTTTGAAATTACTTATATCATGTTTATTTATTACAAAATAACATGATTCCTTAAAAAGAGACGATAACTATTTAAAATAAACTGGAAACAGGTTTATTTCAAACATATATGCAAATTACAGGAATTAATATGTAAAACGGATATGACCGCACATATCAAAGTAGAGATGGATTGAGTTTGGAGAGATATTTATTAGATATTGTTTATAGAAATAACTTGTTTAAATTAGGTTCCCTGTATATTTGATTATAAGTAACCCTTTTGATACATATAATATTATGTTATGAAAACCGACAGATAGTATCTGTTTATCTCAAAATTTTAAAAAGCACAATTTATAACCGTAACAATCAAAATATATCCGTTTCACTTCCATTATCGAGTTTTGTAAATATTTTTCAGGTAATAAAACATTATAGATTTTGCTAAATTTATGGATTTTGTTAACAGTCTTCGATCAACGATTAAATATGGTTTTCACTACGAGGATTATAAGCTCTCTCTATATTGTTTTAAATCACGCACACTTAAATCTTGTAATAAGTATACATATAAATATTACTAATTTAAAAAATATAGCATGTAGGTTGAATTTTTTATAACTTGCAAGCAATCAATCTAACACTAGTAACGTAGAATCAGGTGATTTTTGTCCACATAGATAATATGGTTGTGACGAGATATTATGTGACAACAATTAAAACAATTTATGAGAAAAAAAATGTCATTATTTCATAGAATATTTGGATTTCTAATTTATATGCAAAATGATCTTCTTTCTTGTTGGTATAATATCTAGTATACTATGTACCATATCAGAATGGAAACTCCTTCGTATTACTTAAAAAGGTTTGTTCTTAAAGATTATTAACATTCGATTTGGATAAGCTATTATTTTCATCAAATATATTTTATTACAAAATATGTATTGAAAAATATTTTAACAAACAATTAATGTGTTGCCTCGACACAGGTCTCTATTATGAAAGGATAGTTCTCGTCGCTTTTGAGGAAATCAGCATAAATTAATAATATTCCATGTAATTATTTTTTTAACTCTAGGGAAGATAAAGTCATTTGCAACCAAAAGTGTATTAAACTTGGCGTATGGCACACCCTGTCGAATGAACCTTGATGAATTCACACAATATAACGAAGC
This sequence comes from Druceiella hillmani, assembly GCA_039881145.1. Classification (NCBI taxonomy): domain Eukaryota; kingdom Metazoa; phylum Arthropoda; class Insecta; order Lepidoptera; family Hepialidae; genus Druceiella; species Druceiella hillmani. The sequence goes on along the minus strand of JAYKKI010000001.1, from coordinate 22,219,015 downwards.
AAACATGACTAAGTTTTCAATAGATTAGTCGGCTCTCAAAAAGTTACTATAAAAAATTAGTTATTATCGTAATTATCGGCGGCTAATCCTATGATTGTCAGAAAGTGTGTACTATCTGTGGAATGGTGTAACTATTTTGGTGTTTTGAATATAGTTTCAGGTGTCAGTTAGGATCTGTTAATTCATGATTAAACGATGGTATTATTAATATTTTTCTCAACCGTTAGATAAAATCGTAAACCAGCCTTTAAAAAAATATGACCTATGAAATTTAAATAAAACTTTGTTGAAAATGTGGCACGAATAAATGAAACATGTTTTGAAACACTAAAAGAAAAGACAATATTGATTGCAAAATATTAATAGGATAATATTTTCTAGTATTGTATTAAATATATTATTTACTACTAAAAATGCAACTTCATGCAGTCTAGAAAAGTACCAGTAAGAAGATAAATATAATCGTAGTAAATTGCAATATGTTATACATTAAAAATACATATTTCAAACCTTGAACGAGAGGAGCGAAAATGTTTCAAAATGTAGTTTTAGGCATAAGCAGAAAAGGAAATAAAACTTGAATTTAACTACGATAGTAGGTATAAGTTATTTGAAGATTAAGTAATTAACTATTAGTATAAAGATTATGTCAGTATTGTATTTTCATTTACATAAACCTGACTTAAAGTCAAAAATGTTACATGATTGTATTTTTGGAGATCGATAACCGTGAAGTAAGGTTACCTGAAATTTATATGCGTATACTAAAACTGTAATACGACTACAAAACAACAACTATATACAATCAGATCATGTTAAAATTTAAAATAATTAAATGGTATGTTATAATATTTTTTCCTTAGTCGAAGGCTTGGTGCGTTATAGGTGGCATTTACATTATAGACACTTATAGATAGAAACAAAGACAGGACTTCAACTAAGGAAAAATGTATTATTTTAAAAATAAATTAAATTTTATTGTTTTTTGCATGAGGCTAAATTTATGAAAATTTGTCAGATAATTTGAAAGCCAAGAGGATATATCCATGCCGCGTATGTATATATGCATACATGGAGAAACATGCAAATAAATACATACATCCATGTAAATTTAAAATGATTAAGTTTCTTTTTGTTTTTGCCGTAGTCGGTAGAGTGGTAAAAAATGGATAACATATTTCTTGAGATTCGAATTGAATGTGCAATTCAGAATATTTATAGTAAAGGAAGAAAAAAGGTTTTATAACATCTAGGTTTTATGATAGAAAGTTTCTGAAATTGTCTTAAAATGAATTCGTTTGAAAATTTTATAGCTGACGGAATATACTTGGTGCTATACAATATGTCTTACAGATTTTGTTAAATATTTTTTAAGTATTTTACTGTTGAGTAAGAATAAAATAGCCATCTTAACTCTGATGATAAACATATCATTCAGAAGTTTAACTGACTGAAACGTGTTTCTCGTAGCAGCACATATGTCGAAAACAAAACATCTTATAGTTTGCAGGGAAAGGTACACACAGTAAATACATGAGTATTGTGGATACACTTTTATATTTCATAATTGCTAACTTTTCTATTCTCTTGTTCTGTAAATTTTCTCTATCCTTAATTTGACCAAAAAAGATAACAGGGTAGTTAAATCAGTGAATAAATAGTCGCATGTAAATTAAAGACAATACTTGTGTTGATTAATAAATTTTAAATGTATACTTTATTGCTAAGATTAAAGATTCGCAGAAAAACGGAACTATCTTTTGAACCTACTAATGTACCAGGAATAAACTGCAAAATATTTTTTGTAATAATAATGTATCCGCAATTCTAATACGTGCAAGTTTGTTCAATAATACACAAAGATATGAACCTAATCTTCACTTTACCCAGTTATATTTACGAAGTTGGCTAAATGTAGCAAGGACCCTCTGAAGCACGTCTCGCAATAAAACTTCTTTTAAAGTTTTTATCTGAGTTGGGAAAGATGTTACCTAATGAATGTTTCAGTTTACGTACAACATTACTGAATTTCCTAAAGACGTGTATATGAGTTTGAGTTTAAAACGTTTAAAGGAAATTACTTCCTTTGCTTTTGAATGATAAAGGTATACTTTCTAACTAAGGCTTAAAAATAATTTACAGTTTATTAATACTTCCGTTAGAGACACAATTTTTTATTACTTTGCATCTCACGTGTTTCTTAAATTAAAATTTTATGAATATTCTGTCCAAAAATATTGAATCTCCGTTAACTTCATTTTTTTCTGAACAACCCGTCAAGTAAGAAATTTAAGTTAAATTGAATTTAAAAGAAATTTTAAAGAATTCAATTCGTTTCTTTAAATATTTTGGTTCATATTGATTTTTATTTGTGTAAAATATTTGCTTTTCAGAGCTGAGCGTATAGAATTTACGTAGTAGTCACAGAGAAGCAAACGTATTTACACTTAAATATATTGACGTAATACTTAGTATTAATCAATTTCAAAAACGAGGTTCTCAATTCGATTGTACTTTTTTATGTATGTTAAGGCAAATCTCCGTCATGTACAGAAAAACATAATTTTTTTTTTAATTAGAAGAGCATAGATAAATAAATTTGGTAAAATTCTTATGATGCTCTTCACACATAGGCAATGTATCTCTTCACCACAAGGCAATTTGTTATCTTTGATAGTAGACATTCACATTTCTATGGTTACGCATGTTTTTGTTATTAAAATAACCATAACACCAGCTGGCTTAGAGCCTGATAATGTATAGATTTTGGACGATGGACATTTTCGACGATTGCTACTTCTTATTCAAGATTTTTTTAAACTATATAAATATTTGTGCATATGGATTAGATATGAACTCGATCCACTTTAATTTATTTCTCTGCTCTTCGTATACGAAAGGGTATGTTCAAGCTGCTAAGCACTTTTTTTTTAAATATCCTTCGGAATTATTTGACAAATTCCTTTTTCTTTTCTTTTTTTTTTAAAACAGTGTTCTTTAGCTCTTGCTATTAAATCTTATATTAACCTATAAACTTCTATTGAATCATGAAAAATTTAAAAATAAATTATAGTTAAGAAAAAGGTAAAATCGGTTCCAAAAATAAATTTTACATGCAATATTTATAGTTAAAAATAATTTTAATTCGACCTAATTGTCTCAATTTCTACTAAAATAATAATTGACTCAAAAACTGAATAGAACCAAAAGAAAATAAACCAAATTAATCTCATATTTGTTTTCTCTTTATGCGTGCAATTTTTTTAGGAATTTGCGTCGTATGCAAAAACAATTATTTATTTCTACTTAATTAAAATATATCTGTGTTAGTTATTATTATAGAACTGAAATAAATAATAGCCATTTTGAACTAATTAGTGTTTCACAATAAAGTTAGTTTTTGAAGTCCATTTATCCTTTTTTTCAATTTTCTCTTCTTTCTTCTGTTAATCTCTTCACATGCCAATTTTGTTAAATAGAGTTGGGATAAAATTTATTAAAATGTTTATATAAACAGTTTAAAAGCATGACAAGAAAAGAAAATTATTAAGGTGACGAATTTCAATATCATTTCTTATTCCAGTCAATAATTTCAGTAGTATAGTGGAGACCAGGAAAATACACAGTTGTCACAGAGTATCACTGCTGTAAATTTGACTAAATGGTGGAACACCAAAGATATTTTTGCTAGCGCTCACGCCTCGTTCCAAGCCGTCCCAATATTTCCGCACTTAAATGGTTAAACTTGTTTCGCTCATACGATTTTTTCATGGGAAAAAAGAGTTACACTCTCAGTACACTCTCACAAGAGAGTACACAGTACACTCTCACAAGTAGATGAAGTTATTATTCAAACTCACAGTGTATTACGTGATACTTTTGGTTTTAGAAAGTTTTAAATTTGACTATCCCTCCAACCTAAATCAAAGTTTGGAGCACTTACATTAGTGGTTACTGCATTAGTGGTTAGTGGGTATTAGTGAGCATTACTGGTTAAACGTGATGACGAAAATGTGATATACATAATTCAGTCTTATTGCTTAGGTTCACATCAAATTCAATCAGAAATGAATGTTAGAAATATGTGGTAAAGTACAAACACGTTAATTTAAGCGCTGAACGCAATTCGTGTTGAAATTTTCACATTAATTTCCTACCAAAGCTCGAACTCCTAAAAGGTCTCATTTACATGACTCAATAATGTAGTAATAATAATAAAAACACGGTCCTTCAAACCAAAAAAAGTATAAGATATATATGAAAATCTTATATCTATGTTTTGATCTCTTATGGAAAATATAATACCAAGCTAATTTTTGAGCGCTTTTCTGATCATTAAACAAACCAATTGGATTCGATTTTCCAAGGATTTCAAACAGTAATTTCTTTAAATAAATTGCCTCTTTACTGGCTTCAGGCATACTCAGAATGAACAAAGCTACATTTCTTTGCTCTCTTCATTGAAAAGAAATATTTATAATGTCTGAACCCCGGTCTGTATCTACAAAATCTACAATGGAGGAGTCATCTTTGCGAGAAACAAGCCCGCAATTTTAAAACTCTCTTTGCCTGCTTCCAGTGATAACTAACACTAAATGCGATATCAGGTCTGATTAGAACTGCCAAGTACATCAAATCACTAATAAGTTGTTGTTAAGGATACACATTGCAAACAATCTCAGTTTTTTCTAATTTTGAATTGGCTTACATAAGAGTTTCTGCAGTTTATAGAGATTACACTGAAAAGTGTGACATTAAATCTTCTCAATAAATAATTTTTAATTTTCTCCTCATAAATGCTCACGATTAGAAAATCCAAAAAAATCGTCAAAAAATAATACTAAGAATTATGTTGTCTAAAATATTTAAAATTTATAAAATATATTTTCACATATTATAAAACTCTTTCGGAAAACCATAATGCACCTCATATCTCTAAAGACCGAGAGCCACTTTAAACATATATTGTCTTACATTACGTATTGTCTTCGCTAGTTTTGCTCTTAATTAAGTGCAATAAAAGGAATTTCAAAGAACTTAAGGATCCTAAAAGTGGGCTATATAGCCACCGCACTACGATAGTTGAAGAAATTTTTAGCAGATAAGAAAATTTTATTTTAAGAAACGATGTTTTTTGTAAAACTACCAAAATTTGTAAATGACACTTTGATCTTGGCGTTCAAATAGTTGACACCATTTTATTAACCATCAGATATTCAAAATGTATGTCAAATAATTCATTTCTTTTGTGAACGTCTTAATAAAATAATTTGATAGTGTTGTAACAGTCTAATAATAATTAGATATTGTTACTATGCGCTCCATAACATTGTCTTTCCAACCGGACAAATACACCGGATTAATTGTGAAAATGCATCGAAATATTCAAGTGACGTAAAGTTATACAGTGTGACAGCAGCAAGCTGTAAGGACAATGCATGAAAACAATATAAAAATGTGAAGATTTAGTACGACGTATCCAACGATTGTTAAACACAGAGTGCATAAACATCCATCCAACGTGAAAGCCTTCTCCAATGATTACATATCAATACACGAGGAAAATTGGCAGCCGAACGGCAAGAAGCATAAGTAAAACGACGCATACATCATCCCTCCAGAGACAATGGATTGCCCTCACCAACAACATCAAATCAAACTCATCTAAAGCAAATACGGTCAATACGGGTGCAGCCAAAAAGATCAACATCGGACCAACAGAGATAATTGAACAAATTTCTTGTCATTTCCTCTCTAATAATCCACCACATTAGCCTTGAAAACAAACGTATTGTCATATAACTCTTTAAATTGCACTGTACAATAGATAAATTAATTATTAAAATGCCAGATATTGCAATATTATTTAAATTATAAAAGTAAGGAATAATATTTAAAACGAAATTCACAAAGTTTTTCAATTGTATTTATAATGAAGAAAACCATAATAACCATACAAAAATAAAATAACGTTTAAAAAATATAAGCAGTGTGCTAGATGAATTTGAAGAAATCCAAACAAATGCAGATGAACTCACTAATGAAACCGACTTCGATGAATTCGATAAATTGTAATATGCACAATTCACTTATGCCCAGTATATAATAGATAAAATAAATCCAATGCTGCCCACATCAGCACAACATATCGCAAGCTCAAATTAAATATATAATTAAAATATGACGCGATTACACCGTATAAATCTGCCAAAGGTTGAACTTGTAACCTTTGACGGCACTTATGAAGAATAGATAGATTTCTATTCAAATTTTGAACAATTTATTCATGATCAACCTGGTGTGGCTCTCTGAATTAAAAATATTCGATACGTGTAATTGAAGCCTTAGAAACATCCGAGGAAAATTATTTGGTTGCACAGGAATTGCCCAAAACTCGTTTCGATAATAAACGTGTAATCATACAAAATTAAGTTTTTACATTAATCAAATTACCAAGGGTGACTAAGAAATCTCCTATTGAATTAAGAAAGTTTCTAGGTGCTATTTTTATTCGCATAAGACCTTCAAAATCATTAGGCGAACCCGTTGAGCAGTGGGGCTGATTATTATTTTGCATTCTCACATAAAAAATCGATTAAACACCCACACGGAATGTCAACTCTACTCAAGGTATGAATAATGAAAATGGGCGATTTCACGAAATTTTTAGAGTAAGGTTGTCAAATATTAAGAATGACGGCCATAAGCGTAGATTTAAACCAAACAAATAATACAGTGAATAATTTTTTGTGTGGTTGTCAATAAAACAGCATTGACAACCACACAGAAAATTAGTCACTGTATTATTTGTAACAAAAATCATAAAGTTTATGCATGTGAAAAATTACAAAAGAAATGAACGCATTGAGTTTAAATTTTTTACACATTGAACGTAGTAGTGAGTACAAATGGTTAGGATGTTAGAAATGCGGGAAAACATAATATATTAATACACTACAATTATATTCAACAAAAAAAAAAAAAATCGGAAATAGACGCATCTCCGTGAAATTTAAACATAGGGGTACATAGTGCCATTGTTGCTACGTAGGTTTTATTAAAGACGGCGTTAATTAATATAAAGGGAAGGAATGGTGATATTATCCAAGCTCAAGTGTTACTGGACAATCGATGGCAATCGCATTTCATCATGAATAAGGTGGACCGAATAAAATTACCATTCAAAAATATATATCTCTCAGCAGAAAGTTTAAATGTATTAGAACCTCGTATAAAACATACAGTCAAAACAAAAATCCAATCAAAATTCAACAATCACAGTCAAATAGTAGAATTTTTAGTCCATCCGCGAATTTTTAACCATTTATAAAATTAATATATAGATAAACGCGTTCTCTAAATATCTCATAATATAATACTCGCCGATTTGAAATTTTTAGAACTAGGTTAAATTGAAACGTTACTCGACATCAAAATAATTTAAAAGATCCTAAGCGCTGTAAATATAAAAATGTCAGGATATAAAGCGCAACTGTATAAAAAAAATAGGCTGGAAAATTAGCCATCAGTAGGCAACACATTTGGCTACACGCATACTCAACCAATTAGCTGAGGATGAAGGTTTAAGATTTCCAACAGCCAGTGAAATTTTGAAACGTGACGGTATCCGTCTAGACTTCATCTATATAGACGATGTAATGACAGGAACATATACTATAGGAATTCATCCGTATAGACGATGTAATGACAGGAACATATACAATCAAAGACGCAAAAAACTTATTCAAGGAACTCATTGACCTGACGGATGCGAGGGATTTACTCTTAGAAAATGGACATCGAACAACTCTGAGATTGCAGAGATTGCAGATGAAGAACCTGCTGACTTCAATGTATTTACGTAGGACATATCTCAAACAAAACCGTTAGACATTCAATGGAACTGAAATCGCTTACAAGGAGAAGGATGAAATAAATATAAAATTCGCTAAACTTCACCTCTTATAAAACATTGCGCAGATTTATGATCCAATTAGTGTGATTGGCCTGATAATGGTTTGTGCCAAAATACTTATGCAAAAATTATGGCAATGCAACGCAACGGATGATTTATTACCTGAAGATATACGTTTCAAGAAACGTTACAATAACGAATGCTCAGCGCGTTAAAATTCATGGATTCTATGACGCTAGTGAAAAGGCATACGGAGCATATGTTTATGTGGGCTCTATAGACAACACCAGAGAAATATTTACAAATCTCTTATGTTAAAAAAATCGAATTAGCCTACTAAAAACAATATCATTACCTAATTTAGAATTATGTGCAATTAACGAAGTATTTTTGTGGTCTGATTCATCCATTGCTTTCCAATGGATTAATATGCAGGCATATTTACTCAAAACCTTTGATAAATTTCAGTAATTAGAGACAAAAAAAGATGCATCGAAGACATGTGCCATCTCAGGAGAATATAGCACACATTATTTTACGTGGTTAACTACCATTGGAATTTCAAAACTATAATCGCTGGAAAACACGTCCAGAATGGCCACGAAAAGATCAGGGCGAAAGACAAATAGTATCGTATAACTGGTTCTATTAACGGAGTTAAAACCGAGAACTATGACCATATATCTGAACTCAGATTGATTTTTAATTAATTACTCATCAGTCGGTAAACTCAAACGCGTTCTAATATATATATATATATATATATATATATATATATATATATATATTGTGATTTGAAACAATGCCATGAAACACCAGCCTAAATCTGTCGGATACCTTACAACGAAAGGGTTAGACTCGGCGCTAAATTTGATAGTAAAAATTATTTTGATACAAAAAATGAAATAGATATCTTTAAAAAAACTTAATCCAATGAGACATTCATAATGACAGCTTAATACAATTTTTAAATAATAAAGGGATAAATTAGCACTCCATACATCCAAGATCACCATATTTAGGTGAACTGTGGGAGGGCGCCGTAAAATCATTCAAGTAATAGGTGATAAACTATTCACCTGTAAAGAGTTAGGGACACCTGTGGTAGAAATTGATACAACCTTTAATTCGAGACTCATAACTCTTTTATCCGAATACCACAATTATCTTCAAGCCCTCACTTCTGCACATTTACTCATCGGAGTTACGTTCACAAGCATTCCCGAATTTGACAGTTCACACAATTAATCAACTATCAAGCCGGCAACATATTCAGTACAACAAACAACACTTTTGGAAAATATGGTACAAGGAGTACTTGAATCAACTGATGGTCTGGAACAAAGGCAGGGTAAAACTAGGATACCGGTCCTTATTTGATTGTGTTTAACGCATAATCAATTAAGGACCGGGATGTTAGTTTTGCTGAAAGAAGACAACGTACCACCTTTATTTGTCACTTGGATGCATCATAGACGTTCATCCAGGAGACCATGGCGACTTTCGCGTTTTCACCATCAAGACACATTCAGGAATATATAAACGATCTCTATCCCGAATCGCTACTTTAGCGATAACTTAGGGTTGTAATTAATCGTTTTAAGATTATTTAAGTAACAAAATTCGGCTTAAAATTTTGTAATTCATTTATTGAATGTGGTTCGTTTAAAACGGACGGTATGTTAATAATTACATTCTCTAAAATATTTTAAATTTACACCACGTTCCTTCCACATATTGTAAAACTCTCTTGGTAAACTGTATTTGTAAAAAAGTGGGAAAGCCCTAATGCACCTCATATCTGTAAAGACCGAAAGGCCACCATAAACATATATTGTTTTACATTATGCATTGCCGACGCTAGTTTTGTTTTTAATTAAGTGCCATAAAATAAATTACAAAGAACTTGAGGTTTCCGAAAGCAGGCCATATAGCCACCCCGCTACGATAGTTGAAGAATTTTTTAGTAGATAAGATAATTTTATTTTAAGCAAGTTAATTTAAAATTCTAAGGATAGATAATGGTGGCGAAATCTGTATTCTAGAATTTGAGGAGTACTTGAAGGGGCAAGGAATAGTTTACCAGAGAACAAATGCTTACACCCCTAAAAAGAACAGTCTCTGCGCTAGTATAAACTGTCTGTAAGTGAAAAAGCCAGATGCTTGATTTTTAATGCGAGTTTAGGCAATCAATTCTGGGCCAATCAAAAAAGAGGCCATCAATATGTCGTTTGCGCACTCAAGAAATAAGTCGTGGTTACTGGATTGAACAACAAGATCCCGTACAAAGTCTGGATAGGACACAAACCCAACTTAAGCCATTTGCATATATTTGGAAGTATGATCACGCTACATGTTCGAAGGCAAAAATATTAGAAATTGGACAAAAAGGCTAAAAAGTTTATTTTAGTCTACTATGCAGGAAGTGTAAAGTGATATAGCGTATATAATTCTACTACAAACGCTTTGGCAACTAGTAGAGATATTGTGATCATGGAGACTTCAGACGAGAACATGATACATAATGTTTTTTGTAAAGCTAACAAAATTTGTAAACGACACTTTGATCTTGGTGTTCAAACAGTTAACACCATTTTAATAAACATGACATATTCAAAATTTGTATCAAATAATTCAATTTACTTTGTCAGCGTCTTAATGAAATTAAAAATTATTAACTTATTTCTTAAGTACACCGAAATATTGACGGCCTCTGCCCAGAATTTTTTGCCTAAATTTCCATAAAAAATTAAACATCTTGCATTTTCATTTACAGATCCATTTATCCTGACGCACGGGCTGTTCTTTTCAGATGTGTAAGCATTTATTTTCTGGTAAACTATTCATTGCTTCTTCAAGTACTCCTAAAATTCTAGAATATAAAATTCGCCTCCATTATCTGACTTAGAATTTAAAATTTTTTCTTTTCCTGTTTATCAACCATACACTGGAATTCTTAAAAATACTTAAATACTTCACAATTAGTCTTCATAAGATACACGAAAGCCATCTTACTGTAGTCATCCATAAACAAAATATAGTACATAGATCCTCCAATTGGTAAATTCTCCATAATACTTCCCTCATCTGCGTGAATCAATTCCAGTAAATCCGCGGTCATTGATGAACTCTGCAGAAATGGTAGTCTAACAGTATGGCTTGTTTACTATTACAGTAAATGATGCATGATGATTTATCAATATTTGCCAATTTTTTAGGCTGTTACAGTTTTTGTATCCCAAGCGTCTGTGTCAAACCTCATACGAAGAAATTGTAGTCGTCGCTAATGTCTATTTTTTTAGCAATGAATTTAACTTATACACACCGTTAACTGTTTCTGCCTGGCCAACAAGTTCATTCTGTTTGTTATAAATAAACAAATATTCTCTTTGAAAATCGCACTGTTAATATTCTTAAATAATTCACGAAAAGCAAATTGGTGATCAAATCTAGCATACATAATACATCTGCAACTATGATGTCGCATACCATTCCTTTTACAACCGTGACAATGTTTAAGTTCCCAGAATATAGCACTGAAATGTTTATTTTGTTTAAAATAACAATTTCCTTTATTTCAAGTTTATCCGAAGAGTTTTCGAGGTTATTTTCATTTGCCGTCATGTATTTACTTGTTCCGTTATCGATATACCAGCTTTTTCAATTGAACTTGCCATTCAGAAAAATAGCGTTAAATCTAATGTGTTTCCTTTGGTATTTTCTGATTGTATTTTTATAATGCCCGATCTGTTTATATTTATAGCATTTAACAACCTTTCTCTCTCGTTTTGACGCTGATGTTTCTGATGGCCTTTGCCAGGGAAAGCTTTTGTGATTAACTTCCGTTATTTTTATGCTCAATACACTACCGCAACCGGATGCAGTACTAACATCCGCATACATGTCCATAAACTAGGTTTTGATTACGTCTACACTTACTTTAATTCCGAAAAACTCTATAGCCATTATCATAAGTGAATACTTCTTGTGCCATCCTGCTAAAATTAGTGCTCAAATCCACTCATCGGTTAACTGGAATCCTGTACCCTGAAGTCACTGACCCATTTCTGAAATTTGAGTGATATACTGTTTCATCGACTCACAGTTTACTGTTCCAATATTAATGAGATTTGTTAGCAAATTTATCTTTCTTGTATGGCCGGAATTATCAAACATATCTTTCAGTTTTGTCGCCAGATCGTATGATGTGACTGTCTGATGTCAATATCAAATCGAAGGATCAGTGATTAATATCAGTTTTGCTTTGGCTATATCATTGTTCTCTTTACCTGCCGCTGAAGCCGTTGCCTCAAGTTTGTGTTAGCCGCCATGCCTAACATAAACTATAGGCAATATTAGCAGTCATGCCTTCCAACATCAATAAGTTTTGTGTGGCAAAACACAAATCTTTGTTATTTTTGCGTCCTTTTAACTTTGGATCATTGACTATATTGTTTGTTGTCATTATTAGTATACAAAAAAACAGCAACTTTTGCTATGTACTCAATTAATTTAGGACTGGCCGTTAACCTAATGATAAAAGCACGGTTGACAGAAATGAAGAACAAAATTACATATTTTTTGACTAGTGTATGTATTACATGATAGAGGGCATTTAATCATATTAATTTTGTTAAGATATTAAAATTACAGAAAGTAACATATACAGACAAAAAAATAAGCGACTTTTGCTTAGCAATCTAAAGATATTATTCAAAGCTTTCGTACTTCAGTTTTTTTTATGGTTTCAACGTAAGGTCGAAAGAAGTAGGAAATAAAATTAAAAAGAAATGTTGGGTCAAGTGAAACCATGCACTACGCTTTCGTGTTTTATGGCAAAGCCCCTGTGCGACTAGAAGGTCGAGCTGCTTGTTTTATCGAATGTTTTAGTTGGCGGGTATGTTTTTAAAATTTTTTACCCTTTGTCATTTTTTAAATAATTGCCGTAAATATAATTGCCGTAAAATAATTTTTAATAATTAAGCATTACGCGGCGTCCAATATAGTCATTGTTAAAATATTTTAAAACATTATATTTCATTAGTAAATTTATGCACTAAAATTGAATCCCTTTCATTAATTTTAATTTTTTTTTATTTTAACATAGCCATTTCAAAGCTCAAATTCGGAAATAGAATAATTAATGTCCTTAATTCAAAAGTCGAAGATTAAGTGATAAAATTAATTATAAAATAGCAAGAAAATTCATTCTTGAGACAAACGAAATACGAGAAATCTATTCAATCTACTCTTTATAGTTCTGAAAATTTATCATCGGGATTTGGAATTGTGAACATGCGTCTGGTATTTAGTTCCCGTAGTATTTCGGCTTGTCTAGTATTTAGTTTGAAAAACGTACACCTACCTAAAAGTTATAAATATTTAATGGATCTTACGCAGATTATTAACTCTGACTTATTTAGTTCAGCAATATGATCTTATCCTTGTTTAATTTTCTTACATAAATGTAATAAAAAAAGACACGAATACATGTAAAGTGCACGATAAAACTAGACACTGTTTTTATGTCCTTCTTCTATCAAGGTATATTTTCAAAGATTTCAGTCGTCTTTGAAAACAAGTCTATAAAGCACGTCCTTCGATTGACCTTCTTTTAAAGTTTTCATCTGGACAATAAAGCCGTTTATATAATGAAAGTTAAAGGTTACGCTAATTATTTCTCAGAGTTTCTGAATTTCATAAAAATACACTCACAGAGCCGCAGTTTAAATAATACTTTGTGAAAAATCCATTTCCCTTAATTATAATCCTAAATGTCTTATTTACAAACAGGGCTTAAAATTATTAGTAGACAATAACTAATGTTTTAGACTCAGATTTTCTTCCAAACTTTGCAGTTAAAACTAATTTATGTTCTTTTAATGAGTTCAATAGCAATATTATTATGTAATTTACATTAAACAAGAAATCGTAGAAGAGTTCAATATGTTTTTAATTTTTCCCCGCAATGTAGTAGAATTATGTAAAATGGTAGCTTTCCAGTTTTGAGGGTGTAGGAGTTACAAGATAATTATAGATATATAAATGGATGAATGTATAACATTTAGAAGCCTTTATTATTAAATATATCGATATGCACATTAATGGCGAAGAATATGTGTTATTTAAATTGTCATGGTGTTTGGAGAAGAGTCTTATTCTTTATGTGGAACAAGAAAAAAATGTGTTTTACTCAAAATATAATTTATTAACCCGGTTTAATTTTAGCTATCGATTTTTGTTTTAAAAAACAAAATAAGTTTCGCAGAGGAAACAGTGTTATTTTGAGTGATATCACTAACCTCATACTTGATAAATTGTAATGTAAACAATGTTTAAAAAAGAGTTTTCAAATTATTTTTTCTTAAGCCATTAGGAAAGAAAAATTGGCCGGAATTTTAAGGTAACATTTTATTTATATTACACCATTACTTTTGTTTCAGTCCTTGTTTACTATACACAGAAAGAAAAAAATTGTCTTAATTAATCATATTCTATGTATTTTATGAAAATAATTTCAGATACTCAAATTAGAAAAAATGTCTCACCCATAATGGATAATTATTTCGATAAGGTTATTTCGAATTTGTGAGAATTATAATTAAAATAAATAATGTACTATCAGTTCACTATTGTTTTGAAAACAGCTTTAGCAAAATCAAAACAAATAGAAATAGTATCATAGAACTATATGACACTGAAATATCAAGAAGAAACCTTTAAAATTACCGATGAAATTATGAGCATTTCTTATTCAGAAAGTCTTATTTTTTATGCCAATAATACAATTACTTTTTTTTTTGACAAGTGATTATGGTATTATCTTCATTCGAGGTTTCTTTTTGTAACTAAATTTTCAAGGTAAAATGTATCAGTATAGGATTGGTTTAGTTGATACATTAGAAGTTCATACGAAAAAAAGAATATTACTAAGAAATGAATTAAACAAATTATATTGTAATCAGTAGTGTCGATGCCAAGATGCAACTACGATACCAGAACCTGCATACCTCCTCCCTGAGAAGACATTGGATAATCTCGTCAAACTAATATGGTGTTTAAATTGCCAGTGAGCGGAATAAATCGTTTGACATTTTTTGATAAGATTCGCAATTCATGCTGAAGTTGTTCCATTATTTCGACACCAAGGGGTGGACTCCTAAAAGGTCTCAATATCAGAACTCAGTCATGTAAAAAAGTGAGATATAATGGCGAAAAGGAATAAGCAACATTTTCTTCTGAAGGTAAAGTTATCATTCAAAGATGCCATACCCCAGGGCGCTTTTAGCGTTTTCATCCGTCGTCCTAAAGATCTTGCACTGAAATAAAATAAAAAACTGTCGGCTAACGTGATATGGCAAACTGTCTTTCGTGTTTTATTATAAAGTACGTGCACGACTAGGTAGTCGAGCTGTTTATTTAACTGAAGATTTTAGTTTGCGGATACATTTTTAATGTTTATTTCCCTGTTTTCGTTTCAAGTGAATTTCGCAGAAATAAAGCCATTGCGAAAATATCGAGTTTTGAATTTCGAAGTAATTTTGCTTTTTGTATGGTACATTTTTATGAACTATTTGTTGTTGTTTTTAATATTACTTTTTTGCACACCTAATATATAAGGTTGCTGCTAAAAATGCAACATTTTATATTCAAGGTGAATAGTATCACGGTAAGCTGTAAATAATTCAATCATGGAAATGCTTGAGGCATATGATATATATATATATATATATATATATATATATATATATATATATATATATATATATATATATATATATATATATATATATATATATATATATTTATATATATATATAGATATATATATATATATATATATATATAACTTAATTTTTCAAATTATAGCCACTGTGTTAAGAGTAACGATTTTTAAAAAAAAATTTTAATGAAATTAGGAACATGCTCATGATTGTTTTCAATTATATGGAACTACCCAAATTTATATACGTTTAATAGATTAGACTATTAACTTCGATATCTTAAGTATAGTTCTATGCTACTATTTTTTTTAGTTTGCTTATACACGTATAGGAAAACTGCAAGAAATGTGAGTCTCTCTATGAGATATGAGCACTAATAGTGAAATTTTGAATAATATCTAAATGACTATTAAAAATTACACGAATTATGGTATTTTATGTGATTTGGACGTACATCCTTAAAAGTAAACGCGGTAATACAATAAAGGATTTTTTTAAAACTTTTCCTGGGACGTTATTCTTCCTCTGAAATGTAGCAATTCACACCGTTTACAACCAATCTTCTTGCCATAGAGAAGAATTGTTACAAACTGCATTTTTGACTACATGCTTAACAATTGGGTGAGTTGTTAACTATATGAAACGACTCGAATAAAATCATAGTTAGTGCAAGATGAGTATACAGTTAGAGTGAATAAAACCATTACAAAGGAAATCAAATAGAACCATTACAAAAAAAAATAAACAAGGTGAGGAGATGAGCATTATAACATAAAACATTGTTCCTCATAAAACATTGCATGAACATCGCAGACTGAGATGGCAAATTTGTTAAATAAAATGATCAGAATTTTGCTGGTTTAGCCACAAGGAAAATTAAGTATATTATTTTTGGCGATGTTTGGTTTCTAAACTATTCCCTGAAAACTATTCCCTATAAAAAAATCAACCTTATGAAAAATAATTTTTTTTAAATTTCCAGATTATTAAATCAATTTTAGGTTAGCGTTATAGGGAAAAAAGCAGTAATGAAATAATTTTAATGTCAAAGAATGACAAAAATATAATGTTGCTCTAATTAAATTATAATTACCATATTTTATCATCATTGATAAAGCTTTGAAAGAATTTTATCAAAATATTGGAACACCAATACGGCGGACTATAAAATTACTATATGTTAACTGTTATATCTGTTAACTATTACACCAATGATGGAGTATGGAAAAAAGTTTGAATTATGTAACATTGACGTTTAAAACGAAGATCTTCGACATCACCGGTGAAGTTAAGGTAATTTGGAAGTTTTTTTCGAGCACGTGACGAGCAAAAATATGGGATGTGAAATTTATCCGTCATTAGACTAGTAAGAGATAACAGAGGAAAGACTTTAACGTGAATATGATTACATATATAGAATTAATTTTAAATTATATTTGGATCAAAAACGTGAATGTTCAAAACTCCATTGCGATAATAAGTAATGTGCTTATCACTTAACAAAACTCTAGACGGCTTATAAGGTTTAAATTGGCAGCAGACGAAACAAATCATTAATTAATGTTTTTGATACTGTGCACAATTTATCATGAGTTTTATGCTTCAACAACTAGACTTCCTCACTGAGGCGAAGATGCATAAAAGGCGGTAAACCGATCTCTCTTTTTTACACAACTCGCTCATATGAAAAAAGTCGATGTAAAGAATAAAGAAAAATAAAATAGGCGGCGTTTTCTTGGGAAGATAGCGATTTCCGACACGCATCCTAAATAGCTTGCATGGCGATAAAATGAAGTTTTGTCAGCTCACGTGATAAAGGAACCTGCTTCTTTGTGTCTCGATAAAGTCTACATGTGACAAACAAGTCAAGTGGTTTATTTGATGGACAAATTTATTTGGAGGGTATGTTTGTCCATATATTACTTTTCCTAGGTTACTTTTTCTTGTATTTCAATTAATAGCAATGCGGTCTGGGTATTGATGTATATTGGGACACAAAAGTCTTAAAATATCGTTTTCTGGAAATCACATGTTTCATCACATGTTGCATAATATTCTATATAAGAAATCTATCGTATTTTTTCATTTCTCCTTTAATTCTAATAATCCACTGTAAGACTGAAACACAGAACCAGTATAATTATTATTCCATGGTTAAAATACAACTATTCTTCAGGAAAATTAATTATTCCTAAAAGAGTGGAAGAATTCCTCAAGTAAGGTATTAATTAATTTTGGTATGCTGAAACATAAATTTCAAAGGGGTTTTTAGATTGTTAATTTTAGTTGCAATTTAATAATATAAAATATTAATATTTTAATTAGAACCTGAATTAATTATGGTGGGTTTAAAAAATTATACAATTAACACTATATAAAAAATATATTATTTATAATATGATTATTAAAAATTTACATTAAAAATGTTTTTTATAATCATCGCCGATGAAAATATTGTCGAATACGTTCATAAAAGCATGTATATCGTTTAACACTAAATATATGCATTGTTTCACATGTGTCCAAAATTTTATTGGTTGAAATAAAATTTAATTTCTGTGGAACGGTGAAGACCTTTTCAAACTTTAAAATTTAAATATAAATTTTGTTCCATTATTGCTTTGGTAAATAATTTTAAAGCGTCCTCGCTTTAAAATACCTTAATGGTTTCGTGATACTTTTGATATCAATTTTTATAACGTACATTGTCATTAACCATTTTCTGGTTTTATTTATTATTACATTTGGCACATCTAATATTTAAGGTAGGTGTACTACCAAAAATGCGACATTTTATATTAAAAAACCGCATCCATAACAAGGTGAATAATGTGATGGTATTTTATTATATTATTAACAGTAATAATTAAATTATTCATTCATATTAAGTTTATATATATATATATATATATATATATATATATATATATATATATATATATATATATATCCTATCTATTGTATTGATTTTGTGAAACAGAAGATATAGTAGTTATAAAAAAAATATTTACACAAATCACGTTTAGCTGAAGACATAAATCTTGTAGGAAGCCTGGATTATTTATGAAAATCTTCTCAGATATATTAATATACTAAATGATTTGACTGTAAGTGGATGTCATTCTCAATTACAGCAGTTGAAACAGAAACAGAGTATTAGTTTATATAAATATGTCATGTGAACATGTAGAAGTTTTCGTTTAATGGAATGACATTTTCTTAGTTTATCGTAAAATATACATCTCTATTATCTGAAACTTAACAGAGGTTTTATTTTATAAAACGAAATTTTCATTGAATATCATTGAGTATACATTTTCATTGTTTCCATTTCAGCAAAAAATATAGAGGGTGGATAGTATATAGTGAAATTCTCATAATCTTGTTTTAATAATAAGAATGTGGAAGATCAAATCGAAATTAATCACATTTCAAATTCTGGAAGTGATATATTATTGTTATGTTTAAATGACTGAATTAAATGATTTAAAATTTTGACTCAGTAAACATAAATTGCAAGAAATTATACGGTTTTTAGTATGAAAGAATCTTGAAACAAATTTAGAAGCTATTCTCTGAACTTATTTTTAAATAATATGATCACTGATATATCGTCAAATGATTTTGCATATTAATTATTGCTATGTTATATATATGATTGGCTTAGGAAAAGTATTGTTCATTTATGGTAATAAATACCATTTACACACTCGAATCATTTTGTAAGATTAATAATATTAATATTTTTTGTATAATATTTCCTTTCTGGATCTGAAGGTGCAGAACTTGGAAGACAAATGACTTAAAAAACACATAACTTTTAGGAACGGTATGCTTAATTATATACATACAGACATCAACAATGAAGAATGTACCTTCATTTAATCACACGATACTCGTAAATAATTTAAACCAAAAATTACATTTCAAAAAAATGTGTTTGGGAAATTTATCACACCCGATCAGTTTTGATTGCGAAAAACGATTTCCCATAAAACTGACTTGACTTTTTTTTAAAAACACGTTATAAATAAGTTATTTAGACTAAACCTTGACGGATTTAACTAAATTCATAGTCTAACTCCTAAATATGTCATAAATATGAATGTGTAAATAATGTTTGACAACGATTTTTTATAGTATTTAGATGTTATATAGATGTAACTTTAAACAATTTCATTAAGTTTTTGGAAAAAGAGAAAATATCACGGCTGAAAATGAACTCAAATTATAACGATGATTAAACAATTAATTATTTAGGCTCTGTTGGTTTAAGTTGATATTCACTTATTTCATTAAATAATTTTAAACTGCAATAAGTAAGGTCCTATGAATTAACTGTTAAGCCAAAGCTAAATATACGTGATTTAAATCTCGGAATTTTATGAAACGGTTAATCAAGCGACAAGTGGGCTATGAAATTACATTATTTAATTTAATTATATATTTCTTAATTCAATGGAATTTCTGTCCTGAAAAATTATTATCTTATAAATTTTCTTTTCGTTTACTTTTCATTCGCCAATGTTATTAAAAACAAAATTATGGTATAATAGTATAGTAATCATTCGTTGGTATTATAATAGTATAGTAATTTTTACATCTGATTTTAAAAATGAAATTACGAAAGTCCTTGCAATTTACATAATAATCAATAGTCTCAATGGTCTATACACGACTGCAGCAACATGCGATTCTATGCACCCATCACTGAGAAGAATTCTATTAATCTTATCCAATCAGTGTCATATTTAAGTAATTGGTGAAATAAATTGCTAAATTCTTCTTTCTGGTGCACGACGAATGCGAAAGCTGCCCCATTATCTTATCACTTCCTCACCAAGGTTCGGCCACAACTCACACAACTCAGCCATATGAAAAATATGGGAAGAAAACAAAATTTAGAATATCTACTTTGTGAATAGATTATTTCTCAAATAATTTCTCAAACATTAAACGGTTAATCTGTATTTTACTGGACTCAAAAATACCGATAAGAATAATACATATTTTATGGTCAACGAGGCATGCACTAATAAAATAATTCAATTAAGTATAAAACAATAAGAAAATTACCCAAATAAAATTACACTAATCGATGGTTATTCAAAGCCAGACTCAGTAACCTTTCATAAATAGCTTTTTAAGTGTGATGTAAAATAAAACTTAAAGTGAGTTAATGAACATTATGTTACAACAGGTTGGATTGTAGTAATTTGAATTGTTTACCGAGTATTATACGAAATTCCATTATATATACCTAGTCATATACACACACACACATATATATATATATATACATATATATATATATATATATATATATATATATATGTGTGTGTGTGTGTCTGTATGATCTCCAACACTTTTTGTGTTTAGTTATTTAAATTTGCTAGTTGTTATATTTTTGGTATTTAAAAATGACGTTTTTCGAATTATTTTTTTTATATTTTTTCAAAATTTCGGAAATAATCTAAATCTCAATGTTTACGCCCCAAAAACCTTTTTCTAGTAGCAAAAATTTTAATCCATTTTACGTTTGCAACCTACAGTTGTTTGGTAAATTTGAAAGTATATTTATACTATTCAGTTGTCGGAGGTATCAACTTACGAAATCAAATATGCCTCAGACAATAAAACGCTTAATACAATAGTAGAGAATATAGATATGGTGGACTGATATAAACAATGTATATGAGTGCTACGAAAAACATAATAAAATTTAAAATACGTGTTACGAAGCAGAAATCGATGAAGAGAGAATATGAGAATTCACAACACAAAGAAATTAAGATAATTCATTACACATTACAAGAGAACCAGATTTCAATTTATTGAAAAATAGTGACCTTCGCAATCAGCAATACTTACAGACCTGATTCGTTAAATACATTAGATAAAGTGAGTAGAATTTTAATGCTATGTATTTATTTATTTACGTCCACTCATGGATATGCATAGCGGATTTATTACATGAAAATAAGAGCAATCTCCATAAGATCAGTCCAGTGCCTCTCGACGAGCGGCCGGGTATGGAACACTGGCCCCTGCAGTGCGCTGGGCCGTTAAAGATCCTATGCCTTGCGATAAAACCAACACACCACCGGGACGAAAATTTTGCAAATTAGATTAGATTAGACCATAATATTGTTATTAGTTTTCAACGTAAGCAACTTCAAGTTTCACTTTAACCAAATAAGCAATGTTTCGAATATTGTTTGAAGTAAAAAAAGCAAACTGACAATTTTTTGCAAAACGACTAAAGATTAGAAGAGGTATAAAAATATAAAATACAGACAGCAATTCGCACATAATTTTTAAAAATTCAGCCATTCAAACCTAATAGACTCAGTATTTTTGTCAAGTTTCATAGGTAGATCTCTTGAGGTATAACGCAAACATGGAAGAATTAATTTTTGAAAATTTTGCCATCAAAATATAAGAAAATCATTTAAATTGCCATAAAAAAAACAAATTTCCAATCATAAACTAAAAGAAGAACGAATTTTTTGAAAAAAAAAAATTTGCACATCATTTGTAAAAAAATCGCAAATGAAAAAGAACGGACATTGGCGTGTTACTATCTCTCAGCATACTTTGAATAACATTAAATAAATAAATTCGATGTGAAGAAAACCAACAACCAGGGTATTTAAAGGTTACATGGCTGACCAGCTGACTGACTGTTACGTTAAACATTTCAGTAGAAACGCTCCACCTCTTAGCACTTATATCATAAACAATTTAATATGTTCCGCTTGAATATAAATAAGGTGAGTGTACGACATACGAAAACATTTCCTTGTTTATTGGCCAAATTTAAGCAAAACATTATTTAAAGAAGCATCGTCACATAATGTGATTTAAATATCCTAACAAATTTCACGGGGATCGTGGCTCCTTGCACCTGATGAAAATATCGCTCGAGGTCGTATACTTTGCCCTAGACTTTGCCAGTTGCTAAATTTCTTACGAAATAGGCAGGAGGATCAGGAGATCTGGCCGATGCCGATGTTAGAAATCCTCTAAGATTTTATATTGTCTTAATAAATGTATGTGTTGCGCAGTTGCAAACCAAGACTTAATTTATGCTAAAAATATTTATATAATTATTTCATTAATATTATATTTTCCGTGGAAAAAAATGTTGCGCAATCTAATTGAAATTGCCATTCTCATTCCCTGTAAAATTCTGCTCGACCTCTTTGTCAACTATCGAGGCGACACAGTTATTTGCGTGCCATATTTTTAATTATTTATAAAAAAAGTTAATTAAGCTGCTAACGAAATGAACGAAATGCGATTCGAATCGACACATATTTAGCACGACAGTATGGAATAGAGGTCGGAAGAATAGAATATGAACAAATTATTTGAAAGTTATTATAAAACTAATAAATTCCAATATTACAAAATTTATGTTAAAAGTCAGAAATAGGAAGGTGAAGAGAAAAGATCTTAAGTGCAAAACAATGAAAAATTACTCACTGAAAATTTCAACAGGTTCGAGGGCAGATTGAAGGAAAGGTATTATATATTTTAAATATCAAATGTATTAGCCAAAGTGAGCAAAATTTTTCTTCCATGAATTTAGCAAATGACTTTCACTAAAGCAGGCTAGTCCATAATTTTGTTAACGTTTTGAAAATTATGTTCAATGCAGCTAATGGAAATCATGAATTCACACGTATGGTATTTGATTTGAAAAATATACACGTTTTAGAAATTCATGAGGGTCTTTAGAATTTTGTGAAGATAAATAACTTTGTTTTACTTTTATGTATTCAATTGCCTTTTGAATATACGTAATACGATTACACCGAGTTTTTACATTAAGAAGAGCCAACTAATTGTTACTTTAATTGAACCTTAAAAAAGTTAAAAAATACTAGAAAATAATTTCGGTTTATGAAAATGTTTTTAAGTCAATGACAAACCTCATCTTACAACAGGTTGACTTCAAAAAGTAATTCATTTCACGTTATTGGTGAAATTTTATCTCAAAGAAGTGGAGATCGGATACAACCATTAAACACTTTATATTTTTGTGAAGATAGTTAACATTACCATATACCTATGTAGTTTTTTTGTATAATTTAGACCGAAGAATTCAACAAATTAGAAATAGGAAAAAATGATAACGCGTTCGCTATGAAGTAACAGGAAAACGAATCTAGTTAATAAAGAATCGAATCTAAACATGTTTTTTTTTCTAATAATCGCCGATGAAAATGCTGACGAATACACAATTGTCAAATACAGCCACAATGGATATTAGTGTATAACATTAAATAATTGGTAAAGCTGACTGATTTAGGAAGAAATATATTCTGAATTTTTTTTAATAGTGAGAAGCAAAACTGTAGAATTACACGATTTCCATATATTTAGTATAAATTTTACAAATATTTTAGTAAGTAATTTTACAAAGTAATTTCTTGCCTCGACAAAATTTTTAATAAACTCTACCTATATATCAAAAATATATGCATAAGCACATTTTCGATTTTTAACTAATTTGTTAAACCCATTTAAAAAAAAATTGGAAGAATCAGCGTTGCAAAATTGGATTTAATTTTGTTAATTGGTGTTAAGGAATAGCCGATCGGATTTCAAAGGTTAAATATTGAGTTTGTGGTAATTATGGAACTGAATTGATTTGTAATTATGCAATTGGTTTGATTGAGTTTGTAGTAATTATGGAACTGAATTGATTTGTAGTTAAGGAATTGGTTTCATTGATTGAGTTTGTAGTAATTATGGAACTGAATTGATTTGTAATTATGGAATTGGTTTGATTGATTGAGTTTGTGGTAATTATAGAACTGAATTGATTTGTAATTATGGAATTGGTTTGATTAATTGAGTTTGTAGAAATTATGGGTTAATCTGATGAAATTAAATTCGCATAACTTGTGGTTCAGTGAGACGATTCTGATGAAATAAAAAAACTTTACCTTACCTCAAGGCAAGTTCTACATTTTTGAAAAAATCAATTTAATTGAGTTAAAAGTTTTACCTGATGCATGTTTCAATAAACACACAGAGACAACGAATAACAGACGAATATTTAAAAAAATAATGTTTTTGTGTATTCTTTTACTTTTTCCGTTTTTTACTAAATATTTTTTTATACATATCTTCAGCGTACAGATTGGTCAAATCTACAATTCATTATAATGTATAAATTTGTATGTAATAAAATTAGCGAACAAATATTTAAATGTTAAAACAATACGGTAAACATCGATTAAAATATGAAGAAATTACCGTGAAGGGACCCCTAAAATTTAGTAAATATAAAAAGAAATTAATTATTTTGTGTTTAA
This sequence comes from Druceiella hillmani, assembly GCA_039881145.1. Taxonomy (NCBI): domain Eukaryota; kingdom Metazoa; phylum Arthropoda; class Insecta; order Lepidoptera; family Hepialidae; genus Druceiella; species Druceiella hillmani. The sequence continues at coordinate 22,194,047 of JAYKKI010000001.1, read as the reverse complement.
TAAAATTTGTAGGGTCTCTCTACGGACAAAATTTTAGACCACATTGTGTTTTAATTTAATTTACAATTATTTTCCATTATTAAATATAGAATAATGAATAAAAATTACTTAAAATTGATATTAAAGTTTGAAAACCATTCGGCCGACACTAAAAATTTTCATCTTCAGCCGCGGGTAAGTGACCTTAAGTTCTAAATTTTGCCAATAACGTTTGGAAATCCGTTCGACGATTCTTGGAAACTTATTAGGATTATTAAATCATATTTTATACCGATGATGCTTCAAATAAAGTTTTGATCAAATTTGCCCAAGAAACAAGTGAATATTTGTAGCTATTGTACACTAATCACATTTAGATATTCAACTAGATTATATTAGAATTTTTGTATAGTATTATTTATGTTGAAATTAATTAATTTGTTTAAAATTACATTTTGAAAAATACGGTTGTATAAACTTAGAAATGCTTAGGCGTAAAGTATTTTTCTGCAGTTTTGATTTATGCAATTAAAGTGAAGTTGAAAATGTGAAACATAACTATTGGCCAGTTGCCGTTATTCACCTTTAAGTATGTTGGTCACTGGGAATTTTTTTAAAAATTTTCATAGATGATTAAATATTAAGAGATAGATAATGACATGACAATAAAGGTGATTTTATGAAAGAATTCAACAGCTCTATCGCCTGCATTTTTATTTTATTAGCGTTTATTTAAAAAAAGTTGCTTTTAATCTTGATTGATTTAGTTTCGGTGTCATTTTATAAAGAGTAAAATATAATTTTATTACATAAACCTTGTAGAAAAATTCTGAAGAATAAATTCTTCAATGTTAACCTTTTTGTTTTTATTTTTATTAAAACAATGATTTAAATATTTTTTAATACTACAATCCATAACTTTAACTTAAAGTAGCTTTGAAAATGTATCCTACCATACTTGAACAGATGTTTATGGATTCGAACTTTTTAACGTCATCTTTAGAGATCTCTTAATAATAATAATAATAATAATAATAATAATAATATAGCCCTTTTATTCTGATCTATCAGACAGTTCTTTATATAACCAAGCTTAAAATTAAAGAAAATATAACATAAAATAATCCTATCTTATTAATTTAATATTTCCTATTTCTTTATTTCCTGTGGATCCGTTTGCCAGTCGACAAAGGCCTCTTCCAACCTTTTTTATGATTGAGGTACAGTTTATCTTTGTCTTCTTCTTTTGTTGGAAGGTTGTGGTCTCTTTTCCCTACGATGACCAGTCGGCTTGGGGAAGTTTAGAGGTTTGTTATGTTTTTGTTATCAGTTGCCTTGGTTGGTTTTAGATTCCGTTTGCCGTTGTTTAATTGCTATTGTTCTTTATTGATCTTTATTGACAGCTAAGTTTGAAAGAGAGTTCGATCTAGCCCGTGTTGGGTGAGTGGGCTCAAAACATATTTTTTTTAAATTTTACTTTGTATTTGAATTTGCGTCATTAACTTACTTCAAAATTCATTTCAGTAGGTGTGAAAGTGAAACAATATTCAGGCAGTGACCCACAGACGGACAGACATAAGAAAATTATTACGGTTCCTTGCCGAAGCTAAGAAATCCTAACAATTGATATAATTTATTGATCTTTTAAAGACGTTTTCAACTATATCTGACTATTCTATGGGCAAAATTGGATGAAACAAGTGAAAAAGAAAATTGCTACCAACTTTGCATACATGGGTACCTAAACAGTTTTTTGTTTCATTTATTAAACTTCACATCTTTGGATTAACTAAAAGTAGATATCGACGAAATTACTTGGCAGTTTGACAAATGGCCAGGTTATAATATTATGGCGCATTGATGGACGTAATAAATTACAAGTGGTTATGGAACCTTAAAAACATACATAAGGCAGTGCGATCGAATATACATCTTTATTAGAGATATTATTGTGTTTTGTCAATAAAAATATATTTGCAAAGATGTTGTGTTTAGCAATCCAACTAAAATATTAATAGTGAGTATAGAAGCCAAAAATATTCCGTTTTAACAACAATTAAATATGCAAATGTTCTTTTGAAAAGAAACTACTTTCCTTCTTTCTACCTTTGCCCTTAGATTTATGTTCTCCTCTAGCCCGCGTCATGTCGAATGCATCTACAAAGCCAGATGACCTTTTGAATATCACTGGATAACGACTTTGTTGATTTTTTCACTGGCTAGTGCCACCAGTCGGTGAAGTAGAAGTCTCTCTCATCCTTTTTTCTTGTCGGTTAATGGTCTGTTTCACTATAAGTCTATCGTATTTCAGGTAGGCAATATTTCCCTTATTCCTCTCTTCTAATAACTCTGATAGTAACTGTTTTCTTTTTTGCAGCACTTCTTTTGGGTAGTCCTCGGTGATTTAAATTTTCTTTAAATTCTTCCTGTTTTTAATAATTTCAGTCTTCTTCCAATTGTTTACAAACGAGCATAAGATCGGCTTCGACTTATTATCTCCTAGTTTTTTGTGCCCTAAACGATGTATTTTGTTGACTTCTGAGTTTTCTAACTTTATTTTAAGGTCTTATTTGAGATGTTCGTTTAATTTTTGTATTAAGTCTAGTTTAGATGTTTCTGCCTCCTCTAAGCTAAATATAATAATATTATTTTCTCTTTGTCCTCTTTTAAGGTACTCCAACTCATTCTCTAATTTTCTACCTTTGCCCTTAGATTTCTGTTCTCCTTCACTAAAGGAACTAGTTTCTCGTCAATTTTTGCCATTATAGTGTTAGATTGGACTTCCATCTCGATCTTCATCTTTTTGAATAAAAGTTGAAATTGTCCATCCATCTTGTAAAGTTTTTGTATGTAGCGAAACGTAACTTATAAGATAGCAACGAATACGTATTAGGTAGAAATATTTTTCTTTATTGACAACACTGACAGTAATGTCAACAAATGTCAGTTGTGTTTACGTCAGATATTAATGATTTAAGAAAAAAAGACAGGAAAGGGTATATATGAGTGTCCTGATTTCGAACCCGATGCGCCTCTGCCGCGGCTCTGTGCACTATCCGCTGCGCCACTAACACGACATGCGAAGTTGCAAAATAGCGGCTGGCCTAGCGTCACGGAATATGGTTAAAATAACAGCGATGTCAGCAATAGAGTTATTATTGAACTTGTACCTTGTTACAATTTTTAAAACACCCACTTTTACGTTAATTTTCGATTGTCACTAAGCCGCACTAAGATAAAATTTATATTCTATTTTAGATATCACTGCGTTACAAATATTTAAATGTGTTTTGTTAAAAACTGAGTAATCTTTAAAATAAAAACTTGACCTTTATTTATTCATAGATTTTAACGATAGAATACTTCTTGGCCATCACATGATTTTGTACAACGTTTGTAGTTATGGTAATTAGCACGCTTACAAAAATGAGTTTTCTTTAACTTTTATGCTATGGATTTATAATCTGATAAAAAATTTAAGATTCACAACAATGTTCGATATTTATCCTTCTCCCGAGTTTCCTTTTCAGCAAGAAATATAGTACACGAGTATAGCACTGTACCACAATAACAAATATTTTTATCAGCTGAACATTCACTGTAAGAAGTTCCACAATCACAAAACGGCTACAATAGATATTTTGCAACTCAATATTGCTATTGTATTTTATGTAAGAAAACGAAGTAATTGGTCACACTTTCGGTTAGAATATTATAATTCAATTACTATTTTCTCTTTTCGAATCGGTTTGCTCACCCAGAATACACGACCGTTGCGTACGAAGACCGGAGAGGGAACCCTCTATGAAAGAGATCTCTTACTCTCTTGTAATTAGTAAATTAGTTAAGCATTTTGTCAAAGTTTTATTATTATAAAAGTTATTCAAAAGTATGGAGCAATTAAAATGAATTTAAGAGATTTTTTAAACTTCCAAACATACATTTACTACTTGTATAAAATTTTCTGTAATATAATCTATTGGTATAATATAACTATAACTTAAGTTATTGTGAATTTAAATACATTTGAACAGGAGTCAAACATGCACTAGTATTAAAGTTTTGCATAAACTTTGTGAACTAACCACAATTGTTTCCTTAATGAAGATAGTGAAATTAACATTAAAAACATACTCGCCAAATAAAACTTTCGATTGAATAAACAATTTCGCCCATGTATATCACTGCTTGGAAAACTTTAATGGGCGACCAAAATATACGTAGCGTCATCTACAGATGTACTTTGATATATTATACATTTACATGATTATTTCGCATCGCATAATCAGGCATTTCTATATCGTTGTTGTACGAATGCAAATAAACACATTTTTAAAAAATGAAATTCGCATGGCTCCTTATGGAGTAAAACGATTACTATGAAATTAAAATTATTTAATACTTCGAGCTATAGTTTCATTAGTTATTTAATTAAGTTACTTCTAGTTAATATTTTCTTTTGAAAATGACATCCTAATTGATTCAATAATTTTAAGTCATACGTGTACAAACAAAACGGGAACAGGCAAATTCCAAAAAAATAATATTTTATATTTTATTATTTTGACTATGTCCCGTGAATAATTTTTCATGTATACATTTATTATAGAAATAGGCTGATTCTGTAGTTTTATTATTGTATATACAAGTTTATTATGAGACCAAAAAATAAAGTATCGGACAATAAACTTCATACAGTCTAATAGTAAATCTAATAAAGCAATTAAATTGAAAATATGTACAATGCATTTAAACTTGAATTTAGTTGAGGAAACAAAGCAAACTTATATATAAAACCTAACGTGGAAAATTGTATATGCCAAAGAAAACCAATAATATCATCCTCCCTTAAGACCGAATTCAGATAGCTCGCTTAAGCCGGCATTTTCACCACACTACGCCTTGTTGGTCTCATGCTCAATTCTCAACCCAGAGGACCACGATGTTACCCTTAGTCTGGTCCTTCAACGACTGTATGTTTATCTTGGGAGACTCCGCCAGTTGCCTTTTTCCCCACCATAACCCATCAGATTACTGATAACAGAGAATCCTTGTCAACACGATTATATGAGTGAACCAGAAAGGTTGCACCGGAAAAGGGGCACTTTTCTACCCCGCCGTGATCCAAACCCAGAGGCTTATTTACACTGAACTGAATTGCCTGCTTTTAAAAGCCTCATACCTTCTTGGGATAAAAACAAAGCCAAGAATAAATCAATTTGGAAAACGCTCCTCGAGATGGCCAGAGAACATCATGTGCTATTAATTCATTGTGAAAGCAAACAATTGTAGATAATAGCATTTAATAACAATTTTATTTAAATTTAGTTCTATCGTTAATTGTGTCGTATTTTCTAGATACATAGGTAAGCACCAAACTTTATACATGTTACAATACGCACGTGGTCAGTTATTTTAAGTTCCATTTCTATGTAGACCTAATTACAGTATAATATAATATACTATTTTCTTTTAACGAACAATTTAGCCTCTGAAATGAAAAAGGGTTAGCATTAAGGCGAAGAATTTTAAGTCAGAATAGGAATGAACCCAATGCGACGGGGCAGTGTCATATTTCAATTGCTAGCCAGTGAAGTAAATCATGAAAAAGATGTTTCGCCGATATGCACAATGGATTCAAAAGTTGCTCCGTTATTTCCTCGCCGAGGCGCGTATTTACAAAATGTGGTGAACTAGTCTCACGTGACTCAGTCAAGTGAAAAGAGCAAGATAAAAAGGCGAAAACAAATGTGCGACTTTCTCTCAGGGAAATACAGTTACTATTCAAAGTTATCGTAATTTAGGCACTTTTTGCAATTTCAACATGCGTCCTAAAGGACTTGCGCCGGAATAAATAATGATTCATTTGCGAGGTATACCCAGCTGTCTTTTTAGGTTTTGTTGTAGAATTTTCTCATGACGAATGTGTCGTCCAGGTTATCCAATCGAGGGATTTAGTTACTCCAAAATGTCTTTAAAGTTTGCTTCGTTTTTCTATTTTTTAAGAGTTAATTTTTAAATAATTACAAAAAGAACTATTTTTGATGGTTATTGAGCATATTGGTTCATGTTATAATATCGTCATGATTTTTTTATATAAGCACTGAATATTTTTCGCAATAAAGTACCGCAGCCTTTCAAATTTTAATACTTGAAGTTGTCATCCATACGCTGTCTTATTTTTATATGGACTTGTATCAATGTAATATATGCTTCCAAGCCTAGTTCATTCAAAAGATTGAAAATGTTATTACTTAAAAATAAATAATTCCAAACATCCAATAAATTTAAAAAAATAACATTACCAGTAACTATATTAATATTAACATTAATCCTTAGCCAGTCATGAAGGAATAACCCTAATGATGAGATTTTACTATATTTCTAAAAAGCTAATAGCCCTGCAAGCCAACCGTTTTAAGTAGCTTCATTACGTTCCGACACTTAATGGTACTGGACTTAGTATTTTTTATAATCTATGATCTAGAATGGGCTAGACTTTTTTCCCAATAATAAGAGCATTATTATTTTTCTTATCATTTTATTTTTATCCCAATTTTTAAATTCATAATCTTATGGCGTTATATTGTCCCAACATTTTAATTAACAGCGTATTAAATGGAAATGAATTATTAGGGCTACAATTGTTAATTTCAATTTCTATTTGAATGCCAAGATTTTCACAAAAAAACTGTAATCCTCTTAAAACAGCGACATGCATTTAAGTTGTCAGTGGCGGAAACAAATTATTGCATAAGTTGTGCATCTCAGAAAACGAAACTATTATTTTCTCATGGTAACGAGTATTCATAAATGGCGATAAGCTCGTCTTATTCACAGGATTCATTCATGTGAAAAAAAAGTAACGAAAAAGTTGACAAAACAGACGGCGTTATTTCTTAAAGTTAAAGTTACTATTTAAAGTCCTACTCCACAGTACTTTGCGCTTTCGACAGCGTCCATAATAAAGCGAAGCTCGCGGGAATAAAATACGTCTTTTTATGTTTTTTACGCAGCCTTCCCATGACAAAGAAGTCTAGTGGTTTATTTGACTTAAGATTTTACTGGGAAGTTATGTTTTTTCGTCACTAAAAGCCTCGGTCATTTGTTAATTTTTTTAAGCAATTGAGACTAATTCTAAATTTTTATGTGAATATTCGGCGTATGTTGTATGTCGTAAAAAGCAAGAAAGTGGAGAATTTTGGTATAACTGAGATTTAGATACCGGCAGAGCAAAAAGATAATAATTGCGCGAGCGTACATAGTTTTCAAATACGAAGGGTGATTTTTTTCAATTAATTTGACCATAAAATATTTTCATTTAATAATCGAAAAATAAATTTCATTATTTTTTTTCTTTTATGCTGCAATTTATAATAACTCAACATACCCAAGAAAAAATCAGAAGGAAAGGGAAGAGGGAAGTAATCACATCGTCTTATGTGCAAATATCAAAGAAAGTGCTTTAGGCACGTTCAATCATTAGGCTGCAAGGCTGCATTTAGTTTTATCTCATCTCCAAATACTAGATATGGTTATTAATTTGTATCGTACTAAAATCATAAGTAGTAAGTTAATTGAAAAAAAACATCGAAACTCCCTAGTACTGTGCAACATAAATCCAAGTTTTCTAAATTATTTTTTCTCTACATACACCAAATGACCATGGAAAGTCAAACGCAAATTGAATTAAACTCCTAATCAAATATTTCGTGACGGGCATATTATACATTATAACATATCTGGATACCCTGATATCCTTAAGACACGAAGGCAAACCCAGACTGAGATAGACTGTCTTAAAAAACTGAAATATTTCTACATTTTAGTACTGTAGTTTCCACACTTTTAACTTGGCCTATAAAGTCTTGCGACAAAAGAATTAAGGCAATAACACATTACTTTAGAAGAAGCTCTCAAAAAGGCCAGAATTTTAAATGAAAGTTGTAATTAATTGATAGTTTCAGAAAAATTTCTTTCTATTAACAGTTTCAATTAAAATTATTTCGGTTCATTGTGAGATATATAGACAACTATAAACCCCTACATTGTACATATTCCGACTTTCACCTGACCGGTTTTTTTACCCGACTATGGCAGAGGAAGGCTATGAATTTCACAAGATTTATATGTATGTATGTGTCTTACAGATGAAACTAATATTTTAACAAGTAAAATATTCTTAGATTTGTCATGTTCTAGAGAGTATCTTGGGTATACATATCGTTATGAATTTCACATGCTGTGTATTTATATATTTCCTGATTTTCAGTTATTTTTTCCGCAGTCGGGTTTTGTTTTTCTTTCCGTTTAAAACTGATTTCAATGTGAATACAACTGTTGTTGTTTATTATCATTATGTTTCAAAAAAATATGAAACGAGGGATTTAGGACGAAGAATTTCAATTCCTATTTGTATTCCAATGAATTCTGTCAATGAGCGAGGCAAATGAGTGCATGCCATCGAGCATGATGGCAATTAGTGTGCTCGCTTAATGTTTCACATAACTTTCCAATTAATACAATAAATAATTAAATAGTGTTTTCGGTGGCAAGTACAATTAATGCAGAACCTTTTCATTATTTCGTCGCTGAGACGCGTAACTATAAAATGCGTTAGACTTGTCTCACTCACGTAGCGCAATAAAAATAGTTTGATAAAAAAGTGAGAAAATGATCGATTTTCTCTCAGAAAAATAAAACTATTATTCAAAGTAATCGTTCCTGTGGATATCTGTTACGATTTCGTGAAGCGTCGTAGAGATCTTGCATGAGAATTGAATGGTCGACTCGCGTGATATGGCAAACTGCCTTTACAGGTTTTGTTATAACGTTTTGACGAACGGACTATTCAATTAATCATTCTAGTTAGCGGAGAGGCGCTTTGTTCCTTTTTTTTTAATAATTACAATTAGTTCCATTTTTTAAGGTTATTTGGACTACTTGTGCATGTTTTATTATAATCTGTAAATTTATAGACGAATTCCTTGTATTTTCCAAAATGTAGTTTTGTAGTCCTCTAAATTTTGTAACTTTGAGTATTACGCTATCTAAAGATTTATTTATTAACTAAAGTTATTTAGAGATATTGTAAAACTACTGATGCAGAGACATGCTGTAACCAAAGCATCGGTCCGGTGCGTTGTCCAAGGAATTTATAATATTCGGCACTAATAGAATTTTTTTCTTTCTGTGAATTTAAGGGTCCATAAATAAGTGTGACGAGTGAAATAGAATTTACTTCTTACAAAGATTAAAAAATCATTAAAGACATAAAAATAGCGATACGTATATTGTCAAATATCTAAATAATTTGGTTCCAACTGTCTAGATAGGCCTGTATGAAGCCACAAATTTAAGTAAAGAATTAATGGTAAAAAGTATGAAAGTTAAATTCGAATCTTATTGGACAAAGTAAAGAATAAAATTGAAAAATAATTTAAACTTTTTCTGTTACGCTTTGTGCCGATTATTGTTTTTCTATACGTCATCCATTAATTTTCTAATAGTTTAATATTTATATCCAAAAATAGAGATAAAGCTGTACAAAATGTTAAAATTAAAATTATATAAAACTCCGACGGGTTTGCCGATTGAAGATATAGAATTCTATTCATTCGTTTTTTATCAATAAATAAGTAAGTAGAACAAATTTTCTTGCTGAGGTATGAGCTCTAGAATACCAATTACAATTTCGGTCATTGGTTGTAAAATAATTCTATGTTGAGTTGAAAATTATTCTTGATTTAAATACCCGCCGAGGAAGCAATTCTCATTTCTTATAAGATTACGTACGACTTCTTTACTAAATATAAAGATGAAAGAGTTATTTCTCAGAAATTATCTATCTATTTAATAAGTTTGTGAAATTGGAAATTAATCAAATGAAACACGAATCGTATTAAAAAACATTTAGTCCAAAGTTTTAGAATAACACCCTGCTGAGCCGGTAGCACACTACTGAAATATTTTAATGCCAGGATAAACATGAATATGAAGTAAATTAAAAGGAACAATAGTTAATGCGAAATTGGGATGAGACATAAAGATATTAAATATTACTTATTGAGATTTTTAACAGGCAGGATAACCGGCTGATCAAAACTTATTCAACGGTGATATTTGCATATTTAAAATGATAAATGCGTAAAAGAAAGTATGCAAAATTTCTATTCTATAAATTTGTAAAAGGAATTTATTTATATTAGATCCGACTAGGCCATTACGATTTTAACATTTCGAAGACCACATTTATAGTCACGAATGAAAATTATGAATTATCTCGTCTTGTGTTTGATTTAAAAAACACACACTTTTTTTCCGAATTTATATATATTTAATGAAACTCATACGGAATAATAACTGATATATAAAGCAAAGCTTTGTGATGTTACATTTTCAACTTTCTTGTAAATTTACGGGATGGTTGGTAACTAGATCCAAAGTCAAAAAGGGTTGATAGCTTCAGCCTTTTCAAACATTTTGAGCAATACATATTTTTGATGAAGTATGATTATTTCTTTTTGCTTCCAGTAAAACGTTTTTATTTAAAAATCCAAAAAATTTTAGTTACCAATAAAGTTCCCATAAAAACTTATATTCCAATATGTTTCTTTTTTTTATTTAAATAATGTGTCTAAAGAAACAAACTTCAAATATCTTATCATAAAAAAAATACTTGAGACTCCTGAATTTTACAAAAATTTGTAAAATTAAAGAAAACTGATTCTGGTATTTAAAAAAATAAATAAAATAGCCCTAGTTGTTCAAAATTTAAAAAGTGTTGGTTTACAGCTAATTATTATGTTTACAGCTAATTAACTGTACCAAGTGTAGCCCTAGTGCTAGCTTTATGCTACTTCTTGTATTGATTTTGTTGATTTTAAATAATTTCGTTGTCAGAATGGCTTCTTTATGAACTGAAGAATATGCCAATATAATTTCCCTGTATGACAGAGCTGATGGCAATGGAGCTTTGGCACAATGCATATACCAAGAGCGCTATCCCGATCGTTGACTTCCAAATGTCAGAGTATTTTACAACACGTTTCGTCGGATTGTTGAACTTAGACTTCATTGCTCTGAACCTGGAATCCAGGAAAACATTAACTGAATATTGACGACGAAATCATAGAAACATTTTTGTGGATCCTACTACTAGCATCAGAGTAGTAGCTTAGAACCTCAACCTATTAATTTGAAAAATATGGCGTACGATGCATCAAGAGGAGAAATACCCCTTTTACGGTACAAGGGTGTAAGGTTTGGAAGATAGAGATCCCGCACGAAGAATTCAATTTTATCGATTTCTCCTGAACAGTGATATTGACGAGGCGTGGTTTCTAAAATATATTCATGGACAGAACTCAAAATTTTCAAGGAAACAAATTTTCACAACCTCTTTGAGTAGGCCGACAAGGACAGCAATGTGCACTGGAAAAAGCATGTGTCATTTTAGCGACAATTTCTTGTAAATGTGTAGGCCGGCATGATTGTTAAAATTTTTATTGAATCTCTGCCAGAAAATGTAAACGGGAACAATTATCCGGAGTTTTTGCAAAACGATTTTCCTGTGCTTTTAAATGAGGCTAACGTACCAATATTAGAAACGGACAGACAAATAATTTTCCAATAAGATTGTCTAGCGCATTTGAGTACAACAATAAGAGAACACCTCAATAACTGTTTCCCATATACCCAGATCGTCTAAAATAGATACATCCCTTGGTTCCCAGAATTACCCACTTTAACCTCAAATTAGCTATGCAGTACATTATTAAAAGCTATGAAAGTATTCACATATCAGCTTTTACTGGAACCCTATTCAGAATTAAATATAAAATTTTGGAATCTTTAAAAAGAAATCTTAAAAGAGAATTGAAAAAGTAATAGTAATTCCTCAAAAACACGCATCGCTCAAAATACTTTATATGGCCTCAGCTATTAGCCCCTTTTGACTTTGCATCGAGCCATCAAACATATAGTGAGATTACTTAGTCTTTTGAGCTAAAAAAAGGATTGAACTGGTTATATTAATATTGAACTGGTTATATTAATATAGCACTAAATAATTAAAAACTGTGAAGTACAAAAAACGCTTCATGGGTGGTTTCGAAAAATAAAAATATTTGTAACGCAATAATCCTATCTTAATACTTTTATTTTAAGAAATAATTTACGAACGATCGACACATTTGCTACATTAGTGATATAATTTTATGTCGTAGAAATATACGGTTGGATAAACTCGTAAAATAATTTATTTTTACGAAGTTCGTTAACGTTATTATTTTTTCTAGTAGCAACTTAGTTCGAAGAATATTAACAATACAAATTATATGTTGTTAAAAATAAAATGTTATTTTATTTAAAATAATAATGAAGAGTCAAATTATTAAAGATTCGAGCTTAAACGTATTTCTTCAAATAATCGCTGGTATAAAGGTTAATGCATGAATTATGGAATATGTTCATAAAAGGGTTAATACGGTGTTATAATACAAAATAAATTCTGCGTCACGAAACCCATCAGTTGTCTGATTGATATGTATGGACTAGTATTTTTCACAAAATATTTTACTAAATAATATATTCAAAAAATTCTACCCAATGGTCATGTTTTTATTATCCATTTCAGTGATTTCTTTCTCAATTAATTGCAATTTCATCTCATAGTTTATATATTAAAATACTAGTACATATTATGTAATATACTAGTACATATTTTATATAGTATTTAAAATACTAGTACATATTTCATGTCACTACAAATATAGTAAATTTTGTAATATATTAGAGTATAGTTCTATCAACAGGTTGCTTTAAAAACTATATAATTTGATTAACAAATTTGTGTACAAAAAAATAACAAAAAAATCGCTTCCGCTAAATTTAATTGTTCTATGTTTTTAAAAAAAACTTCCTGAACGATGAACGAATGAATATTGATACTAGAATAATTACTATATTTTATGTAGAAAAATCTACCCCTATTTAAGTAATTTACTTAATTATAAAATAGCTAGAAAGTAATTAAGTATGGTGGATTACCAAATATAAGTCTATTTTATTACAGTACATGTTAAAATGGATTAGATTGCAAATATAATAATAAAATGGAAATACCATGGCCTTTATGGAAATGAAAATAAATCATTTTGAAATGAAGCGGCGATTCAAATATTTTGTGAGAAGGTCGTTTCAGACCAAACTTTCGGCAAACTCACTTTATCAGCCGCAGAAAGGACATCGTTATTTTTGAGCCACTGTCCCGTTGTTAAGGGTATGGACAAACTAAATGAAATTCCTTACTCACAGTGATACATTTGGTGCAAACCCAAAACAATACAGACATAGCGGACTGATCTATGTGATGAAAATGAATATTAATGCATATAACGAAGAAGAAATTAATAGTGAAAATGTGCAATAGTTATTACACAAAGAAATTAAGAAAACTAATTGAAAATTTTGAAAAAATTTGAAACGATTGGCTGAAAATTAGTGAACTTATCAGTGAGCGAAAATTGTAGATGTGGTATGTAAAATTTGTTATACATACAAATTGAACCGAATTTTATTACTGCGAATTTATCAAATTAGATCCAAACTAAACCATAATCATGTCGGTGGTTTGAAAATACGTTCAGCGAATCATATGTAGGCTATAAATTCGGATATATGTAAGTACGTTCTCAAAGAGTTTTTTAGACTAAGATAAGCTAAGAAACTAAGATACAAAAAAGTATGAAATTATAGAGCACAGAAAACGACTGATAGATCATTTTCAAATATGCAGTTATTTAAATCTAATAAAGTCTTTGCATTTTTTATGAGGTTAGCTTGATTCTACGACAGTTCTAGAAGTTGAATGAAACCACTGAAAATTGTGGTCTTAAGATTTTGACTACCAGAATTATATAATAAAATTATATCTTATCCTTTGCAACATGACACTGAAATGAATCAACAAAAGAGATTGAAAACCAAAAATATTTTATTAGATAATCACTCATAAAATGACAAACTATAAATTAATTATTAGAAAATGACTATAAAATGACAAATTATATTTTAACAAACATGAAATAAATTCGATGTGATAAAAAACAATAATGTACTCTCAGGTGACTGCCGGCTAACTGGCCAATTGTTACATTATATATTTTCTATTTCATTTAAACAGTGAAAACCAAAATCCTAGAATCTAATGGAATGTAAATACTTCCAGATTTATGTCTCGTATTTTTTATGAGGTATTTCAATACACGAACAAATTAATTTCTTTCTGAATTGGAAATAGAAATTTCAATAATCTTTGCCTGATAGTACAATGAGTGTACGATAGCTGGTTTGTTGGCCAAATTTAAGCAAAATATCACTTGAAGGAGAATAATTATTTGATTCAATTTTTCTATTGGGTTTCGAGGAATCGTAGGTCGAATTTGGAAGCGTTACTGGCATTATAAAATTAGAAGTTAAGTTCAATTGCCAACGGCTGTACATTTCTTTTTAGAGCTCGATTAAAATATGAGTAATTTGTGTTCGGGTATTATTGTTATTTCACAATTAATCACTACATTAACACATTCGAATTTTATAACAATAAAATATCTTAAAAAACCGACTTCGAAAAAGGTAGGTACTAAAAAGTAAAAAATAATTAACTCAAAATAGGTACCTACTTATTTGCAATAAATAACTAAGTTACTTATTATTGAAGTCGGTGCCAGCACTGTTAACAAATTTAAACTAATGTATAATTTAATTTAACTTATAATGTAAATTTAAAATGTGCCCTTAATACTAAATAGATTCATAGTTGAAGTTAAGTTGAGTGAGTTTAAATTGATCGGTGGTACGGGTGGCGGAACTTAGTTATTTATTGCAAATAAGTAGGTATCTATTTTGTGTTAATTACTTTTTACTTTTTAGTACCTATTTTCTCTGAAGTCGGTTTTTAAAAGATATTTTATTTCATAATTTTCAGTGATTATTAACATTAATCATCACATTATAACTAACATTCAATTATTCTCTTTCTAAGAATATTGGATAATTATTAAAAGCCACGGTCAAAAGCTAGTATGTAGAAAATTTCCTCTTAGTCTAAATTTCTCTGGATTATCAACAACACATTAAAATAAAGCGAAAGTAGTAACCGCCAATGCTTAGCTTTTAACCGTTGAGGTATTCGGTTCTCCATATCTGAAGTCCAATATCAGATTTAGCAACTTAAAAACTACAGCTTGAAGAGTTAATTTCTTCATACCCGAAATCCAATATCAGATTTTAAAAAGTACTAATAAAGTAATAACTAACCAGTGGCAAATATATTGAATAACGGTCCATTTGCTACAATCCGTTAAGGAGTTACATTATTCATCCTTAAAACTCAACATCACGCACTGACCTGGTCGACAGTACAGTAATTTTGCAAAGTTAAAGGTACCAGTAGTAAATATATTGAATTACGTTAGATTTACTACCATCCAATCTTCAGAATACATCATCACACTCTGATATAATGGTTATTATAGTTATTTTGCAAAGTAACAACTACCAGAGCATATATTTTAAATCACTTTCAATTTAATACCATCCGTTAAGGAGTACCATTTTTCATCTCTAGAACTCATTATCAGACCCTGACCTGGTCGACGGTGTAGTTATTTTGCAAATAACAAAAAAAAATTCCCAGGAATTGAGCATCTCCTTCTTTTCTGAAGTCTGTTAAAAATAAAGTAAAATTATTCAAAAATTATCGACCGTTTTGTTAAAACATTTTTTTTTTAATATTTACCCGATATGACTCCACAATTCAAGTTGAACTAGCATTATGTTCGTTCTCTTGCTTCATAATGCGAGAAAACTATGAAGTATTGTAAAGAATATTTGCGCTAAAATCTATTTAAAGCTTGAGGGTAAGTATACATATTATTGCTTTCGGTTATTATAAGTTTTTTTAATGGGTATATTCTTCATTTGTAATGAAAATATGGTTCAATAAGATTTAACACAATTTAACGTAGTTAATTTGTATCTAGATGATTACATATTGCAAATAAATACGCCAACAAAATCATGGTACCAATTATCATATTCTTTTGTGTGAAGTCTCGAAATATTTTAACATAATTTAGATTTTGGTTTTCCAGGTAGTTTTCAATTCAAAGGATATACTGTGATTTTTGTTTTAAAAAATTACCTCTTAGTATTTTAGAGTTTCAAAGCGAAAAAATTACCCCAATTTTGTCCGATCAGCCTATCTAAGAACCTTACACTTACTACAGCTTTAGAACTATGTGTATGATATTTAGTTGCTATAGATATCTCAATTACGACAAAGAAAAATTATATTACAGAGAAAAATGAAATTACTTGTGACATGTAACCCCTTAATCTCGCCTTTCCCCCTTCTATATATTGTTTTAATCAGAGGCTGGAAAAATCAATGACTTTCTCTTGCGGCGTGGAGTTGTTGCGTAGGCTTAATTCCATACCCAAAGGATCACTATGTTACTCTTAGTGTGGTACTTAAATTATAGCTTCTTAGGTTTGGGAAATCCGTTGCTATCCTATTGCCAGGATAATCGATTTGATCACTGATTACGCTCTGTCACCATGACAAGCTGATAAAATTAACGAAGATTTTTTTTGACTTTGTTTTTTCTTTCTTGCTACTTCGAAATGAATACTAGGAACAGATTACGACTAAGGTCGAACGTGTGCCTTAAAAAGGACTTACACATTCTTGGAATAAAAAAAGATATGAACAAATTACTTTTGGGGGAATACTTTAAGAAGGCCGGTAAAAATTCCAGGTTCTTGTGCTATTGTGGAAGAAGAAATGAATTTGTAAATTAGCAATTAATTTAAAATTTAAACCGACATTAGATCGGTTAACTTTTTGTTACATTAATTAACGACGTAATTTCTTATGACGTGATTATAAATGAACTTGATAAATAAATTTGATTGGGATATTATTGTTTACTTTGTATGACAAAATGCTCTGTGTGGATTATAGTATTATGTTAGCGTATATATTTTAATATGAATTCTACTATATATTATTATTTGAGATTGATTTTTCTAATTTTAAAAAGCCCCAATAGTAAAATTAAAGAAAAGAAATGGCGTTGAAATATACGTTAGAGATCAGAAATTTTAATTTGAGTTAAAATGGGCATTTTTCAGAAATGGTTGTTTTTATTTTAATATAATTAGGACTATTTAAAGATCTTAAATTATTCTGGGGAGAATAAATAAAAATTATTTTATTTTTTCTATTTTTTCAAATTTAAATAAAACTTTATTGGGTTTTCTTTATTATTCTTAATATTTTAAGTATGTCATTTGGCATGCAACTGTATATACAAAATTAACTACAGAGTTAAAACTTGCACAAAATAATCTTTAAAAAGGAAGGCAAAGATAATTCTAAAAGTGAATTATTAAAATATACGCAAAATCATAAATATAATTGACTGCTCATATATATTTGTCAAGAAAATATGGCCCAATTGTTTACTTAACGTGGAGTATCATTTTATTATAATTAGCATAATTCATATTATCATCACACGACATTTTGAATTCACCTCAGCGCAGCTGTCGCCCTTAATGTTTTGTGTTAGTACATTAGGTACTTCGTTGTTTATCTTCCTTCATAAAAATTAAAATTATAATAAGTAACGTCAAGATATAGCATTTTAGCAGGTATTTAAAATTAGTAAGAATTGATTTAGAAATGATTTCTTCACCAGAAAAGTCTTGAAACTTCAAAGGACAAAGCTAAATTCTGCCCTCATCACAAAGTATATTGACATTGTCTATGATAATTTTGAATTATGTAATGTTAATGAACACGAATATAAATGTTGCTAAATTTATTTCAATAATTTATATACTTTTCTAATTTCTATTTTAAATTTTATCAAAAAAAACATGTCTCTTTTTAATTTAAAATCGAGAACCATAAAAGTTTAGTATTATATATCTAAGAATACACAGTCATGCATTCGAAAATATTAAATTTTATAATGCTTGTTTGGTATAAAAGATTTATTTTTTCTGAAAGATATTTGGTATGAAGTATTTTTACATAACAGTTATTTATGAAAAAATAATTATATTCGACATGTTAATACTAGGTGAATCTAAGTTCAATCAAAATGTAAAATATTATGACTATACAGCTCGCTGAATAAAAACTGCAATGAACCAATAAAGAATTTTACTTTATAATTTATATAGAAACTATCGGCATTCATGTATTTAAAACTGTATTTTCAACTTTTTAATATCAAATTAATTTTATGGGAAAATTTAAATAAACGAGATTATTTGATAAGTGAAGTAACATTAGTAACGTAAAAACTAATATTGATTTTTTTTTATTTGATCTTTAGCCAACATTTTTGAACAACACAACACAATGTTGACGTAAATTGTCCTCTAAGCAATTAATAATTTTGTAGAAACAATTTGGTCAAAAATAATTGTTATTTCGATTTACTTTGCTCATTATTTATGTTTTCTTTTCCAATTGTATTGTCATTAAAGAAACAAAATATTCTAAAACAGAACAAATTTATATTTCATTTACTTTAGCAAAGGCAGTTATCCGTATAAATATACCGTGTGATTCACAAATAATATTTAAATATTCGTATCCAATGTTCGCAAATATTATTCACAATTATATTTCAATATCACAAATAATATTGAAACCGAGACACATTAATTGACTATATGTTTCTGTGTAGTAGTTTTAAAAATGCACTATTTGCATTTGACGTAAATAAACATGAGTACTCTGGTAGGTTGTACGGAATGTTTTATGTATAATTTATTTAAGATGTTTAATAAATTTATATATTTATTTCTTAATATAAATATATTTATTTCTTAATATAATTTATATATTTATTTCTTTATATCATTAAAGTGGAATGCAGTATAAAAAGAAATATTGATTAAAATAAAAATTTTGTTGCTGATTTATCGTCCTTTTTATAGTCACGTGGGCGACGACAATTTCTTTATGGGCATTTAAGTAAATACCTCCACCGACAGTTTCACAATTAGAAAATGTCTTCGAGAAAGTAATCCATAGTTCCATAATTCTTTTTAAAATTTTATAAACTCCGCTGCTATATTTTTGTGTCTTTTTTGTACAGTTTTTAAATACTTTTTTGCTGCATATTTTTCATCATTTGCGGCTGTATACTTTTTTAGTTTTTGTTGCAAAAGAAAATGTTATATATAATTTAAATTGTGTTGTACATACTACTGAGTAATTAAGATAATTTTGATCTAAGGCGTCGATAAACTCTCCAAAACCAGATGGTTAAATTATAGATTTCGATTTGTTTGAGTTTTAACTACTAGTTTATATGAAAGATTGTCAATCTTTGCCACCTGAAGATGTTATCATACAAAGAAACCTAAGTGAACATTTTATTACTTTGATATCATCAAGTCAGAGTATGATGCATAAACAAGAATTGTTTGCACGAAAAATAAAATCTAAGTGTAATAATGCAATTATTTCTTATTGCATTATTACAAAAAATATAATTGTTGTCAAATCAACAAGAAACTAAATATCACTAAATAAATAATTTTTTTTTTCGTTTTTCTTAAATAAATATGACGGCAAATATAAAGACACAAAAAAAAGAATATATATATATATATATATATATATATATATATTTTTTTTTTTTTTTTTATTTATATCATTTAAGTGGAATGCAGTACGAAAATAAATATTGATGAAAATAAACATTTTGTTGCTGATTTATCGTCCTTTTTATAGTCACTACTTTTTTTAGTTTTGCAAATTTTAATACTTGAGAAATCGACTCCGCCATTTTATTACTTTGATATTATCAAGTCAGAGTATGATGCATAAACAAGAATTGTTTGCACGAATAATAATAATAGAATTCCAAAATACCTGCCTATTTTATCAGAAACTCAAGAAAGGTTATGTATCAGGATATATTCGCTTAAATACTCCAAACAACAGCAAGGGCTCAAAAGGGGTCCCAATTTACTTCATTAATAAAACTTGGCTTTCAAAGACTCGACCAAATCATTTAAATTTCTGATGCAGTTGGACATATATATGTTTATTTCGTAATCTTGTATTTCCGAATGCGAGTCGATACGAGTATTTTTTCACCCATTTATATCAATTTCAGATATAAAAGTTTGATTTGTTCATATGGAAAAATATTTTCTTTAGGACGTATTGTATTCCATATATTGTTTTTATTAAAACCAGTAAATTTATGTACTGGACTGTATCCAAAATATCCCTAATATAATACAATCACTTAAATGGCCATTTCATATTTATACCAAAATATACCTGTCAAGGATATGAACTGCGACGATTCCTAGTACGCTTAGACGAAATATTTAAACGTATATAGTATTTGAGTTAAAATATTTATAAATAGGAATATTAATTTTTGCCATAAAAATATATAATCTAGTACCTGTATATCTTTTACACACTTAGAAATATGATAAATATTTTTAAGTTTTAGCAACACTCTCCACATATATTTTTTATGGACATTTTCAACAATATTTCTGGAACTATCTTACATTAAGTTCTGAAAAATATAGTTTTGTAACCTTTCTAATTTGTTCTTTCAATTAATGTCCCATACATATTTTAAATAAAAAAAGCAGAATCAAAATTGTTGAGTTTTAACTAGTAGTATGTATATTAGTTAATATGCTTTTTTAAAATTTCCCAAATGAAATTTTAAACTTCCAAGTTTTTCACAGAATTTTTTGCGAACGTTTCTAGTTATATCCCTTATTATCTTACATATCACTCTAAAATAAAAAGTTTTATAGTCCTTATAAATCAAGGCACAACTTAATGGAATTACCTAGAATGGCGGATACACAGAACTACAAGTTTTTACAAGAATAATAAAATCCAGGTACTGACTTCCAATATAAAAACTAGGGGTTAATCATTATTTTAGTACAGTCACCAGGTATTTAATTTCTTTGTAATGAAATACATTTGACAGCATACATTGCATTAATAGTTAATAAAAGCCAGTTGTATAACAAAAAGTGGACCCTCCATGTAATAAAATGTTAAGCACTCTTCCTCTCTATTATGGAGAATACATACATTTCGTCCAAAAATTATTGATCTTGTTGACATGGACAAGTAATTAAAATAACTGTCAATAGATGAAACTATTTATATTAAAAAGAAAGAAAAAGAAAACATATTTTCAAAATATTCCCACTCACCAAAATCCTCGGTTGAATAATCCGCTCGACTCATTTTTTACGTGAAAACTCTACAAAAAACACAGAGAAGCCGTTTCCGTATCATATGAGTCGGCCATTCTTTATTTTATTCCCGCTATATTATTAAAGCTCCTTAGGACGGGCGTTGAAATCACAAAAAGTACCCAAGGGACTACTTTGAATAATAACTTTATTTTCCTGAGAATGGTCGCATCTTTTTTTTTTATTTTTTATCTCTAACTTTTCCCACGTCTGAGTCACGTGAGAGGTACAAGCATACTGTCTTTTATAAATCCGCTTGTCGTCGAGGAAATACTGCGGCGGGTATTGCAAATATGGAAAACAACTGTGCATGCCTCTGAAAAATCTAATAATTAATTTCACTCTCTGGTAACTTACTCATAAACGCGACACTGGTTGTTCACGTTGGCAACATTTCTGCTTGATGATATGTTTGCAGTTGACCATGTCATTACCCGATTCAATTGAATTCACATAGGAATTGAATATTTCGTCTCAATAATTCCCTTTTTTCATATCGTGGCAGAATTTTTGATAAAATATAGTAATGATATTTGATCATAGTCTTACCCACATGGTCATCTGGCTTTCAAAAAAGACGATGAATGTGTCAAAACACTTTTATAGTTGAGTTGGTAGATCTTATTAAATGATAGTATTTAGAATTTTTTTTTACTTCTATGGTGGCATAATAAACCCGTGATTTTTCTAATCATTTCAAAGAACGTTGTAAAAATCATTCCCGAAAAATCATTCGGGAATGATTTTTACAACAATTATTCCCGAAAAATAGAGTAATTTTGTGAAAATCCTTAAATATTTAGGGCACCGATTTTATTAGTGAACATTAACTTTTTATAAACTTCCATGAACTTTGTTCAATTTCTACTCAACGCAACTACTGGTAACAATCGATAAAGATGTAAGATGATATTATAGCTTTACTGTATTGTAACTTATCTCCTACATATAGCATTGACGATGTGAGTTTATTCATGTGGAATGTCTCTCTTCGGACTTAATTCACTAAATTAATTTTTGCTAACATCCAAATCTTATGAAAATTAATTTTCTCTGAAAAATTAGTTTTTATGACAAAACTCAACATCACACTGTTCACAAGTATTTCCTCCTTCCAGACCATTAGTCCTTGGATTAGGACAAGAATCTTAAAGATTTGCAATTTTCGTTTTAAATTAATTTCCCTTATTAGTTTTCCGCTTCCATAGAAAATTTTGTAGTGAAATCTTTGTAGTTCCAACAGTTTTAGATCTTTGATTATAAAATTTTGAAAGTCGATGCTCTACTTAAGAATATTCATTAAATATTCTTAAGTAGAGCACTGTTTTACTGCTTATAGTAAATCACTGGAAGCAGTAAAATGTACTAAATATAGTAAATCACTGGAAGCCGTAAAATGTACTAACAAAATCGGTAAAATATGTATGTACTAAACTCTTTTCAGGCTATTCAACCAACAATTAAAGTATTTGAGATTTAAGTGTGGTTCTAAAACCACCTTAATCTGAGTTTATTCCAAAATTAACAGAGCATCCGATGAATAAAATTTTGAATTTTGAAATGCTAAGTTCAAAGACTTCGAGACGAAGGTCTTTTACTCCAAAAAATATCATCATATTTCTGATATCTTAATTCAAATAAAGGAAGGTACAACAAGGAATAATTTTAACACTCTCTCGTTTTTCAATCGCATTAGATAATTTTGAGCAAACAATCAAATGTCATTAATTGAATATATACTACCTTTGTTATCAATAACCGAGAATTTGGTTCTGAAAAGTATTCTGCTTCCTAATTTCTAAATATAGCAATACTTCCATTGAAAATTTATTTACAGTATAGGTTACTAAGATGTGGGATAACTAAATAGTTTATGTTAAATTGCAACCGATTGGGATTGGAGTTTACCTTTTAACTGGTATTCCCTTTGAAGATAAAATAGCGATTTTTACCATTTTATCAGCCTTATGTATCATTTATAGTTTTAAAATATTTTAATATATACAAAATTACGTATTAAAATATTATTGACCATATCCACTTTCAATTCAATTTTATCTACTTTAAGTTGTTTAAAAAATACAGTAGACTGTACAATACGAGTAATAACCATATATAAAATACTTTAAATTGAAACTAAAATTTCAAATATTACAAATTATATATATACTAAAAACTTCGTCTACAGCAGCGCGTAGTTGACCTTAGCAGCTAAACTTTGCCAGTAGCCATTCGAAATCTGATAATAATAAGTAAAATTATATCTAATCGTGTAGCAATTCTGCTTCAAATAATATTTTGCTTCCATTTGCACGATATTGGCAAACAACAAGTAATTATTTGTAAACATCCAGCACTTATTATATTTCGACATTTAGGTAAAGACAATTAAGGTTTTCTTGTCTTTATTTTTATAGAAAGAAGTTCATTTTTTGATTTATTAAATTACTTATTAAATGATACAAGGGTTCAATCTTAAAAATTGTACGTTGAATTGTTTTACAGTTTGTTTTTTTGTGATAATTTTCGTACCTTAGTCTAAAAGTCATGTTTAAAACTGCTTAAGTATTTCAGAGTTCGTAACTTTTGTTCCATTAAACGTATTCTTGAAATCGCTAAAGAGATTTTGGTCTAGTCAGATCTTATTTGGAAAATTCGTAGCAGTAGAAATCTATCCATTTCTTTTAATACCTGTAAAGTATCAGGTCTGCAATATTTGCTGACTGAGAGACTATGTTTCAAGAGTTTATCACCCGTATATGTTAAAATTTTCATTTAAATATATTCATTTTTCTTTTTATTTTAGCTTATTCCTCCTTCATTACTTTTTGCTTCGTTACAGGTATTTCAGGATTCATTATATTTAGCTTAACGTTCATGTACTTCGCCCGCTATATCTGTATTCTATACTTTCGTACTTAAAGTGCTTTTATTTGAAGGATGTTTTATTTATTTTGTTCATACCATTAATTACTGAATGTTTACTTATTTGTAACCTATGACTAATAAAATGACTGTTTGAATTGTTTAGTTTTAAGCAATCACGTAGAATTGCTGCTACTAGAGAAAGATTTACGGCACGTCAACGCGTTGCTCGTTGACGTATCAATTAATACGGGAATATATAAAAAAACAAACTTATAATAGCAACAATTTGAAAATATTATTTTTTTAATATTAAAAAGCAATCATGTAATAACTTGGTACAATTGAATAATTTTGTGAAATCAATAAATACAAAAAAAAATTCATTGAATTTTTGGTATCCAATCAACCTAGCCTAACATTTTTTTCTTTTGATGAAAAAGAAAATGATTTATTTTATCATTTTAATTTATATCAAAATAAATAATATTTGACAATACCACAATCCTATAAATGATAATACTCCCACTGGATAGAATATTAAAATGCTTTTGATTTTATTTTGAATCACAATTCAATAGCCCTTTATTTTTTTTAATCTACCGAAAAGTCTATTCGTATTTTCATGACTTTAAGAATTTTACAATTGATGTATATTTAACGAAATACATTTGATCCAATGTAAAATACGTGCTATCATTTTACATATACTTAGACAATGAGATCTAACTGCAATTATTAAAAAGAAAACGAAAATCTTAAAACGAATATTAAGACTATAACCGCTGACTGAAACCGTAGATGAAGAAAACACTTAGACTCCTTTGTCGTGTACAGGCTTTCGTAATAAAACACGAAAGGGCAGTTTACCATACCACGTGAGTTGACAATTTTTTATTTTCTTCTTGCGTAAGTTCTTTGGAACTCGCGCTGAAAACGCTAAAAGTACCCGAGAGTGTGCAGCCTCAAATAATAACTTTATCTTCCTAAGTGAACGATGCTTACTTTTTTTCGTCTGTTGTCTCATTTTTTTCACAAGCCGAGTCGTTTGAGTAAGGTTTTTTATGAGTCCGTGCAGCAGTAAGAAAATTATAATGTTTCAGTATGGGCTGCGTGTGTTATCAAAAAACATCCTTAACGATTTATATCGCTATTTTGTAACTTAAATGCAACACTGGTTCGACGAGATGACTACAGTACTGCTCGGCGAGGGACGCATAGCATCGGTTATTGTGGCAGTCGCGTCTTGACCATCATCGCTATTGATTGTAATATTAATTGAAGTTTATTCCTTTAAAGTTTTTCTGTAAGTTTACTTTATTGCGAACGCAGCGTTTTACATTATTTCAATGTCCTAATGAAATATTTTCGAAACTGAAACTACGCGTCTGTAATACAAATTAATATTATTAAGATTTCTTTGAGAGTTAAACTAAGATAATTACTTAATATATCATGATTTTGTCTAATCAATTTACTTATGGTACATTTTTGTAAAAACTAGTTAAATTCTATTTAATGAGAAATATTTTTTGTTATATACGTCTAAATTTAATCAGATGATGTGAATTCTCTAAATATATTTTTTCAGGCAATGTTACTTTTTAAAATATTATGACAATTCAATTGATATATATTCTTATTCAATAATAAATATAATAGAGAATAAGTTCTGTTAGTATAGTTTCAATTAAATAATATAGGCTTTCAAACCTGGTATATTGTTCTGTTTATCTATCCGTTCCTTTTTTGCAAGATCTGTATTCTCAGAGATAGAAAGCAAATACTTTATACACTTTCAATCAATTGCGATGAGAAATATAGACAAATAATGCAACTAGAATGGGTGAATCTGCAGATTGTAGTTATTTACGAGAAAATAATTAACTATAACATCTTCAGGTGGGCTATTAACATTTTTATATATCTTTGCTCTTATGAAGATGTCGTAATACAACAAAACCTAGGTCGTGGTAAAGAACTTAAAGAAATTAGAAATAATACTTCATCACACAGTTTTATTTAATTGTCAATAATAATTTCTACAAAATTAACGCCAAATATATTCAATATTGTCAAAATTAAAATTTAACTTTCCACAAATACTACAAACTTCCTTTTAAAGTCGCAAATCAATCATTATAACTAGTAACCTTTTGAAATCCCAATATCAATCGTAGATACGCATTTGGCAAATTAAATCAAATTTCTTAACGATGAAATTTTTAATGAGGTTTTGTTTGATCTTGTCTGACAAATAAGCTAACAATCATAAATATCGCATACTTATTCTTCTATTATATTCAGATAGCGTTCAGTAGATTTTTTTTATTTCATGTTGATATTCTACAGTTTTTAATATTAAAACGATTTAATATTAAACATTTTTAATATTAAAACGAAGCAGAATATTTTGCCCTTAACAATTTGTCACTAAACTGATGGATTTGGTGACATTGAATGTATTTCCTGTTACATATCTGTATCCATGCTGTTATTAACGTATTTGTCAGTACATTCTTCGGCATTTTCATCGGCGATGATTTAAAAAAAAATGTTTACCTGTATTATTTTTTGATTAATTTCCTTGATGCTTTTTAAATAAAACAATACGATTTTTTAAATTAACTTTCACACAAGATGTATGGTTTATCAAATCACATATTTCTTTGAAATAAAATTTCAAAAATATTTGAATCGTATATTATAATATTTCTTGAAGTTTTCCATTACAAAATGGGATCATAACCATTTAAATGTTTTAAATTTTCAAAACTTCTAATAAATTATTTTCCCTTCTCCACAATTTTGTATTTTTTAGTTATTTGGTGGTTGATTAGGATAATAGTCGGTTTATTTTTCTTGCTTAAAGAACTTCGTGTAATCTTGCAACATACATTTAAAATGTAATTGAAGTTATTGAAAAATTGAAAACGTAATAAATTCACAAAGCTACGCTAACTACATCCGATTTCTTATCTAAACTCACTACATTTACATGAATTTTTGAACGAATGGTTTATTAAAGCAAATTCAAGTGAATTCATAATTCGATATATCATTGGTCAAGGTTTCCAAAATGCTAACAATATTGTGGTCAAGTGTGATCTTATGTAGTGATATTATTTTGCCATATTAATAGAAGTTTTTTTTCACTTTGCCAATGTATTGGATATTTCCTATGTGTAACATTCGTTGTAGAAAATTTTGTGTTCGGTTGGTACTCATATATATTAAATTTTTTTTCCGAAACTATTCAGTACTTTTGGGAGCTTAGAAATTTCTAAATTTAAAAAATCGTGAAAAGCAGGCAGTACAGGAAAATTGTAGCGATTATTATAGATTCAAAATTTTTTGAAATATTCATCTTGTTTTCATGTCTGTGAAACAAGGTGTAATCAGATTGCGGAAAATCAAAATTCAACACATTCGAAGTTCAACAGAAATACCACGTACCCTTAAACATTTACAAGTACTTGAATATGTATGAAGCCCTGGTAATGCGAATCATACTCGTATTTGGCAAATATTTTCATAATTTTTATAGTGTTAATAAACAACTAACTATGAAAATTATTTCTACGTTAAAATTAACTCATACGTATCTATATAATAGAAGTGCAAGAATTTCTACTTACTTTTAATCATCGCTAACTTCGTACGTATTATCGCGCTTTATAGATTCAAGTGAAACTTGCGCGATATTTTCTCTCAGAGCTGTAAAGTTCAAATGAGCATTAGCTTTATCGCATGCAGTAAGCTTGCTGGATCTTCGTAAATACGCGAGATAAAGTGGTTGTTTTATTCCAAATTCGAAGTATAAATACAATTTTTCTTATTTTAGTACGTGAAAGTATCATGTTTATCATAATATTTCGACAGTCTTGGTTAATAAGACTCCAACCCTATTGAGAGTATTTACCTATTTAGAAATAATTTGGAGTTTTTAATACTCTCAGAATGCGTGGTTGATACACGATCATATTTTCCTTGATAAGTCAGATAGGAAAAACCACTGGAGGTTTGATCACGTTTGATAGGTTAAATATTAATTTGGTACGTTTATATTGTGATTTCGTTGCAGCCACCTTAAGAAAAAGGAAACAATTTAGTTTCATAGTTGCTTAAATATAGCTGTAACATATAATACTATATTTATAATATAACCACGAATATTTAGGACGAATATTTTGATCATAACATCCACCTTAAGAAAAAAGAAACAATTTAGTTTCATAGTTTCTTAAATATAGCTGTAACACATAATACTATATTTATAATATAACCACGAATATTTAGGACATTATCCAGTGGAGTTAAAAATTAAATACGCAGCGGCTAAAAAGATTTTGACAATCTTGGATGTAATTAAAGAAGGGTATCAAACATGTCTTCACTGAAAATGCATTGGGCAACACAAAACAAGTAACCTACGACAAACGATTAAATCGATTGATGTTGAATATTTCTAATTAGTTGATATAAAATCTAGACAACAACTTAGAGATGAAGTACCAAATAAATTACACATATACTTCTGCCTTTGAGGGACATATTAAAAACTCCAAACGAGTATTCACTTAAATTACATTGGATAACACAAAACAAGTAACCTACGACAAACGATTAAATCGATTGATGTTGAATATTTCTAATTAGTTGATATAAAATACAGACAAAAAGTTGGAGATGAAGTTCAAAATAAATTACATTAACACTTTAAGTTAAATTACACTAAGCTTTTTAAAATATTCTTACGGACAAATACGTTCCATTAACAGATATAATCTATAATAGAAAGAAGAAATAATAGATAATCACGGTCGTAGTTTGAAAGGTATTTTGTTAATTTTTTTTAAATTCAAGTAGTTTCAAATTCAATAGAGGTTTATTTCAAGAAATTTCAACTATTTATCCATCATTCGTGTTTTGAAAGACCAATTTTGATTCTTATACGTAACGGAAGTTAAAAATTTATCCATGCAAAAACTAATCTTTGCACACACTGAGGAATTGTTCAATAAAGTAAAGCCTAAATAACAAAATTTGTCTATATGCTTTAGGTTATCTAGTTTATCTAGTTCGATGTACTTATCGATATTGTAACAATTTTACTTTGTAACGATTTATCATAATTTATTAGTTAACAGTATACAGCAATATTGTTACACAATACGCTATACGGTTAATTTAATGGAGAAATGTTCCAAATATTCCGATTAAATTTGTTAATAAAATATTTAAAGTATGTTCAAAGTATTGAGTGATGTACTAATGTATATCATTAAGATCGTAAGTAATAAAATTGAAGTAAAAAAACTTGATATTTAATTTTCGTTTAATCTAATGTGCAGCAGAATTAAATCGTTAATTTTTAGAAATGCTTTTTATTTTTTATTTCTGTATTGTTACTTGTACTTTTGCTATAAAAATTATACGCATAATCCGCGGGCCACAAGTTGCTTTATAATTTTTTCCAATAAAACTTACAATATTCTGTTTTGGAAAAGGGTGGCAATTATAACATTTTAAATACTAAAATGCGGACATTTATTTGATTACTGCATGAAAATAAGAGTTTTATTTTTACAAAACCGTAATTACATCCAAAATAGTAATTATATGGAAACTTTTGCAAATTGTAAAATACAAACCAATCAGCCACAATAATTCATTATATACCGTTCCAGTAAGACCCAACGAGGTCTAGATAGATTGCAAGAAACGGGTCAGTAGCCTTTTTGTGCCGCGGGCGCCATGGTTAAGAGGGCTTTTTTCCACGGCTCGCTCTCCTTATTTCTCTCACTGAGAGGACAATTCATAAAAGGCAGTAAAGTTGTTCCACACTCAAGAAGCAGTTATGTGAATAAAGCAAGATCAAAAGAGAACAAAAAAAAAACTTGAGGTACGTCCTCACGGGAAGATAAGGTTATTTTTAAAGCTACCATACGCCAAAAACTCTTGGATGTCAAGGGTGGGCTGGAATAAATTACAATTACCGTCTTACCTAATAGGACAAACTGTCTTTCTGCATTTTGTCACTGAAACCACATGTGAAAGAATAGCGTAAAAAAGAACTGGGCTGGTTTATTTATGCAAAGATATTTGCTAATTGTATTATTGCTGATCCTTTTTACATTTATATGTGTTTTTTTATTTATATGTGTTTTTTCTGCATTTTGTCACTGAAACCACATGTGAAAGAATAACGTAAAAAAGAACTGGGCAGGTTTATTTATGCAAAGATATTTGCTAATTGTATTATTGCTGATCCTTTTTACATTTATGTGTTTTTTAATTTTACATAGTTAAAATTCAAGTATTCCTAGTTATCCAGTTTGTAAATATTTGATACTATCTTAAGTCGAAATATTAATTCCATATAGACTTAATTAGTGACAGTGTAATTATTGATATAGAAATAAAAGAAACATTTCTTGAGACAAATATATAATCTTTGACATTTGTTATGAATCCTGTTAAGAGATGTTTCTTAACGATTTATACACATCGCTAATACTCATCTCTCTCATATCAGTGATTTTTGAAAGTTTCAGAAAAATGGTTAATTGGTGCTTTATACCGAAATAATTCTAAATTATTTTAAAACTATTATCAATTTCGTAACACAAATATTTTTTCTACTTATCAGTAGTTTCGGATGTTAATTGTTATCGCCAACAATTTTCTTACGTTAACATGATAGTGTGACAAGTTGTGTTCATTTTAAGATTACTGGGCAATGGATGTGAGAAGCAGATAAATTAGTAGCTTCATTTACAACGATTATTTTGATATTTCATGATAAATGTTCTTTACATATATTTATGATAAATATTTTTACAACGATTATTTTGATATTTCATGATAAATATTCTTTCATGATTAATATTCTTACAACATGATAAATATTCTCACAACGATTATTTTGATATTTCATGAATAATATTCTTTATACATATTTATGTTCATTTTAAGATGACTGGGCAATGGATGTGAAAAGCAGATAAATTAGTAGCGTCATTTGCAACGATTATTTTGATATTTCATGATAAATACACATATTTATGTAATAAAAAAATCAAATCATTTTCTTGTTATTAAATCTATTTTCACTATATATTTGCTGAGATAAGAAGTTCTCAAAGATTTTCTAAACAAATTAGTTCATACAAGAAGAGTTCTCGCAATAAACAATCATGTAATTAAAATAAATTAACTTTTAATTTTAATGTGCTAATAATTTAACGTATAATAATATTTTATTTAGGATTTTAAATATAAAAAGTTTTTAAATATATTTCATTTATGTCAGTATAATGCATACCTACGCGTTTTTTGTCACATGAATAAAAACAGAATCTTTTAAATTTGAGGAAATTAATGTCACGGACAATTGAATTAGTTTAATTTTTTCGACTAAATTTTAAATCATAAATATAATACTTATGTAAATTAAGATTTTTGAAAGTTTCTTTCCTTGTATAATTTTTATAGCAAAAGTAAGAATACCAATACAGAAATAAAAAGTAAAATAGGCCTTTCTCATATTTAAAAATATGAGAAAGGCCATAATAGTTTTTTTTTGTATGTTTTTGTTTATTACATAATAACAACATGAATACAAGAGGGCTATTAGATCCGTGTAGACCCATAAATAAGTGAGGCATATGTTGATGCTTTTATGATAGTTCTACACTATTTTGGAAAATGTCCAAAACAAATACCTATTGTCCTCATTTTCGAAAATGATACAGTTAAAACTATAAAAAAGATTGCCTTTCTAGACTTTTCCTAAAGTTTACAAACAGCTATACGATTTGTTCTAAATCCCAAATTTTCAGTTTTTAAGAAATTCATTATATTTTTGCGCAATTTAATATATACTCGGCAATATATTTTCTCAGAGAAATATGGTTTTAATATTTGTAATAGTTTAGTAGAAATAATATGCAACCTTAAATAATGAAAATAATGAATGTGTGAGTTCTATTCATGCTGTAAAAACTGTAAAAAAATTAATGTATTTATAGCGTGCTTGTAGGTGTATTGGCTTTCAAAACTGTGAAATAAAGTATTATTTTTAAATTAAATTGAAATATTATTACATATATATATATATATATATATATATATATATATATATATATATATATATATATATGTATATATATATATATATATATATATATATATATATATATATATACATCATACAATTGTCATATATGTTATGGATAAATGAATTTTGTCATAGTCTTAATTGATAAAAACCTGCCAAGTACGGGCTATTCTGAGAAATACGGCCTTACAAGCAGACACATGAATATTCGTTTTGAGGTACGGAAGCCTAAAAAGCTGAATAAATTGACCTAAATATTGAGGAATAATAACATATGAAGTTTTCAATTTCTGCTTAATTCTTGCTTCGATCAAAGTGAAACATTATTTGGTATAGCATAATTACACAATTCGATTTAACCCTTATAATGGATTTCCAAATATCCTCAATTGGATTTGAAGAGGTTACTGAAAAAGGTTTATTGATGAAGCTTAGTTCATCATGGCAACTAAACAAGGAAATTTGTTAAATATAGATATAATTATATAATATTCTAAATTAATATTGAATTTTGCTTTTATGAAAAGGTTTCCATGTCGTATCGTTAAAGCAAAATTAATAAACTGATATTAAAGTATTGAGCATGGATATTTCGTATTTATGATTAGTTCGAAAATTATCAAACTTTATTACTTTTGTATTACTGAATTAAAACTCAAAAATACAAGTTAAAAAAATTAAATGAGTGCAAGGATACTGTAAGATGTGTTGATATATAGGGGTACAATTAAAAAGACGATTTTGAAAATAAAATTTTGATACAATAATTTCCCTTGACATTGCGTTTCGGGCTAGATTGAAATCTTTGGTGTTGGATATTCGCATAAATCTTTGACTTATTATTTGGAGTTTCTTCCTGTTCTTAGAATAACATACGCCTTCAATATCGTCACTTAATACAATGTTTCAAACGCAATTATGGAAGATTAATGAATATGATTATGGACGACTAGCTTTTAACGTATAAGGTACACAGATTAAATGAAATATAAGGAAAATGCAACTTATGCCGATTTTATCAAATATATTAAACGTATCTGAATTTTTAAAGTAATAATATTTGTCTCATAAATAATAGGCAAAAAAGTCTATATATTAATTATGAAAAGTATTAAACTTATTAACCTTTAAAAACGTGACATAGCATACCTGGTATATGATTTTCAATCAATTCTTTTTGATATGCGGGTCAAATATTCTTGATTTTTTACATATATTGTTTTTAAATCTAAAATGTTTGTTATATTTATTCATTAAGAATTAACTTTGGCTAAGAATGTTTTCATGCGTTCAAAGTATATTAAGCGATTGCATGCGACAATTTGGCTCAAATTGGGCTTTCCATTCTCACATTGGCTAATAATTGAAATTATTAGAAATTATGAACAAAAATGGATAGTTGCCTTTCTGTAGCATAAATTCTTAGTAATTTTCTAATTTCTACAATTATTTTTATATTGATACTTATTATGAAAAGAAAATAATAATTACACTAAGTCAACACCTCTATTCCTCACATACAGCACATATATATTACATGAGACGTAAGATACGTATTCAATCCCACATTTCTTAAAAAAAGCTACTGAAGTCGGTCCACATATTTCTAAGTCACGCCTAACCATAAATTAGAAATAAAATGCAGACTTATCGAATTTCCTCTTCCTTCTTTAAAGTTAGTTAACAATCGTTCCCTTACGAGATGAAAATAAATTCTCTTATTTTGCTTCAATACTGAATTTACGTAAACCTAAACCCAAAAGGAGAAGACAAAATATTCAAGCAATATATAATATATAAACTAATTATTTGCTGCTGGATCTTCCTCCATTTTTAGGTCGTCAGGCGTCAAAGATGTTTTTGATTTTCACAGCTATCTAGATTGACAACACTCGACCATGCTTCTGACATGTTAACTTTAACATTTTAGTAAAATTTAGTTTCTGTAAATAAATGAAAAATTATTTGATATATATCCTTATAGGTTTAATTTTTGGTGTGTACTTATATTTATATGAAAACTTCGTAATGTGACTTCGTCTTATATTTAACAGGTATATTTATTTATTTGGTGTCCATGTAATTGGCCATAGTTATAATTTGGGGTTTACTTTAGGAAGAAAAATAAAATCAGAAATATGAATCTTAAATATCATGTTAATTTTTCTAAATTAGTTTCAAATGTGAATATTACTAATGCGAATACATATGTAAATTTTTACACAACATTTTTATAAATTATTTTGAACTATTTATCAAAAAAAATAAAACTTAATTATTGGCACTATAAGTTGCAATCAATGAATTACGTGAGAACAATTTATCCCACTCTTATTTAAATGGTTTATTAACTGTACAATTGTAGGGACACTAGGAAAATTTTCATAATTAAAAATTGCATAGATCAATTAAGGTTTAAAAATCGCAAAAATAAATTTCCGTATATGTGATATGTAAAAATATGTAATATAATACATATATCAAGGGACTGAATGTAGGTATATTGTTTTCAATAAATGCCTAATGTTATCATTTGATAGCAAAGGTACTTAGTAAATAAATCTATAATATTGATAAAGAAATTATTTTTCGACGTCCATCAATATTATATTTATCCATTAAACTGACTTTAATTTTTTTAAATAATTTAGTGTAATTAGTGAACAAACCTATTATCTTGAATTTATCACATTTCACTGCATTTTTCGAGCAATAAAATATAAAAAATTATTAGGATAAATATTTACACTAAAGTTATTGTTAAAATTATATTAAATAAATTTTGAACTCAAAATTCAAGGACTTAATATGTTCTTAAGTACATATAAAATATTTAAGATTACACAGTATTGCTATTGACACTCAAAAATATTTAAAAATTATTTTTTGAGAGGCAAAATGAAATACTAAATTTTCTTTTAATTTTATTTATTGGGTAAGGTATCAATATCGTTTAGTAAGGATTATAAAACTTCATTTTTTTTTAATTTTATACATTATGGCTAAAATTACTATAAAAACATAACCTCTCCCTCCTCAGAAATTGTTAAAGACGTAATAATGAATAGTTGCGAGAAATTAACAATATTTATACGCAGGTGAAAAATATATCGGCCATATATTTAAACGATGAAGAATGATATCCATGTCCGTAAACAGTTTAATAGAGATATTGGGTAAACTTAAAAGTTTGAGGAATAATCGTAGAACGTATTCCATTCAAACTAAAAATGCTTTATTCTGTTCGCAGTAAACGAAGTAATACTGATTTAAATAATATTCTTTGCTATGATTAGTTATCCCGAAATGAATAAAAATGTTGTAAGTAGAATTTAAAGATACCAAGTGGTCTAAATGACAACACTTTAGACACTGATTTATCTTAATTTTTATTTAACTTTTAGAAAAAAATTGATGAATGCTTCAATTCCGTATTCATAACTCACAAAAATACAAAATTATATTAAGTATCTAGCGTTCGTAGAATTAGCGATTAATCAATACAATTAAATCAGAGACATTTACGTTTATTAATTTAATTTAAAAATAAATTTTCCGGTTTTTCACTAAAATCGTATTTGAAACTTTACTTTCATTTAAATATTCCCTCACTTCCCATTAACTTTTACTGACTTTGTAATTATATTACATATTTCATATTTTACTTTGTAATTATATTTTGTAATTATTTTCAATTTGTAATATATTTACACATTTATTATTATCGATTGTTTCCATGATTAACAGTTATGCCTGGAATAAAGTTTATTCGGTATTCTATATTTTTCCTTTAGCAAGACGATCAAAAAATCTAACTTTTGATACGTTAATTAGCTCCAACACGTATGATGTCAATATGTATATTTAATAGGTATATTTAAGGAAAAAAAATATTCGAATGCATTACTATATTTGCAGTATTTCCAGCATTATGAACGATATTGACTAACGAATATTCACTACATAAATATATATCATTGAAGTTGAGGCCGTTTATATGTGTCTAGTGATGTCCATCTAGTCATCTATTCGCTCGTGCTAATTTGTCATTACACTTTCAGATTTAAGTAGATTGTAATTTTTTTTAAAAGTAACCGTTGAAGGAGGATAAACATGATGATGAGACTGAAATAGTCGTGCCATGTACAATGTTATTTCTCTATCCCATTAACAAGTAATAGAGAAAAAGCAAATAAGACAGGTTGCTCATGTGGAAAAATATTCTGTTGCCCTGTAAATATTCCACAAGAACATAATTTAACCAGGGTTTGACGGTGGTCCAGGAGATGGTGACAGGAAATCCACAATTATATTTATTGCGACATTCTCGATTTGGGCTCAGTCGATTTGTCTGGATGAGTAGAGTGGTGTTGAGTGGTTTTCAGGTTCTGATGGTTGAGCTAGAAAGCAAACTCCATAATAACAGAATATAATTACCTCGAATTAGGTTGTTTTGATTTATCTCGATGACTGGTCTGGTAATACCCAAGGTTGATGATTGAAGCGGAATATAGTCAGCGGAAAACCACTAGGACATAATCTTGTCCACTGGAATTCGCAATTGTTTTGTTTGTTTTGATGAGTAATCTGGTTCTAAATATTATAAAGAGCGTAACGATGGACCCGAAAAATAGTCAATGGAATCCGCAAAATAGTAATGTAACCCCTCGAATTTGGTTTCGTTTACTTTGCCCCTGAATTATTTTTAGTCTCTGATGATATAGCAGAAAAGTGACTATGTAAATACCACAATGATATAATGAAACCTTCTCGAGTTTGAGTTTCTTTGATTTGCCTGCATGAATATTCTGATTTTAGATATGTACTAATAAAGATGAGCGGAAAAGTGCTCGTAGGAACTTTACTATGTCTCAATGTAATCCCCTTGCCCTTAGAACCGACTGATAAGGTTGGA
The DNA here is from genome assembly GCA_039881145.1 of Druceiella hillmani. Taxonomy (NCBI): domain Eukaryota; kingdom Metazoa; phylum Arthropoda; class Insecta; order Lepidoptera; family Hepialidae; genus Druceiella; species Druceiella hillmani. The sequence goes on along the minus strand of JAYKKI010000001.1, from coordinate 22,156,827 downwards.
GTACTCGGAAGGAATAAACGATGATATGTATAAAATTAGATGCAAGCCAATAATTTTTTTCTCAAATTTCAAGTTTCTGAGTTAAAAGTCTTTGAGATAAACGGCGGTCTTTATAGAATAATCTACAATAATAAATTTGTAAACAGATAGTCCGGAAATATTTGAATAAATGTTTTTTGCAGGAAATAACTAAGTATCCAAATTCCATATTAACTTCCACAGCTCCTTAATTGGGGACTGTTCAATTTGCTGTGGCATTTGATGACGTATTTAATTAACAACACCAGCATCTTCAGTAGAATAATTATATTCTACATAAAAACATGCTTTGTAAGAATAAATACCTAAATATCAAGGAGCATGAAAATGAATTATATTTTAAACAATTTTCCCAGTTATTTGGCAAAATTCAATCAAAATTTAATTTGAAGTTGTATCGTTACAAAGTTGGAAATCATTTTGCTAATGGATATCAAGGGATATCGATCGAGCTTAGAGAGTTATTAATTTATTATTACTTCGTAGGCAAAGTTTACTTTCCTATACAAAGGAAAAAACATAGTAAATTTTCCCACCCAGAGTGAAATATTCAATCGAATCACCATAATTTAGGCCCTTCCCTGTATTTAAAACTCTTATCAGAAGTATATTAGCGCAAACTTTTTCTTAAGTAAAGATTGTATTTTCCTAAAAATATTTCGGTCTGGTCAACTTACGTGATTAAGCTACCTTTTTACACTTAGTTACTAGGCCTGAACTAGAAAAGATCACACGATAATAATTTAGAGGTTAGTTAAAATGAAGATTTTAAACAGCAAATTTGCTCATGTTGCTGAGAAATATCATTAAAAGTAATTTACATTAAAATATTACTTTATAATGAACAAAATTACAATTTAATTTTTGTTTTGGAATAACGATAATCTTGGAATAGAATTTAGTTGTCTTGTTAAATTTGTATTTTTGAATTTAACATGAAGCATTTGACGACTACTAAACGATTACGACGGCTAAAAACTCTATAGTTATTTTGCAAGAGACAATATAAAAATTATAAAAATGTATTTCTACCATTTTAAAAAAAGAAAAAAGATTTCAGAAATTCAAACCTTCCATTTTGCTTTTATAATTCTTACATTGGTTGCTTTGAGTAAAGCATGTGAAATAAAACTGAATAGGTTGTTGCACAAATGTGGTTTCACTTCATATTTAATAATTAAAATAAAGAGCTTTTTTATTTCTGTAGAATATAAAATTTCATGTGTTATGTTCATAGTTAAAAGAAGTGTTGCATTGAGGTATATCCACAATATCCCTATTAAACAAGTTTTTTTTAGCTTCCTTCCATCTGTTACCTTTTCGTCAATGGCTTCCTAATTAATATTTTTTTGTTTTATTTCATTATAAATAACGTTGTTAACTTTCGCTGAGGCATGGTATTTGTTCTTTCTGTGTTATTTTTGAAGTATTTTAAATTTGAGCATTTATGGAGATACTTCAGAAATTTTGGCAATATGTGGATTGTCTTCAAATAAATGTTATTCCCAATTTCTAGTAACTATTTAAATATGTCCTGTTTGTCAGGTTATGAATGGTAACTTTGACTTTTACATAAAAATTCAGTTTTTTTCAATAATTTTTAAAAACAATTACCACGGATTAAAATGTATTTATTTTCTTTTGGTTACAAGAAAATGTTCAGATAAAAATATTAATTTTTGTTGTCTGTTATTAAGAATGAGGAATTTTTATAGATTGTGTTTTCAATCATTTTAACTTAACGAATGTAAAATTTCATTTAAATATTTATGAAAATATGATTTGCTTTTGATCAATATAATACTTTTAAATTTTGCAGAAATATACTCAACTAAAACTATAACGACTGGCATTATATATATGGAGCTACCAGACCAAGTTTAGTTCAATCCATTGACTGAAGTTTTTACAATATTAGATAAAACTTTTGCAGTGCTTTAAATGTCAGATATCTTTAAACCTTGAAATCGTTACAGTTTCGAAATTTTATTGACATTTTATTACGTTATGTATATTATATATTATTTCCACTAAATAACATAGTGAATTAAATTGTTACATAATAACTAAATATTTTGCTGCTAATTGTTGGATATGCGTTTCAATTATAAATTATGGGGGCCAGATATATATCGAGCCGATGCAAAATCTCATTTTAAATGATAATATTTATTTAATTATTAAATGTTTCTTGCTATATTCTTCCGATTAGCAGTAGACTCAAATGCAAAAATATTATTGTACATACAATTTATATATAAACTCTAGTCCATCTTAAAGTTTTTTTTGCCCAACTTCGTGAACAAGGAAGTGTGAAATTTTTCAGACGTATTTGGATATACATATGAGATTTTTTATACTATCCTGGAGCTTAAATGGCTAAATTAATTTTGATGGGACATATGTTACTGGATTCGTTATAGTTTTTCAAGTGACATAAGATATATGGCGTCACTGAATATCTACTATTAGTTTTATTATGTCCTATCTAAAATAGAGACATATGCGTCTATTGGTATGCTAGTAGTTTTAGGAGATGGATTTGGTACACATTTTCAAATGGTATGCAAAAAGTGCAACTTTGCCATAATTCAAGTAAAATATTGCCCTGACGAAAGCTGACTTGCCGATTAAAATCAACAACATTACCTAATATGTCATACAAAACACTACGGGTCCATTAACAAAATGCTAAAAGCCGTTCGCGTCTTCAGAAGTGAATAGCCTTTTAGCATTTTGTCATACGATGATATTTTTTATATTTTATATCCACACAAGCTCTTTAGAAGCACACAGAGAATATTTAAAATAAATATACCAAAAAATTATAGCCTCGAAAAATTATTTTACCTTCTTATGAAGATGTTACATATTTTTATGCCTTTATATCTCAACTTTTTACATGACTGAGCGGTGTAAGTGAAGAAAGTTTTTGGCCTTTTGTGAGTTCGCATCTCAATTTGAGTGTTTTCCATAAGTTATGAGTACTTTGAATGTTTCATTTCGCAATCTGGCAGATCTAAAGCTATACTGGTCCGCATGGCCCATGGCAATTTCTTTCATCGACCCCAATCACCTCTGTCGATTAATACGATTGTCTACTGCGTTTACATACCACAATTGGTACGAATGTATTTTGAATCATTTTCATTAATCATTGGTCTTGAATGAAGCCAGTGAATCAAACTAACAGATTAGTGTTTAAAGCATGGGTGTGATTGTATATACATTTTTCAACTTATTCGTAGTCCTCTATTTTAATCGATATACGTTGTTATAATCACATTATTAAATTATTCGTATAGTTATTTTGGAAAAAAAATACGAAATAGCATATTACGAAGAAAATATTAATTCTAAATTGTCCGCAAAAATCTTTTATTGCTAAAAGTGAATTGGAAATATCAGTGTTGTGTTTGGGACCATTTCTTATATGAGATTTAATGGAACCGGACCAGAATGCCCAGATGTTTAGAATAGTATTTGCCCCCAAATTATTTTTTAATTAGATCATTATATATGTGCATTTTTGGGGTAGTTTGTGTGCTAAGTTTTGATAAACATTCCATAGGTATTAAAGAAATTTTATTCTGCTACGATTTTTTTGGGTTTAAAGATAAATAGTATTCTCTTAATTAAAAAAACAAATTAAAGTGAAGAAAGTAGGCGATGGTAATTGGATCGTAAGCAAGAATACTTGCCGACTTTGAAAGATTATCAAGATATTGTATTTTACACTATTTATTCTATTTATTGAATTGAATTTATTTAATTTTTGTCATTTCAGTTATAAAAACATGCATTTAAAATTTAACGTTAAAATTTTCAACATTAAAAGAAAAAAAGAAATTTGTTTATAGGGAAAATTTCACTATTAATTAGAAAGTCAGCTATCATTAAAAGTTTGGTTTTAGGAGTAAAAGTTCATTTAACTATTCCCATGTATCTTAATTTACTGCCTTTATATACTTTATAATTAAATATTTCCATATTTAGGTACGTCCCGAGATTGACTGTGCGTCATATCAATTTTATTTTTACATCTAACTTTACTGGTTCGTTTTCAGTGTATAAAAAATTAAAATTTCTCATATTCATATCTACATAATAATTTTATTTGACAGAGTAAAAATTTTTGGTTAAACTGTGATTTCAATACGGAAAAGTGTGATTTCAAGATGTGACATAGCGTATATTTTGTCAAATACCCGTATTTGACAAAATATACGCTATGTCACATCTTGATATCGTAACCACATAGGTATATTGAAAACACATACATTTTATCGTAGAAAAGCGTGTAAAGAAATAATAGATTTTATTTTTGGTAAAATTATGACGCATCAAACTCTTAGAACAACCGCTTTTAATAAAAATGTTCTGAAGCGTTATATTAAGTTTAGAGAATATGGTAAATTTTCTAGGAATATATATTGGTGTATGTATTTACGGACATATATTTGTAAGTAAAATTGTTTCTAATATAGATGTAAAGTAATTATCTACATAATTTCCCGTTTACAACGTTAACTTTGGCCTAAATATTAGTCATAAAAAATATTAAAAATACGTTTTTAATTGAAGTTACAATACATATAATAGGTATATATAATGTATATAAGATGTCCATTAATTAACGATCATTTATGTGACTATTATTCAATTTAAATATTGACTACATTTGGCGTTAATTTTATAGAAATTAATTATTCACAATTAAATAAAACTACGTGATGTAGTATTATTTCTACTTTCTTTAAGTTCTTTACCTAGGTTTCATCGTATTACAACATCAATTTGAATCTTTGCTAATAGCCCACCTGAAGATATTGTAATACAACGAAACCTATGTCGTGGTAAAGAATTTAAAGAAAGTAGAAATCATACTATATCACGTAGTTTCATTTAATTGTGAACAATAAGTTTAAGTAGTCACATGTAGACTATACGTTGGTGTACAAATAATAAAACTGCATTGATATTACTTGATTATGACTTGTCGCTAGCAGTTAGCAGTAAGCATTGCGGTTACATAATAAGGTCGCTGCAAGCTTATCATTATTTCCCCGCAGAAGCATGAAGCAGTAGGGATGGAATAAAATAACCACAATGAGGGGTTACATTCACTCCAGGAGTGGGGCGAATCTCATTTTAAAAGCGAATAGCAAGAGATTTCTGTAAATACTCGCAATCAATATTCGACGTCAAATAGTATAGAGCTTGCTTGCTTGCGTGCGACTTTAAAATATTTATTGTAATCTTTCCTCTCTTTCATCGCTTCTTTTAAATACGTTTTGGCATTAGACACTTTAGTATAAGATTAAATATTTTTTTTCCAATTTCAATGCATGTTATGAAGAGTGCTTTTGAAACTTAATTGTGTATTTCAGAAGGAATAAATTTCAAGTGTTTATGTACACTCAACGAGAGTAATGCTGAACTATCGCTACTTCTAACTTCGGTAAAGGATGCATAGAAATCCTTACCCAACAGAATGATTTGAGATCTACTTAAAGCCGCAATGGATTTAAATAACCCACATTTAAAACCATCCTATGCAGAAATTTTATTCTTAAAATATGACCCAAATAAAGTAATACAGTGTTATGAATAAATTGGCATATTTAAAAAAATTAGAGAAATTCCGTAATCTCATTACATTAAGGCCAAAAATTCACATGACAATTAGGACGCATTATTATACAATTGGTTTACCTTGTGGAGGTTTCTAATACTTGATATTAATATGCATTAAATTGTATATTCTCCTAACTGATAGAAAAAGTCAGTGTGTTAGTTTCGCTTTCACCTTCCAATTGATCTTCGTAACAGCTTACATGTAACCTATGCTGCAAGGGTAAAGCAGGATACTTTACATCTTAATACTGAATTTAATATTTTTATTTATTAACAATTTGTCCCTTAATTGGAGTGACGCTTTTGATTATTATTAATTTTGGATCATGTATGAAATTTTGTACAAAGAGAACATACATGTCCAGTCCTATTTAGCTGTTAGAGTTTGTCCAAATAGAGGTTTTCCAAGTAACTGTTTACTTGGAGTACCTCAATAAGGGAATTTTGGAAATTTACTAATACATTGTAAATCGAATTACGATGTGAAAGAGACTAATTAATGAAGGCATGGTTTAGACGGACAGTCGGTTAGACATCTGAGTAATCTTATATTTGTTATTTTTTTTCTTTTAATTATGCCTGTTTTGCAGAAATTATCATTTTAAGGTCAGCTCGATTTATATCATATTTGCGCATTCCGATGCAAAAGCTGTACGCACTGATTCACTAAGTATAAGTGTAGCGAATAGATAATTACAAAGATTAATTTCAGTCTTAGTTAATAGCAGAGATTTTTGATGTATTCCTCCATTTCATGTACTCTAGATGCCATTGGTGCGAAATTGGTTAGAAATCAGTTATGTTATTTGGAGTCTCCAAATAACGTTCTTTGGTATATGTATACAGTAAAATGCGGTTTCCTATTTTTAGACATATTTTCTCCCAAACACATTAAGTTTCCATTTTTAGCAACTCGTCATTTAAATATTCCTCTCATAAAATTAATTGTTAATTTGTTAAGTGGAAAGTGTCAGTTACATTAAACTACATATTTTGTTACTGAATAATTACATTACCACATTAATTCTAAAGATTCACTCGCAAAGAGACGAAATGTAGGCAGGCACCATAAAACCAGTATTGTGTACGTACGATAACCGATTCTTCGATCACCTAATTACGCGCACTAGAATTTAATTTGCATAAGATAGGTGAAAATAAATTTCTTGGAATTTACAAGTGTTGAAGTTTAAGATTTTTTTAACTAAAAACTCAAATATGAAAGGTTTTCCCACAAGTCAAAACTGCCTCACTAATTATTGATCATTCTAATTAATTTTCCTTCCAAGCTCAGAATCCATTATTGCATAAATAGTTATTATAATAATTGTAACTGGAGATACAAATTTTAATATATAAATGGACTTCTCATATATCGCTAGGATATCAACATCATTTTCTTTTTTCCACATTCTACAAAGGCGATGCCAATATTTTACGTCGTTTTCGTACTGCAGTAAATAAACAAATAATTATATCAAAATATTACTTCTCCCACTTATTTTGAAACGCCTTTAAAATTTTTATGTATATAAGGAAGGGTTTTGTATGACATTTCAGTTTTTTCGGATGTAAACAGAGAAACGAGAACCTTCTACATTAGTACTTTTTCTCTATAAAGCGATATTTAATATAAAGTAATTATAAACTACATTAGAGTATGGTTTTTTTAAAGACAGGACATTAAAGGACAGGAAAATATTAAAACAAATTATTCATACCCGTATACACACACACACATGCACACACACATACGTACACATGCATACACGCACATACACTCATGCACACGCACACCTTGAATGTTTCTGCCTTCATGTTTAACTTCTTTTCTCATATCACTAGGATTCAGTGCTTAGTTAGCAGTTTTACGTACATGTTATTTTCTATCTGAGCCTAATAGATTTATTTTCGTTTCGTCCGAAAATAAGATGTTATTCCAATGCATTTCTTTCGATCACTTTGTGATATGCAGTGGAAAAACATTATGATTTGCAATTTCCATACTTTCTCGCAAAACCTAAACGAAGTTTCCGGTGTTCTTTTGTCAAAAGCAGTGCGCTTCCGGCAATTGTTCCAAATAGTTTTGCATCTGCAAGTCGTCTTCCTAATATATATATATATGTGAAGACCCATCTTCGGTATCAAAAACGTGCCTTCATATATTTTCAGACCCCTTGAACTTTTCTAAACAGATTATAAAATAGGCCTCCTAATGACGTTACTAACAGTAATTTGAAGTAATTAATCGCATTTCAGGCGTTAGTTATAGAGTATTTGAAATGATCAGCAATATTTTATGATCAATCACATTCAGAAAGTGTCATGATAATTTTTCGAGTCGATGGGTCACAACTTTTATTGTTGCGTACATTTTTGAAATAGCTAAGTATCGAAATATCTTTTACGTCTAAAAATATTAAGAGAAAATTCCGGGATCAAATTGAATTGAAATTTTATTTCAAATTTACAATTTTCTGTATTTTTTATGTGTCCCTAATTGTTGGTTCAATGGTCAATATATTTTGTATGCGACTTTTATAGATAGTAAACTAAATAATCCTGAAAGTTTATTTCTTTAATGCCTATGGTGAAATGTAATAACTAACTAAATTATCAATATATTGTTTCTTTAAATCTGGTATCAGAAAGTTAATGTAGAATTTATAATTACTTGTATACTTAAAAGTTCCTCCAATTTAAGTCGTTCCTTATTATAGGATCACGGTTGTAAATATTAACAGATGACACCTTTTTAAAACCGATCAATGAATAATAACGGAAGAATTTATAATTTGCATTAGCAATAATGTAGATAAAATTATCAGATATTTTCTTTACCTCACATAACGAGTTTATTTTCGAACTACAATGCAATTTAGTTTAGATTAACATTGTATTAATGACTATACTCTACCTACTAACTGTATTGAGACATTTGAATGGATCTCTTTACCAAACCTTTTATGGTCATTGTTCTCTTTATGTTAATTAAAATTAGTATATTTTCAAATTTTAATACGAGTTTCTAACAATGACACGTTTTAATATTGCTCGTAATTAGAATCTGCAGTCGACTTCTTATCACATACGAGGATTGTAAGAGAGTATAAAAAGATATATCACATAAGTCGAAAATTCACGCCTGCAGAAAATATTAATATATAATAACTTTGAAAAATAACCGTATCTTGCTCTAACAGCGCCGTCAATTTTTTTTTATTTCACAATTATACAAGGCTGAGTTGTGTTATAGCCTCTTTATATTCGCAATATAATATGTAGGTAGATACAAAGGCTATGCATTTAAATATCTCGTTGCATGGAATGCTAAAATTAATTTGCAGAAAAAATAGTAGAAATAATTATATGTACATATGTACATGTATATATATATATATATATATATATATATATATATAATACCAGAAATCACTGGAATTAATATTCTTGTTACATGCGCATTTGTTAATAATCATCTCTCGTTCAAATCTTTATGAGTTCAATCGAAACCAAGAATGTTTTTAAAAACCAGTTAATTCTAAACATATCAAATATATAGCTATTGGGGTATACTTCGGCTCGTTACTAAATTTTAGGTAACGAGTTCGGGACGTTTATAGAAGTGTTGTTGAATATTTTGTACTAATTTATTACAAGGTATAAACAAGCCGAACTTAATTAAACTTAGCTCCATTCAAGTGCATGGTATAACAGAAAACGGATTTAAAGCGACATCAAGTACTAACTCTATTATTTTATGAGTTCAGTAAGGGTCACAATACGAATAAAACACAAATAATTCAAGCTATGAGCAAGTTAACGGCACTCAGGAACCAGCAAAATTATGGTTCAAGAAGGTCATGAACGAGGATTATGATACTGAAAGCAAGTTCTGGCCACGCCCTGTTGAATTAAGTGAAACCGACTGACAAATCGTCATTTGGCTTAGGAATTGAATTGGAAAACGATTATATAAATAAGAATAACTTCCAAAATAGAGTATATAAATGCCTTTAGGAATCTGTATATATATATATATATATATATATATATATATATATATATATATTTATGTATATATATATATATATATATATATATTTATGTATATATATATATATATATATATATATATATATATATATATATATATATAGATATAAATATATCTTTCTGGAAGGAGATTTTCGTTAACAATATGATTCAATAGTCAGGAATTAACATTTTCATTATTTATACACAGAAAATGTACCTCCCATAAGCATTCAATTAATCCTTAAGTTCGTTTAAAAATAAAAGTAAAACCCAATTTTAGTAGTTGGCGGGACGTTGTAGAGGATTTGATGAATTATCAAGATATTATGTTGATAAATAATAAATATGCATCTTTACTTTTATTACTGGATTAGAAAAACAAAAACTTAAAAAAAAATTCAAAATAATTTTTTTAATAATAGAGACATGGATGATTAATTTTTATTTAGTTACAATAAATATATTATAATTTTGGAAAAACTAAATTTTTTTGTCAAAAAGTAATGATTTAAATTGCAAAAAATGCAATAAACCTAGAACGACGTCATATTATGGGAATATTTTGACTTCTATTTACATGAAAATAATCACACCCGTCATCCAGAATTTATTTCATTCACCATAGGCAATACACAAGGGAAGATTACAATAATTAAATAACCCATTGTAAAAAATACATTCTTGATCCATTCATCCTTTGCTCTACAATCTAATCACTTTTCAAAACTATCAAACTAAATTTAAATGGGTATATTTAAGCCCACTCTCTACTTCCGTTGCTTTAATAGATTTGTATTATCTGATCCTTTTAACACATCAGGCATTTGTAAATATTAGGTTTAAAAATTTTCTAAGAAACATTCAAATATATATTTTATTTCATTTGTAAATTTTTAATATTTTCTTAACTCAATTATGAAACTAGGTGTATTAATCTGTTATTAAACAATAAAAGAATGCCCACTATATATAAGGAATAAAAAAGTAACAAAAATAAAGGTGCTAACTGAAACTTTCGCTTTCAAAATATCTTACATGATTATTAATACTGCAAAATTTTGCTACTGTTAGAGATTTTTATTTAATAAAAACTGCATACTTATTAGAGTCTCTTGCGTAAAATGTTGTTTAAAAATATGAATAAATTTGATAAATATTCTACTATTAGAGATTTTAAGAGTCAGTACCAAATCAAATGTAGTGCTTATGTATTTATTTGTGAGTGCATGTTCGTCATGGAGAGAGAGAGGATGGGAAAGACGCAGCGGGATAGAGAGAGAGAGAGAGAGGGAGAGAGGGGTAGAAATAGAGAGGGAGCGAGGAGCTATACTTAGCAAATATATAAGCATTGTTAAAAGTTTGTAAAACGAACGATTAAAATTTCTAAGGAACGATTCAAAGTGAAATTTTCAATGAGATGTATGACCGTTTTAAATTTACTTCTAATTGATTTATATTGGAACTATTTTCTTATATTGAATCAACACGTATTAAACGAATAATATAGGCATTTAGTTTATTTATAGTTGATTTTGTAAAAAATTTAATGATTAAATGTACGCATAAAGCACTATGAAAGAGAACTGAACAAGCTGAAAAATAAAACAAAGATACCAGTTCTTTAAAAATAAAATGAATATAGATGAGGGGCTATAATTTAATGAACATAGCGGAATATTCAACCAGACATATTTGATGTCACATATTTTCCTGCACATCTCCGTTTCATTCATTTTATTGTATATGTACTTTAATTAAAAATACTAAAGCTTTCACGGAAAAGATAATACAAATGTTTGTTTTAAAATTACAATTTCGCACATAATGAATTATCACTCAGTAAGAGAAGCGAAAAAGAAGCACTTTTCGATGCACGATTTCGATCGATTTCCAAGTAGACCAAAAGTCCAAACGACTTTTGGTCTACTTGGAAAAATTAGTGCACATGGCTTCTAACTACCCCTAATACTTTGTTTTATACACTATTTATATTTTATTTATCACAGAATTGGATCTTATTTTCAATAGAAATGCCATAGTGATCATACAATAAAATAATGGTTATTTCATAGAGTTTTTGAAGTGAAACTTCTTTAGGCGCGTTGAGTGATTTTTTTCTGGGGGAAATCTTAGAGTTCGCGTCACTGACATGCTGATGTTGACAGTATATGACTATGACTTGTTGCCCTAGACCAGCAGTGAAAGCATATATATATATATATGTATACATATATATATATATATATATATATATATATATACATGTGTATATATACATATATATATATATATATATGTATATATATATATATATATATATATATATATATATATATATATATATATACGTATAGGTGTGTATGTGTATTAGTGCGAGTATCAACGTTTGAGCAGAAAGTATTGTGCGCGGTTAGCTGTATAACATCAATTCCAAACACGTGTAAATATTATTTAAACTTATTTTTTTTATTCTACTGGCTGTCTATTGAAAGCCAATCATCTGCCAGACCGTTTCCAATTCGGTATATATTTATTTGCATTTTAAATTATAAATTATTGCTATATCATTTATTAAATATTATAAATTTATAAATTACAACAAATTTTCGACAAATTCATTTATTTTCATTATTACTTTATTATTTATTAATTACATAAAATTAATAAATTACGATAAAATATCAGCATATTCATTTATTGCCATTAAATATTTAAACTTTATTTAGATTTTTTCAGTAAATGTAACAATTCATTATATTCATTTAATATTTTGAAATATTTAAATCTAAAATAAAAAATAAGTTTCAATTTTTAATGTAATTTAATGTAAACTTAAAATTAACTTTGATTGAATAAATAAGCAAATTTTAAAAATTTAACCTTTTTCAGTTTAATGTTAAAATTAAATTTGAATTAAATTTATTTTTGAAATAATTAACATGAAAATAATTAAGTACAAACTTCAAATTAACGTTAAATTATTTGATTGATTTAATAAAAAAAATTAAAATAATAAAATTTAAAAAAAATTAATTGAGGAATAAAAAATTTAATGTTAAAATTAATTTGAAATTTAATTAAATTTTCGAATAATTTAAATATAAATATTTTAAATTTAAAATGCCCAAATTTTAATTTTTAATTGAATTAAATTTAAAATGATTTTACCCTGAAGTTGTATTATTCTAAAAATTTATTTTGTTTTATCTCATTACACAAACTAAATAAAGTTTAATTAACAATATAAATAAATTAATATGTCGGTGATTTGTGACTTATTATTTATAATAAGTCACAATAAATCCTAAAATATTAAATGAAAGTTACTGATTTAAATCCTTTCTTTAAATATTTGCTTTGAAAAAAAGTTAAAAAATAACATAAAATATACAAATTTTCGAGAGATACTTGAATTAAGGAGGGCTGCGCTTTTTGGCGTGACAAAAATACACTAATATAATCAAGATAAATCTATATATTAACTAACGTTTAGAGTTAAAAAAGTAATGTAAGGAACTTCATTCCGACGACATTCATGACGAGGGCCCCCCGACCGCCCAGTTTTTTTCATATATAATTTTAATTTGCAAATTATGAAATTTTAATTTTCGATATTACAACTCATTCGAAATTTAAAAAAATACACGGTTATTTCATAGTTTTAAGTGTTTATTGCTGTCGGCAGTCCTCATGATTGCCTTTATTTTTTATAACCAATAACGTTTATGTTATTGTTTATTAAACATTTTAATACTGTCATCAGGGTCGTAAACAATCACATTGAATCAAATAAGGCGCTGAATATAATCGTATTATAAATTCTGTTATCTGCAAAATAACAAATTGTTTTCTAAAAAGAAAATCAAAACGTTTTTAAGTGACGTGTACGTGAATAAACGTTTTTAAATAAACGCCTTCTTTCAATCATTTTTTTGGAACGCAAATTTTGACGTGATCTACTTTCAACCTTCAAAACTAAATTGATACAAATTGTGTTGCTAAGAAGTCTTAATAAATAAAGGGATGAAGTACTATTTAGCTCTTTTGCAACCTCAGTAATAATAATGTTTTTTATTCAGAATATAATAATGTTTTATGGCAACCAAGCAATAAGAACCGTCAATATATTGAAAAAATATAATTAATAATCGAAAAAAATATTCTGACTTGTTTGTTTTTGAAAATTTATTACGACCACGTAAATAATAATTATTTACATAACACTTATAATTTAAATAATAATTGTTATCATAACACTTAGTGGATGATAATTATTCACACTTTGACGTAGACGAATACACGCATTTGGCGGATTTATTACTGCATTAGCAATTTCTTCCAGTCAACCTCATTGATTAAATAGAAGCATTCTATGATGTGGATGACTGTAAAAGATATTAATAAAAAAACAATCTTAATATGTAACAAAAAAATGTCATAACATATAACCAAGCTAAACGAATCTAGATATAAATAATAAAAAACAAAAAAAATGGTTAACTGTAAATCTTGAGACAGTTGGAAACAAGTAAAATGGAAAAAAAATGAATTGGAAAAAAATGGAACGGACTGAAGGATTATGCGAGGAAAGACTTTTTCAAACGATATTTGAATACGTTTAAGGAGGACGAGTTCCTGATATCCAGATCTAGTAGATTTCAATCTCTTATAGCTTGGACAGCATAGGAATTTTCATAAAAAGTGGTTGTATGTTTGGAAAAAAGGAGAATGGGCTGGTTTCCAGAGTGTATTCCTGTACCGTGTGCGGACAAGTAACTAAATCTACTTCCAAGATAAGTTGGATAAGTAGCATTATTCAAAACATTAAAGAGAAGTGTAAGCATCTGAAGATTGCGCCGATTACGGACTTTCGTCTATTTAATTTGCACTATGAATGAAGATACATGATCATATTTTTTGCAAACAAAAACAAAGCGGGTGCACAAATTTTGTAGGCGTTATAATTTTACAAGGCGGTATTCAGTAAGTTCTGGATGGAATACATCTCCCTAGTCAGGCACTAGCAGTGACAGATTTGAGCAGAGTTGACAGTTTGACAGATTTGAGCTTTGGTCTGAACGTCTAGAAAATTTTTAAAATGCTTGAGGGAGTGCATTCCGCTGAAGATACGACGACAAACATGATTTACTTGAGGTTGCCAGCTAAGGTTTTGATCGATCGGCAAACCCAAGTGTTTAAGATTTGACGTAAATGAAATTGGTGTGTCGTTTAATTTTATCAAACTTAATAATATTAATTAGTGAAGGATAAACTACCTATTTAATGAAATAACTTTCACACAACACTTCTTTAACCATGCAACTACCAGAATGAAGAGATTAACTAATAGGTGCTAGTGTGGCATAGGTTAATTTGATCTCTAAAAATAAATTCAATAGGTAAATAAAGAATGTAAATGATGTTACGTTCACAAGGTTTTATGAAATAACACTGGAGACAGCTGTAGGAATAATTTGAAAAGTTTAAAGTCAGCGCCATACTTAAATTTTTTTGAAAAATCGCTGCATAATTTTTTTTCAGGAATAATTTTAAACTGTTAATCATATATGGTATTGAAAATACTCCCTTTAATTAATTTTATTACACACTGCACCTAATATTACACTCGGCAACGGTGATTTTGAGACTAACAATTTGTGAAAGTATTTGGAGTAATTTTTGTGTACTGATAAATTAATATTAGATTTTTCCAACTGGATCGAATTTTTCAGATAAAAACTAGCCACAGACACTTACAGAAAAAAAAAATAAGTACAAAAAAGATAAACTGAAGATATTCATCATTTGGGGTTCTTGCTTAGGGCCATTATCGCAAACCTCAATAGTAGCTGGCCACCGGGTGGTCCCACTGTCCTGTCCTATATTTGTCCATTATCTGAATATTCACTCTTTTCTTTATTCTAATCGTTAAGGTTATTAGATAGTTTACTGTAAATTACATTTTGGAAAATATATACGGGGGCTCTTATCAACTCTGAATTTTTAAATTTTGTATTCCTAATTTTACAAACCTTTACGATTATTTTACAATATTTTTCTGCTTTATAATGGGCACAAACTTTGTTTTTAATTACTTCTACAAGACTTATCTTACTTTAGATGCACGGATATATAGCCTATCAATTTTTTAACCTCTCAAAATATTCGACAATATAGAGAGTCAAAGATCCCTACTCTTATGTTTTCCTTCAAAAGAGGAAATTACTACGAAAATTATAATATGTCAGTTATTAAAAAGAAAATAAAATTTAGTACAACACAATTCAAAATAATAACGTTAAATACATGCACTAAAATTTTGAAAGGATTTTCATTCCAAGGAACAGAGTTAATTTAATCAAACTACATATACATATAACATAAAAAATAATAATAAATCTAATGCCATAGAAAAAAGTGATTTTTATTTCTAATTGTTATTAACATCCATTTTATGAATTTTTTTTAATACAAAGCGGAATATTGGATTTTAACAAGTGCTAAATATTTCTAATTATTATACTAAGTCTCAAATTTTGTAAAATTATATTTGGTGTCACCAAAACTACATCACTTGAAAGGAAATTATTTAAATTTCAATAATATAAAACGCGTGAAGGCAATGTGATATATAGTTAGATCCCAAGTCAACGTTAAGTAGTATGTATTTTCAATCGATTTTAGAATATTACTAATATGATAATGAATTAAGATAGTTGAATAGTTTCTTAATTCACAGTTCAGTCCTTAATACCTTATTAAATTACTTTAATTAAAGATAGTCATGCTTCTCAGACTTACAGAAGCTATAAAATATAATAATTTCTATAAACCTATAGGACCAATCGCAATAATATACCATCCTGTCATTATCCCTTTAATTTTTTTTCCTTTCGAACTTGGCTAATGTCTGGTTTGACAGTTCCAGAGGATAGAAACATTTTTCTAAAATAATGGGGTTTTATTATTTTATTAACTGTGGCGTCTTGGTAACATGACAGATAATTTTTTTAGACACACTACATATAATATAAGATTTAAGATGTTTTGGAATAATCATCTTCTTATGAAGTACACTTTCCAAATTTTAGATAAATCAGTTCAATAATTTTGATTACACTAGTGATAAACGGCAGATAAAATTAACAATATGTTCATACATCCATAGTAAAATTTCATATATATATATATATATATATATATATATATATATATATATATGATTGAAGTAAAAAAGACTAATTGTAAGAAAGAAAATGTATATACCAGGTACCAGGCCTTTTTTTGCTCTTCTTTAATTTTAACTTCTTATATCTCAAGAAAAACCAAGGAAGTAAATTTTAAATTAAAGGTTTAATTACTCATTTTTCCATAAGAATACTATTACTGACTAAATTAGATAAACTACTAAATAAAACAATTGTCTTTTATTCGCATTAAAACTGAAACATATCAGCAAAAAACAGTTTATAAATGAAAATAAACATATTTTAACTACGTAAAAAAACGTCCATTTGAAAAAGTAAATTCAGTAAAAAAAAATATAACAATTATGCGAGAATTAAAGCGTTCAAAAGTACAAAAATATTAAAATCTATAAGTACTGATTTAGCCCACCTTCCCTTCTTCAGTGCAAATTACCCATATTGGTTTCAAGAAATTTTGGAGCCAAGTAAACTTAATAATGCAAAAATATTCTCCAGCTCCTACGGAATTATATCCCGCCTTTCTCATAGCAATAACTGTTATTTAAGGCCACGCGTATATCAACGCCTCTCATACGAGGTTTTAGTGACACCTTAATTTTCCGTTTCATCGTTCTACATACACAAATTGCAAAGGCTTTCCGTATATTATGAGCCTTTGCCTCTAAGTCCAGTAATAGTAAGGTTTATCGTATTGTATGAGCATTGTGCCTCTAAGTCCAGTTGTATTTTAATTGAATGTCCATAGTTAATATAATTAGTCTCAGTGTAATGTAGCCCTTAAGGGTTTTAATAATACTAATAAAATATTTACTAGAATTACTACTAGGCTGACGTATTGTTCACTATACATTGCGTTCACTAACGAATATATAAAACTAAGTTACTGTTATTTTATTAGATAATAGCTCAATGGCAAAATTAATTTTAAAATATGGAAATAAAAAAAAATTATTATCGAGTCGGCAAAAAGAAAAAAAATTAGTTTAGGAAACTATCGACAAAAACTCTCGATCTCTATCTTTCTCTGTGTCTCTGTCTCTCTCTTTCTCTTAATAACAGCATTGGATTTACATTAAATTTTACTCAACTACGATTTTATTTGTAGGGGCCAATATTTATGGCCCGTACAAAAACAAATTCCAAAATTTTAAGCCGAAATAATGATTGTTAACTATGCTCACAATAACACTTAAGTATTCCATTGCTACAGCAATCAAGTTAAAGATATTCATTATTTCCAACAATCAACTTTAAGAGGCACTAGGCGAAGAATTTCGAACCGTTGAAGTAATCACTTGAGACGATAGTTCTAGGAACGGTGATCAATATATTTTAAAACTTAATATCGCAAATAAAGAGCATTGTAACTTAAAAATAACTAAATTTTATATGTTCGAGAGGAAAATATCATACGTAGCACAATAAGTAATTAGTTTCCAGTTATAATTTTATAAAATCTTAAAGGCAGTATTCCTGAAAAATTTTTTACTTATATCTTTAGATTATTGAATATATTTGGCGTTAATTTTGTAGAAATTCATTATTCACAATTAAATGAAACTACGTGATGTAGTATTATTTCTACTTTCTTTAAGTTCTTTACCACGACTTGATTTCGTTGTATTACAACATCTTCAGGTGGGCTATTAGCAAAGATTCTTCGCTAATTTAATTGCCATTTTAATAACACTTTGATATTATTTCAATCCTAGGTAGAGCAAATGGTATTCTTGGATGTCATACACATACGACTTCATATATTCATTTCGCGATATAAATATCAAACAAATTTATTTAGTTTTGATTGATTCTTAATAGAATAAAAACAATATGATTAACATAAGTACTATCTTCTTAAAATAACTTGTACAAACATATAATTTATCAAGATAAATTTAACTTTTTAATAAATAAATAAATAAACGTTTCTCAATAATTCATTGGCAAGAAGTGGTCGTAACTAGTGATAGGGATTTTCCTAAAAATCAGAAAATTAATTTTTATTTATTCAATCCGCTAATATCTTGTTACCCGTTCCTTTTATCTTTGAAATTTATTTAAGGTGTTTAACATTATAACATATTTTCCTCAATTTCCTCATAAAAGAACATTATTATCATACTTAAATAATATCTTCATAATGCGGAATTAAAGCACGGGATAAAAGTCATAAAATTAGGAGGAGTGATACTTGCGAATTCAAAAAACACATCATTGTAAAGTTATTTGTTTATGCGATATGTTTTCAGCGTACGTGTATAAGTTTGTCCTAAAATAATTTGTTGGCAAAATCAAACTTTAATATGGGCTCTTTTCTACTTCGGATATTAATTTAATATAATAAAATATAGTCATGAAACGCATATCGTGGCCGTCTGATTTTAAAGAATAGCGTTGCAAAGCAGTGTTGCGCTTTCTAAAAAAAATTAAAATTCGAGCTGTCCGATAGTGGGCTGAATGCTTAAATAAAATATCATTCGGTTGAAGTTTCTCGATATTGATGTGGCAGATTCTATCCTGTTGTTCATTTGCTTTGTTTTAGTCCATTTCTTATGTTGTTCATTTGCTTTGTTTTTATTAAACTTACAACAAAATCTTTGTTTATCCATTTACTGTTTGTGTTTTAAAGAACACAATGTTATCGATCTTAATGTATTATTCGGAAATTTACTTTTTTAACAGTTTCTATTACGAATCACTGATATCAACCACAGTTAAATTGATAATGGCGCTGACTTAAACGTTCTGAGTCAGCAGCATATACATGCAAATTAGCAATTATATTACCACTAGACTATTCCAGCGGTACCACTAGCAAAAAAGTTATGATTTTCACAATTTCCACGTTTTACGATTGAATTTAAATGTCTCTGTGACAAAATGATTTCATCCGCTTCCCAATGCCGTCGCCGTCATTAAGCCACTTTCTTCTTATCCGCGTTCAAGGACACGCCACATAAATTTTAGTATAGCAATATAGCCTTTGAATGCCACTAACGTTTTATATATAAAAATCTTTCTAGATAAATACTCTCTATGATAAAAAAACTCATCAAATTAAATTTAGTAAAACTTGAGGTATAAATGAACATAGAAACAGATTGGCAGACATTGAATTTATCGCATTTAGGAAAAATTATCCTGAAAAATTAATTATACTTAGACAATATATGAAATAAAAGATAAAAAAAAAGAGAATCATTGTGTTGAGATTTGACGTCTTATTGTTTTAGCCTTATTACTTATAAAGCGTTTCCCAAAATTGTTTGAAATTAGAATGAAATCCAAATTTTACTTTAATACAGAATTTCCAAAAGTAATATGTGAAAAATCAAAAAGCAAAAGAAGTTACGTTTTTAATCGGAAATATGTCATATCTAACGTTTGGTTTATTAACTTGCAATTCATTAGTAAGAATAATTCTTCAAAATTGAAATAATTCATAAAACTTTTTGACAAATTAGCGCTATTATAGGCATTAACGTCATTGTGAACATTATTCAAAACGACGCTACAGTACAAGACAGACGAAAAAAAATTTACTGCCAACGTAAAACCTTTTTCAAATTTCGCGTTTTGAATGTTAACTGACGTATAAATTTAACAAACAGACCTTTCGGAAAATCAAAAATTAAGTTAAAAGTGATCTTTCGAAGATGCAAAAGTTGCTGGAGCAATCTTAGAAATATAAGTATTGGTTGCCATAAAATGTTGGAGACGCCGTGAAGTAAGTTTATAATATACTCTTCTATTCTTAAACAGGAAATAGATATTTATGACAGTAAAACACCAAATAATGCACAGCAGCTTCACTCTATATTAATTAAGAAATAATTATGTATGTTCCTAAAAATTATATCAAAGCTACATATAATCTCTCTTATCTATTTGACGTACACCCATGAACATTAAATTAAAACTAAAAAGTAATTCTATTGTTAATTCTACACGAAGCAAAATTTAAAAAGAATATTGTATTATAAATTACAAAAATAGAAAGAACGCAGGAAGTACTAACTTCAGTTGAAAATTAGCCCCAAACCGCAAGCTTTCTTTTATTAGTAATTTGTGTTGGGGTTTTTTATATTCAATCACACGATTCTTCCAGGAGATTCTATAAAAAAGCAATAGCCTTAATATATACTAGAAACCATATACAAAAGAACAAAAAAAATTGATACGTAAATGGATAAAAGTTAATTGATCTATGCCTTATAATCCATTAAGCGGTTTTCTGTGCTTTGCTTCTATCCCAAAAGTTTTTTCTTGCAATGGAAAATACTATTTACATGTTTAAAAAAGGTTTTCATACAAAATAATTGAAAAATTAGCTTCTTTACAGAAATTAACAATTTCGGCATTTTATACAGACGTCAGATATGCATTTCAGATTAGATAATTTGATGTAAAAGACATACTTATTTTTTTTTAATTTTCTCTATGATGTATGGAAATTAGTTATTGAACTATATTTTATTGCTGTATTTATTAATAGAGCTTTAAATAATATTCATCAATTGAAAATTTAACCCGGGTATATAACGGTTCTTTAGGCTCAATGAAGGTTTCAGCAAATATATAGATTTTAAAATTAAGTTCGTATTTTTTTATGAACAAGATCGTCCAAGTTTAATGTGCGCCAAAAATATTAATTTTTAGAGTAGATTGTTTTTTTAGCTAATATTTCTTATATTCATGACTTCAAAGAGGCACTTTTTTGGAACATGAACCAGAAATAAACATTAGCAATGTACCGTAAACTTAAAATGATTCCAGATAAAATAAAAAGAAGAAATCGATTTTCTATGTCCATAAAAAGTTGTAAATACACAGAGAGTCATTCGTGTGAACATATTTATATGAAAAAGGCTATGAAAATAACTAATACATTATAAGAGATATCAACACTTTATAGATATTTATTAAATTCCAAGTCAATGTCACTCTGGATAAAATTGTATTTGCTACCTTTCCCCCTGACTTTATTTATTCTTTTCATATTTATTTGCCACATATTCCTAGCCGTAAACATATAACATAATATATTATTGAGTACCTTTCTTATTCTTACCTTCAAATATTTTGAAATAAGTAGAATAAATCAGAAAAAAATGTGACAATTTAATGAAACTTACACTGGTACTGATCATAGATTAAT
The DNA here is from genome assembly GCA_039881145.1 of Druceiella hillmani. Taxonomy (NCBI): domain Eukaryota; kingdom Metazoa; phylum Arthropoda; class Insecta; order Lepidoptera; family Hepialidae; genus Druceiella; species Druceiella hillmani. Next base: position 22,134,747 of record JAYKKI010000001.1, on the reverse strand, counting down.
TCGAGCCAAGGCACCCAAAAAATTTACACTAAATTATCAACAGTCAATCACAAAACTATAGGACTTTATAAAATTTACGAATAACTTCATAAAATAACCTTACAATCATCATTATTTAAAACAAAATGAGACCAACGTAAAAAAAAGTAAATTGAACCGTAAGACAACATTTGCGACAAGAAAAACCTGAAATGGTTTGCAAGTGAGAAAAAGAGGACGACTGATTATCTAAAAATACTAGAGCTTCTGTGGAAAGGAATATAAAAACCTATAAAGACAAAATAGTGGAACCCAAAATAAAAAATATAAAATCCACAAATTTTCAGAAGAAATCGCGGTTCCCGCGAGTTAGCATATCTGTACCCGGCCGCGAGAAAGATTCATTAGCGATAACGCTGCTGTGCTGCAAAGGACAAGGGTTATTATTTACAGATAAAAAATTCATATTTAGTTGCTTTTAACTAAGTCAATGATGTCGCTCCGCCACATGGAGAATAGTTAAAATCTACGAAGTTAAGTATTGATAACGCCATACCACCATATGGAGAAAAGTTATCACCCATGAAGAACCCATTTAATTTTAAGTGCCAATATCGCCACCTGCCGCAAAAGATGACAATCGTCGGCTCATAATTAACAACACTCAAGACGAAACTATTAGAGATAACGCCGCCCCAAACGACAGTGATTATCAATTAAAAGCGAACTGTTCATTTTAAAGTGTTATTTTTAAATATATTTTAATCTTTTGTAATTTGTATGCAAATGAATAAAAAAGCCTGTGTACCCTGAATCTTAGTTAGTCAGCTCTATTACCTATAACACACAAGTATACCGTATTTTTAAAACTATCGCCTCCATTCTATTAACTCGCGCAATACACAAATTACAAAACTGAAGAAGAAAGAGGCTTTCTGTTTGCGGACAAATCAAAATTGCTTTAAGTAATTGAAAAAAATAACCTAGTAGTTACAATCAACACAACATTACAAATGTAGGATACTGGGTAATATGTAATGAAATTAAAAAGGCCTTGTATAAACTCGAGAATGAAAAAGCAGCGGGGAAATATAATTCCATTTGAAATTTTGAAAGAGGGTAGCAATGCTTAATAGAAAATCTAGTTCGCTTTTTTATTCTTGGGACATACCAAAAGACCGTAAAAATATTATAATAATTTTATGTTTAAAAAATAGTGTAAAAGTAATCCGTACAACTACAGGCCACCAAATCTCTTTTCGCAAGAATGCACAACATTTTTCAAGGAAATCAAAAACAGGTTAACTGTATAGACTTAGGTTACCAACTTATGAACCCGCCACTTTTTTCAAGCGATTTCTGGTATTTAAAGATTGCAGCATTGGAACTTCTGTTCAGTTTGCAATTGAGTATTCGGCGAGTTAAGTAAATAATTAAAAATGGAGGTTTTTTGAAGAGAGGTCTTAGAGGACTCTTTTTCATGAACGTCTTTTAGGGCGAAACACCTGCCAAGCATAACTCAATATATAAACAACAACGGGGGAAGGTATCACTTAAGACACAGCCAAGCACTAGGTCAAACAAGGGAATTTTGACTTGTACGATAAACCTCTTACAAAGCGACCTCCTATAATTGATTTAGAAAAATTTAAAAGCCTCGTTGTAACACATCCTGGGTTAAGGTTGGGTTGTTTGGCAGATCTATTTTCATGCTGTTGTGCTGCAATAGAAAAACATCTTCACGCGTTGAGAAAGAAGTGGAAATATTCAATTTGGCTACCATATGAGTTAACACTCTTTCAATTTCAGAGGAGAGCTAATGTGTGCTTGGAGCTATTGAGTTCTCGTCATACCAATAAGAGGCTAAAGTATCTGGTTACAGGAGATGAAAAGTGGGTGGCTTATGTTAAATTTTAACGTAAACATAAGTAGATAGGAGCTGGAGAAAAAGGTATACCTAGCCCAAAATTTAATATTATATTCGATATAATATAATATTGAACTAGAGTGACCTTTGTAGGGAAAATTTTTGTTTCCGAATTTCGAATTGAAATACCAGCGAAAAGTTGCCTCATAAAAACTTGAATAACACCTTTTTTTTTAAAATTGTATCTTGAAAGATTAAAGCCCCGCCGGAGTTATTTATACATTTTTAAAATTTATAAAATTTAGTTTTTTAAAAATGACGTTTTATATACTGTTATAACTTTCTGAACCTATAATATTTATAAAAATAAATACATATTTTGATTTCAACCATTACAGTCTAAATATACTAAAATTACCTATTATTTTGTTTCGAAGATATATCCTTTAAACATAATAACATAAAAATATTTTTTTTAATGTGAGCCTGGAAGAGATATAGCAGGGATTTTCGTTCTAAAAAGTTAAAATTTTGTAAATTGTGTAATAGAAATTATTTGTATTATATAGCATTAAATGTTTGTAAATGCCTAAATGTGTACGTGACCTTTGTAGTGCGAGACACGTGCTTACTGTTTTTTTTTCGTTGTAATAAATTGAAATTTGTATATATACATATATATATATATATATATATATATATATATATATATATATATATATATATATATATATACCGACAATACACGAAGGTGGCGGCCGAATAGAAAGGAACAACTTACCATCAGAACATTTCAACTTCCATCGAAAAGCTCCATTCGATGTTTCACGTCAACAAGGGAAAGAAGTAGAACTCGCATTACGAGTGTTTCTACACATTTAGACATTTACAAACATTTAATGGTACATAATATCCATATTAAACAATTTACAAAATTTTTATTTTTAAATGTGTAGTGAAGTTCATTTCTCATATTCCATCAAGTGGGTTTACAGTTGCCTAAGTTCTTTATCATTATATTGAGGTTATATTCACTTTGCTAACATTAAGTTTCGATGTTAGGTGTAATGGCCCCTATTTTTTCAGCCATAGGTTTGGAAAATCAGGAAAAGACCTAAATATTTATGTTTGATTAAAATAGTGAAATGTAATTATTTCATTTAACTTGACATGATATATGTGTGTCTTTAAGGTTAATGTAAAAACTGAATGTCGTGCAAGATATACGGGGCATAGAGCTGCGCCATCATGGATTATGATTGAATGCGGTAAATTTAGAGTGAAGAAAATTAGGTCATTTACAGAAGTAGTGAAAATGAACAGCATTTGAATGAAGCCATACACTCATGGCTTAATTCATATGCTAGCAATCGGAACTCAGTTCAATCCACCATTCAGCCTGTATAAAATTTTATTATGTGTTTAAATTTCTTTTAAGAATAAGCAGATCTCATCAAGAATAAGCAGATTGAGTATATATTTTGCAGCCTTGAATACATTACTCCTTACAAAACCACTGGCATTAGCAATTTTAAAATTAAATAATATACTTCAGGGCGAAAATGTATATTTTATATATTTTACAATGTAGATAACAAACGGTCGGGTGCAAATCGAGTTCGCCTTCGTTTTCTGTACCTATTTGATATCACAAACATTTTTATATACTATATATTATTTTATAATTTAAGGAATATCACATGAAAAAGTGAAAAACTTATTAATTGGTAGTGTAAATAATATTGACAGCACAATTAAAAACTTATATTTCCATAACGTTTAACTCACGAAATATTACACTTGAAAGTTATTGTAATATATGTCATTTAAGTAAAGGATAATTTTTTATATTAGAAATTAAAACTTCCAAGTAACAATAAAGGTTATAAAAATGGGTCTAGTAACAAAACAACCAAATAAATTGAATTTTAATTTTCTCCCACATCGTTATACTTCAATGAAAAAATAAAACTGAATTTACAATATATCCAGAGAAGTCTTGGGGATATAGTACAAAATGTTTTACATTCCCTTTCTCGCTTCCTGCTAAAATACGTGTCCGTGAAATAAAATTTTAAATACAACGTTCGGTTTTGAGTCATATACTTATGTGAGATGTGTAAAATTAAAGTATATAATCATTTGATTTCTAAATTAGACGTACAAACAGGGTTATCACAATAAATTTCCAAAACTCAAGAAATATATTTTCCTGCATTCTCATTTATATTTACTACTTGTGGTAGAACACGTGGATATTCATTTATCGAGAGATTTCTTCCAACAACTAAGGGAGTCGATATTTTAATTTTTTCTACGTTGGAAAATTTGTCATTCATCGGTTAATTTGTAATACCACCTCTATAAGTCGTCCACGCAGTCCGTACACCTGACCATTGTACTGTAGTCTATAGCCAACACGTATCGTATTGTGGAAACCGCCCACTTTCAGGTGAAATAGTTTATAAATATGTTTGAAGAGACAGGCCTTATATTTTGGAGCATATAATTAATGTCGCGTATTTGCATAGACTGATAAAGATTTAATTTTTACTACTAAAACAAACTGCTTGTAAAACCCGTCATATAAAAGATAGTAACAACTAACGAAAGTGTATTTATATAATGTTAATTAGGTAGGTTCAAACACATACTCGTATTAAACAAACTGGCTTTTTGAGAGTTGCCTAAATACGAATTGTTAAAATATTATTGAATAAGAATGGTATATCAAACCTCTCTTTCACATATATCTAGCGACATTAATTTAAAGTTATCATATTTTATATAAAATTTTAAATATGGAATATTTGCTAAGTTCTTACATTGAGGTTTTACATGTCAAAATAGTCTAACCAGATATATATCCTTTTTAAAATTAAGTTATTGTGAAAAATAATGAAGTTTTTTTGTCTGACGTTTATCAAATATGTCTTTTCTACTTGTTTTATTACATATATCATATATAACCGTCTAATTCTTTTGTTTATCTATTTAAATAGTAAAATTAAAATGTTTTTGTACATCCAATTTAACTAAAAAATAGAATATTTCGAAAAATAAATTAAAATTTCATTGTGCTACATCAGTTTTCTTAGCAAATAAAATAATGGCCATCATTATCAATGATATTTTAAGGCATTAACCCAAAGAAATTAAAGAACTTGGTATTTCTAAGATAAAAAGTTAAGACATTATAATTATTAAATAATCACTATGGATACAACCTGCATACAACTATGGATATAACTCCTGGAAAATTTGAAAAACTGACTGTATGTCAGTTTTTCATAATTTATAAAAAACTACTTTTTTCTCAGTAGGGGACTGGTTTTGTGGGGACTTAAAAATATTTCAATTAGGAATAAACGAATTGATTATTTTGCTTTAAAAAAAATGGTTATTGCAACTCTCCTTTTTAAAAAATGTTCTAACAAAAATCGCAATTTTCATTTAAAAAAAGAAACAAAAATCGATTTCATACAATACATATTTATTGAATTAATACAATAAATAAAAATACCTATTGTGAGAATTATGCACATGGCCTATTGATTTCATTTTATGGTACAATAGTCACTCGTCCGCAGCGTCGCTCGTATGTTCTATCGTAACTACAATTAAAATTACTAATGTAATCCATTCTATTCGAATTATGACGCAAAAAAAATGACGCAAATATATCGGAGAATATGAATTGATTGTCAGGAAATACAAAAAATTTAAAACTAATTGTGAGCTTTATATATTTATAAAATTTTATGCTATGAACGTATATAACTATACAATTATAATAATATAACTTTATAATTATAATGTAGCTTTCTTAGGCAGCATCATTTACTGTGATTTCTTTAAATGAAATACATCAGTGATTAATCATCTGATCGTTAATCAACTCAAATGGTTTTCCTTATTTCTCAATTTATTGAATTTATACATCAATTTCTTTTTTATACTGTAGAATATACAACTTTAAAAATATTAATTTAAATTTGTTGAAAATCTCTTGGTGATGAGCACAAAAACAAAACAAATAGTCGACAATTGATAATTTCAAAAGCGCTTCATACCTTATGACCTTACTAGTGCTCTTAGGAATATACCCATTTATCTAATCTTAATTCATCATGCAGTTTTTAGGCTAGGTATGATCAGACCAATATATACAGATGGACAAACAAAAACGTGGCGTTCTGTTCCGTAAAAAATATATAGGCAGCTCTTGAACTTGCTATTTACAAAAACTAATCATTTTACAGATTTTTTATTTGCTGTTTTATGTTATGTTTAGACTTAACTCCAACTCAAGTAACCGTGCGTACTCTTGAAAAAAAGTGTTTGCGATAACGAGCCATGATATAGATTTCATGACACAGATCTAAACAATTGCGTTAATGACAGTACATACCAGCCCCTGAGATTCTTTAAATAGGAATTGCGTATACTACCTAGTGGTTACTGTCCATCTATTTTTCCCCCACAGAGCTATTTACATGAAGCGATATTTTGTATTCGCCATGATATACTATAAATATTAAATTCTTATTTGTATGATCCCTTGGTGTTCTTTTCCTTTCTGTATTCTTTCTAGAACATGTACATTTCTTACATTATCGTTTCAATAAATGCAGAACGCTCTACGGTATGCGCCAGTATCAGAAATTTAATATCTTCTTATCGCTCATATTTTCAACATTTACATCTACACAAATTAAAAAAAAACGCCGAATTCATTTCAATGGAAAACAATCTTTCATAGGCCTAAATATAGTAATATTCATAGGTCATATTCATAGGTCTATGCAACATATTTTAGGCAAAACATTTACATGGTTATAAATTACATTAATATTGGAGCAAAAAGAATAGAAATATTATGTACCCTTAAATATAAAAACATAATTTTGGTATTGATAATTTCACGCCACCCAACAGTTAGCGTAAGTAAATTTTGATAACAATATTCACAAACGAGTCTTATTATGTATAACAAACTCTGGATGTTATTGTTTCGCACATATATATATATATATATATATATATATATACCTTAAATTAAAACAATGTTTTGTGGTATTTTATGAAACGACATTTACACAAAATATACGTATTTCTAATTAAAAGTAATGTCAAAGAAGTTACCCATAAATAATGAAATACATTGTTTTGTTACTAGAGAATAATTAGTTACATATACTCTTAAATTTGTCTATACGGCTTTGAAATAGTTGCAATAATGGCACTTGAAAACATGTATACTATCGTCAAATTAAAAAAAAAATTATTAAATTATCGTAGACTTTTTACTTTTACTGTGTACCCCACGAAGCCTAAATATATTGATGTATGCGACCTGCCATGTGTTAGATTCTTGGATACTGTTGGACTATTCCTTTTGGATTACTTTTGATCGCTTCTTGATTCGCTAACATGTGTTAACGAAAGGTAGAATATCCGCACTTAATGATGACTAATTAAGCAACAATTATATCCCACATATTTGGACATGTACTAGACTCTTGGATACTCTTGGACGTAATACAGATATGGACATAACACATATATGGATATGTGTTAGACTCATGAATACTCTTGGACGCTTGGATATGTGTTAGACTCGAACAATGTAGGATCAAAATGCATTTAAAAGTATTAAGTGTTTTATTGGCCTCATTTTTAAAACATAACTCATGAATGATAAATAAAAATGAATTGATGTAGTCCTCTAGCGATGATAGATATGATATGATTAGGAAAAACATAATTTGGTTTTAAAAGCATTTTCAAGTTTATTCAATTTTGTACACAGAATAAACTTACCATTCTTTTCAAAATTATATAGAAAGATGATATTTTAAAATCGTTAATTTCTTTTCAGCTGTGATACATTTTTAAAATATTTGTTCAAGAAATTATCCATTTGATAAAATTATGCTCTGTTTTGCAATCTGTTTACCTGAAAATTCTATGAGATTAATTTGGGTTTAAGAATGTGAGCTGGAGCTATTCTAGATATCGCCCCATGACTTCTTTACCGAAGTATAAGACTCATAAAAGATAGTTGGAAAATTTAAAAAAAAGGAAAGAACGTCGCCCTCACTGGGAAAGTTTATTTTTGTAAATTGATTTAGAATATTGTATTGTTACATTTACGGTGCAAACCCAAAATATTGTGCCATATTAAAATATTAGACCTTCAATCAATATGTCTTAAAAAAACAGGTTTACTATTGAACTTACACAAAAATAGATGGCGGGCGAGAGAAATCGAACTACCTCTATGTCTAAAAAATGTTCATTGCCGAAATTCTATAAATCATTGTGCCTCATGATAAAAAAGATATAATTTAGATATGGATATCTTTCACGCTTATCTTTTTGCAAAACGGTCAATTAAAATTTAAATCACTATGATCAAAAACTTTCGTAGAACCTTTTCATAAGGGAGAAAAATTTTCTCTTAGTAACCGAACATATTAATTTTTACCAAAATTTAAAATTGTTGCAAAACAGTTAATGAGGATATTAAGCTAATGTCGTGAAGTAGGTAATACTTAAAATTATTAAATATAGAGTATCTGCTGTGCAACGTGTAATAATAACTGACTAATTTTATATAGAATAATTCCATCAAAAAACTTTTTATACGCCAAACGATAATGTACAAAGATTGTTATACTCAAGAACAGTCATTTGTGACAATTGATATTAAAATTTAGTAAAGTTAACTGTTGGATGGCTTTAGGACAAAACTATGATGCAACGAAAATCTATAAAATTTTCAATACCGAAATTTGATATATGTAAAGGTATAATATTTCTATTAATCAACATCGCTTAACATATCTTTAATAGGCCGAAATGTAGTAATTTTTTTGAAAACTCTAATATTAATAATTATCATTTTGGTTTTTTGGAATATTTTGGGTACATTTCTAATAGCGAAATTTTTTATTTTGATATTAGTGGGTTTGGATAAGACGGAATGGGGAGGGGAATTACCTAAAGATTTGCTTTATTTCTAAAACAATAATTTTGCAATCAACACAAGTCACGTCATCAAGTGGTACGGTACACGAAATAAAATAAATTTAGATATATACCTTTTGCCCCAAGATTGACTACCAGACTTTTTATTTCAATAAAACGGTCCATAAAATATCACTTTTCTTTATATAACCAAACTATCTGCGTTTGGTATCTATCTTCTATCTTTTTTATTACAAATGGAGAATTTGGTAGAGAATAATGTTATAAGCTATTTCAGTAGTTATCTATCGCACTGAATAATTTGTATTAAAGCTAGTGCGAAGTTTATTTTATAATAATATAATGGTCGTATGAACGAGTTATGTCCTCAGAAGTAACCCAGTTAATTAAAAGCTTGTTGAGTTGCTTTACGTCCTAGAGAGCAAATTTAGGCTTTTTCTCGTTTTTAAAAATTATAATAAAATTAAAAAAAAAACAATGCTACCATCGGCCTGTAGGTCGCTCTTATTCTAAATACATAAGTAAGTCTTTAAAAATAAAATCTGATGAAAATAATAGCCTAACTAGATAAAGGTGTGTTACAGTATTAATATGTATATTCTGTGATATATTTGTGTGAAGCTATTTTGCTTTTGGTATTTATGTGACGCTATTTTGCTTATGCTATATACCATAATGAAAAATGTCGTGAAAAAAACTTTTTGCAACTAATTGTAAATTTACATTACATTTTAGTATTTGCTGAAAAAAGTTCACATATATTAGTTGTTTATATAATGATTTCAGCTCTTTGTACATTCTGCAGACATGAACGTTTGAAATATAAACGACAAGGAGAATTGTAAATTTTGAGATGTGGGCGTACGGCTGAATGTTCTGCATTTATTTAGTTGATAACGTAAGTAATGTGAATATTCTAGAAAGAATGCAAAAGGGGAGAAAACACCTGGAGACTATACAAATACGTAAATTATAAGATTTGGGAATATCATAACGAATCCAAAATATCGCTTCATGTAAATAGTTTTGCAGGAGAAAACAGATGGACAGTGATTGTGGTAACAGTGATGGTGGTATTCGCATTGTTGTGGACTATCATAAACCCAATTGTTTAGGAGGCATGTACCATCTTCGTCATGGCGAATACTCGTCTTCAAAAAGTATGCACTCAGAGGAGAAGAAGAACGTAATAATTAAACTTAGAACTAAATCTAAACAAAATGTCAACCGTACGGAAAAAAAATCTGTAAACTAAATAGTTTTTAGAAAACAAGGCTATAGACTGTAAAAGGAAGAGAACGCCATGGTATTTTGTGTTTTTGTTAGTAAATCTGTATGTTGATCTGATCACACCTAACCTAAAAACTATATCGTAGCGAAAAACTATATCGTGAAGTAAGATTAGAAATACAAATTTGTACCTAAGAACAGCAGGATGGACGTAAGATGTTGAACGTTTTTAAAATTACAGTTTGTCGATATTTGTTTGCTTATATGCGCATCACATAAAAATTGTCAATAAACTTAAATCGATATTTGAAATTTGTATTTACGATGGTTTACAAAAAGAAATGCATGTACTTAGTACAATTTGAAAAATATGGGAAATAAACGATAATACGTGAGATAATTAACGATCACATGATTAATCACTTACCAAATATTTAATAGACAGAACTTTACGCACAAGCATTATAGCTTGTATTAATATAAACTTGTATTAATATAATTATGTTATTACGTAAGTTCATAAAATAAAAGTTTAAAAATATTATTGATCTAAAGAAACAAAAATTTATATTTTTATGGTCATCGATAAATAATTTATATGTTTACGACATTTTTTGCTAAGACCATGTTTAACAATTTTATCACTAATCACTAATTTGAATAGAATAGTTAACAAAAGGTACGGACGGTTACTAGTACAACATTAAATGAAATCAACGGGACATGTACATAATAATCACAATTTGCAAAAAAATATTTATCTCTTATCAGAAGTGAAACCTTTAGTATTTATTGGAAAAATTTTTAAAAATCAAAATTTAAATTACCGAAACTTTTGAAATAAAAAGAATATTTATATTGATAAACGAAGGGGTTTGAACCTATATAAAAAGGTATTTTAATGGAGTTTTATTTCAATAATAGATTCTGATATCATAATGGATGCTTCGTTTATTTACTGATTTTCAAACGTGGAAAATAATTATGAATAAAATTTTGAAAAGCCCTTCTTTATCTAAAACAAATTTTCTTTTTATGAAGGGAATATTTGTAATAAATTCATTGTTTTATGGTTAATGATTTATGCTGGATTTTAAAATTATAGAAAAATAAATTTGATATTTTTACAACAGGGAAAATAAATGAAAGTGTAAATAATTAAGAAGTACTTTATTTAAATACGACGACAAATCAAATGCAGTTAATGCGAAACAATATTATTATCAAATACGTGAATGTATATTTATTTATTGTGTTATTTATATTCACTCGATATCTAGTTAGCAATATCTAATAAACCGATGAAATTTTTTTTTTAAATTATTGCCTCATTAATAACTAAAGATATAAGATGACAAAAGAGAATGAATTTAAATGTGAACAAATATTAAGTTGAAGAAAATAAAACCCCAAACACGAATTTTGAAAAATTTAATAAAACCATTGATGTAGTGTATGCGTTTATTGTGTCAACATTCATATATTTAGTCACTCACTCACTCACATAAACAATCACAATATCGTGCACACCATGTGAGTAATGTGAGGGCCGTTGACGAGAGTAGACTTACAGGTAGACTGTCCATTTAGTGCGTGCACGAATCCGGTTCTATAATGGTTTTGTGAAGTTCGTTACAAGGCAGGTTTTATAATTGACGATGAGCAAACAGATACCTGTTCATTATTATTTTAAAGAAAAGGTAACTGTATGTAGAAAACAACACATTTGCTTATTTATGAATGTAGTAAATATTCTAAGTGTAAATACTTACCAAAAGTAATATGTCAATGAAATTTATCATATGTAATTATCAATGTGTATTTTAACTATCTACAAAATATATTATAATTTGAGTAGTTAATCTAAATTACCATTTTGTAAGGCACATGAATATATCGTGCAATATACTGTGATCACATGAAATTATTAAAAGAATTATTGATTTCTGTCAGTCTCTATTTAAATAAATTCTGCGTTGCTGGTAACAAGCAATGCTTTGTATTTAACAATAAATATATAATCTTAAGGTCGAGTCTGTAACTAGTCGCACTAGCTGTAGACACGAAGACTGTACATTAACTATATTCATATAATTTTTTTAACTATATGTCTCTATTTTATTAGCTTTGTGTATATAGTGGCTCCAAATAAAAAATATTTCTTACTTTCCTTCTTACTCCCATTAATGTAAAGAAAGGCCAGTGCACAGCGTGGTAGTGTCACAATGAGATGTTCGAACGTTTGTTATTTCCTGAATTAATATTTCGACATACCTGCCTACCTTGTTTCGTTATGTCGAAAGTTGCAATTATAACATAGGTCCGCTGTTTTATTTATATTGATCGTTATGTGAACTTTGTGTAACGCTCGAAGCTTTAGAATATTGTTAAACTAGAATATCATGTTACAGTTAAATTAAAGATGGAGGTCATCTGAATGCTTCCATTAAATTGGCAGGTGCTATAAAACGCTGCCATTGAATTAATAGATTGTGTAAAATGCTGCCATTCTTACTCACATTAAAGTAATGAAAGGACCAGGGCATAGTATAAAACAGTGTGACATTGAGAAGTTCGAACGTTTGTTATTTCCTGAGTAAATATTTTAACATACCTGCCTACTTTGTTTCGTTATGGTTGCAATTATAATATAGGTCTGCGATTTTATTTACATGAACCGTTATGTGAACTTTGTGTAACACATGACGCGTTAGATTATTTTTAAACTAGAATATTATGTTATAGTTAAACTAAAAACGCAGCTTGTCTAAATGCTTCCATTAAATTGGCAGGTGGTTTAAAATGCTGTCATTAAATTAGTAGATTGTGTAAAATCCTGGTATTAAATTGGTACGATTATTGACTTGCTCCTATGGAATTATGCTACTTACATCGCAATGTCAATTCATAGTGAATTTTATGCGGTGACCAGCAAAAACCTAATCTGAAAGGTGGTGCCGTTAGAATACGGTAGGAACATTGGAAAAGGTCATTACTAATATGTTTAGATGATACTAACATTCAAAACCCTACAAGGAAAAGACCAAATCTTTTGCAATTTGAGGGCTCAGAACTTTAATGAAATTATTCTGATATACCTGGGGCTAATGCTGACATCACTGTAGCAATTCGGGTACCGCTTTATGTAGCTAATGCCCTAGATGTAATCAGAGTTACACTTAGAAAGCTCGTTGCGTATTTTTACCAAGACAAATTTAAATTTAAGAAAGACACTTGGTTCGACAACGAAAAAGGGAAATGGGCGAAAAGATGGAGAAGTTTCTAGTAAAGCTACACAACTAAGCAGATAGATGTGGATTTAACAAGCCGGATAATTTCGGCCCACAGTAACTTCGTAAGAATTTTTTTTCAAAGGGTGTTGGTGCTACCTTAGATGCGATAATTATAAAAGTAAAACACACTAGAGTTAGTGAGTCATCAACTGGATGTATACGGAAATAGAGAGAACATATTACAGAAATTGGAAATATATCAAGCCCTTAATAAAGGAAACTGCAGAAGATGTCAAAGCCATTATAATGAGACAAGATCACAGTCAAAGATCAGTCAGTATATGTTGAACTAGATTTGAGAGCAAGCTTCATAAATTCACTAACGGAAATTGTCCAGCAAAAAACAGGACATGCTATTCTTGCAAAAAAATATTTCACTATTCAGCGCAATGTACATCGTGGAGCTCGGAAACGAAAACGCAAATAAGAAAGTACGAAGGAATCTTTAACCTTAGTATGAAAACAAACAATAGGAAGTGTATCAAAAGCGGCAAAGGATACAATATAGAAATGGTTGACTGAAAAGAAGTAGAATACGTTTTTCAAATAGATAACAACTTTGACGTTCGTTGTACCGTGGGTGGAGTGGAAATTAACATGCAGACAGATTCTGGATAAAAACCTAACCTTATAACCAATAAAACATGGAAAAGACTGAAAAAAAATTTATGTGGGTAACAAATCAAATTCAAGACTAATATGCGATAATATTCATTCTGAAAATTGTATTGATTTTGTTTTCTTAATTAATTAATCGATTTGTTGATTGATAATAAAAAATGTATAATAATAAGGAAGGTATGTAATATACGCGTTCATTAACTCACTCACTCCCCCACGCACATAAATAAACAATCTCGTGCGCACCATGTGAGTTATGAGAAAGCTGTTGACGAGAGTAGACGTGCGGGTAACCTATCCGTCTCATATATATACTAGCCTATGAGATACCTTATTATAGGATGGGGTTTTACAGTTATGATTATTTCGTCAAATACATAAAACTTATAAATAAAACTTATAATCAACTAAATAAATAAATATTATAATTTAAATTTACAAGATAAAATATCGATCGGAAATTACTGACGACTGGGCGGGAATATGCCGGGTTGTTATATGCGAGCAAAAAGCGAATAGACTATAATCCATCACTTCAATTCACCAATATCCACATGAACAGTAGTCAGTATATTCCTTGACTATAGATTCGATACGACGTACTTGACTAAATTGGGATACCAAACCATTTTATTCATAGTTTCCCACAGAATCTCTCTGACATCACTAGTTTATGGGAGTTTTGCTATAACGGTTAAAATTTATGCTCTTTTTACATGCTGAATTAAAATTCTCTCAACAACGTAACATATTGCATGTAAGCCTTCGGTGTAAAGTGGGGTTCTACCATTTTGATGTTTACAATATAAGTGTGTAAATTCCTACTTTATTCACTTAATTTTCTTCGTAAAAATTAACAAACTGTCTGATTTACTATAAATATTCCTAACACAATATTTCAACAGGTGTATATTTCTTGAAATGGAAAAATACGGTAATACGAAATAGGAAATATTGTTTTCGCTTCTTAACTAAAATAGGGTGTGATAACGATAATTTGTTAGTACTATATGTACACCGGCTTGCTTTCCTTTTCCAATCTATATATGCTATGTTATCATTCAGCTCGATATTTTTTCTTGGTTTTAAATTCACAAGGTATAATTCATATAAATATAAGTATAATGATAATAATAGCTAAATTTCAACTCCACATCATCACAAATAATTGAATCATATATTATGCTAAGTTTTAATAAAAAAATTACTTGGGTCTTTTCATGTCAATTAAAATCATTATCAAATTTAATTTACAATATACCTAATTATTGCCGTTTTATTTTAATTGAATTCAAATATGTTGTGGGGTTAGTAACAAAACAATATGCATCAATTTAACAAAATATTGCTATTTTTAAATTTCATAATATCGGTATCAGAAGTCCATAAGCCTCAATACCCTCAGAGTGGTTTCCATATGACGTTTTGTTCACACACACATAAAAAAACATCCTGTCCTTGATAATCGTCATGTCTCCTGTCTCGAAAGAAGCAACAATTTTTGATTCTTCTTATTCAACACCAATTAATTCAAAAAATGCTAAATTTATTAGCGATGTCTAATTAACGACTAACGAAAACAAGTATTTTTGTGACAAAATTGAACTTTTGTGTTTTCGTTCCGATTGGTTTCTATGGACTAAACATATAACATCCACATCTTCCAGAGAAGATAAGTATTTGGAAAACGATGAATGTAAAAAAATAGATACCTTTGAAAGGACGAGGTAATTAGAAAGTTCAAGGGGTTGAGTAAAAGCTAAAAAATTAAATAAGAAGTTTATTTGGGAGGGTGAGAGGGCAAGGAGCGAAAGGATAAGCCTCGGTACTGTTCTTAATTTAAATGCAGTTTAAATAGTGACGAAACTACCAGCAAGAATTATTTATGGTAAATTAAAGGCTAGCGTTCAAAAAATTTGCTGTAAACAATCAAAAAGTATATGACGCAATATCTTAACTTTTCGATGAACTGGTAACCACCATTAAAGCCTTCACTTATTAATCGTCCATATTCATCTTCATCACCATCCTCGCAAATTACACTAACAGTATTTTCCAGTAGACATATTAACAATATAGTTAATCTTTGTGAATTTCAATGAATTTCATATTTTCAAAGAAATGAAGTATGATTGTATACACAGCTCCATCGAAAAGAAAAAAAAAGTTAGAGCGATATACACTTCCCAAATCAATACGTAGAATTATAGAATATGGCTACAAGTCAGTTGAGTCTGACTAATCATATAAATAAAAAAAACCAAGTAGTTCCGAAGATATACAGGGCATAATTTTTGACCCCATATTTTGAATAAATTTTAATATTGTCTATAAAATGATTTACCTTTCATTAAGACTCCGATTTGAAGCCAGAAAGAGGTTGTTACTAACGGAACAATACACTATTAAATAAACCAAAAAAACTGTTTTAAAACTGCCACGAAGGCCTATAAATGATAGTGGATATATTAGACAAGGTTTCATTACCACAAACCACAAATCTAACGAAATATAGCTTTTATATCCCTCAGGCCAAGAGATCACCACCATTTTTTTGACTTGATCAGGTATGGAAAGGAGAGTAGAAGAAAGAAGAAGAAGTAATACAAAAAAAGCTGAAGGTAGATCAAAAACCAAAAGTAAATTTATTTTAATCGTGCTTAAATATAAATCATGTGATAATTTGAAAAATTAATGAAACGTGTGAGTGTTGTAAATATACTTTTCTAATCTCTAGTCTCCCTCATATGAAAACTAAAAAAGTTTATACTTAAAATATTTGTTTTATATATATATATATATATATATATATATATATAAATACCAGTATATATGTAAATACCAGTGCAACATTAGTTTTCAATTTTTTTACTATTTTCATATATAGTTTATCTGATTGTATATATAAATTTAAAAAAATATTTATTTTATATTTCTTAAATAATTATTTCAATTACTAGAAAATACCTTAAGGAGCGATTAGTTTAAAAACCAAGGTCATTCTGTTATAACCCAAAAACGGAAAAAATTATGATTATATTATTCTTAGTGAAAAATAATGAAAATAGATAATTATGGCTATGAGGCAGCATAAATTGTCAAGGCAAAATTGACACCCAACATGGCGAAAATCCATAAATATTAATAATTGTTTATGACACAACAAAATGAATGTGGAAAATAAAATCTAATTTAATTATAATAAAAACTAATAGCAAATGTGTATCCTCCAAATTTGTCAATTTCTTTATCGTATACACGTAATGCTTCGAAACATCCTCGATCATGATTGTTACTATTTTATTAGTTCCATCACCTGCCGTAACACAATGAACTTTCAAATTATTTTACAAAACATTAACTTCCCATCGCACATTGAATCAAGGAACACGTTCTATAAGATATGTAAATTTTATCTTTCTGGCTTCACTAGTTTTTTATAGCAGTATTTTTATTACATCCTTTGGTTGGTATAGACAGAAAACAAAAAAAAATTAGACGAGGTAACTATTAAAAACATTAAAAACAAAAAAAAATCCACTTTGTAAACTTTACGAAAAGCAAATATACAGATGGCGGAAAAGCACGTGTAAAAGAGAGGTTTAATTTATCTTCATTTTTCATTACCATATTAATACTTTGTACACAGGTAAGTCTGGAAAAACTATCAATATGAGCACGTGCTGAAACTACGTAGTTACCATTAGGTAAATAAATTTTCCTTAGTCCTTAATATATTTTCTACGACGGATCTAACGAACAGCTTGTTTTAATAATAATAGATCTCGAACTTTATCGGTCTACGCGACACGCGGTGTTAATAATATGCTTCAAAATATAACGCCAATTCCTTCACACGTGGCTGCAAGTTAAATTCCGGGCACGTGTATTCGTAGACTAGTTCACCTGAGCGAGAGCGGTCTCCAAGGGATGATGCATGCTAGAAATAGTTACGGTACAATGGTCATGTATATGGATTGCGTGGACAACGATGAAATATCAAGTGCAACGAATAGGCGACTTTCTAGAGATGGTATTATGATGATTTGATACTTCGAATGACTAATTTCTTGACGTAGTACATAAAAGTAAAATATCGACCCCTCTAGTTCTTACAAGAAGTCCCTCGCTAAATGGACTTCCTGTTTGTACATAAAATTTTTAAATTAAATAATTATATATTTAAATTTTAGACATATATTTTGAGTATTTGAACTAAAATCAATGTGGTATTTAAAATTATCTAAAATTGTATTTTACTGGGGGCCTGTGCATGGAGGAGGCGATAGAGAGAAAGTCTTTAGTCTATATAGCTTTGGGGAACATGGTGCAAAAGACTTCAGTAAGCAGATTGCAAAATTTATTTGATATTGTTTTTCATTGAAATATGACGATGTAGGACGTCAGTAAAATTTCTGTATATTGACCTATTTTGTTACTAGATTTGTTATGATGACCCTGACTGTTACCCAGGCACCTGGATTTCTCGTCAATATAAAAGTAACCTTAAATTAAATAACAAATACTAAAATAGTTTCAACTGCGATATTTTGTAAGTTATAGGATATAGAAATAACGTTGTTTTAGTTATGCTATCAACACTATTAACACTCACAATTAAATGAAACTACGTGATGTAGTATTATTTCTACTATCTTTAATTTCTTTACCACGACCTAGGTTTCGTTGTATTATAACATCTTCAGGTGGGATATAAGCCAAGATTCAAGCAAAGATTAAGCATCTTTGCTTATATCCCACCTGAAGATGTTGTAATACAACGAAACCTAGGTCGTGGTAAAGAAATTAAAGATAGTAGAAATAATACTACATCATGTAGTTTCATTTAATTGTGAATAATGAATTTCTACAAAATTAACGCCAAATATATTCAACTATTGACACTATAAACCATTATATATTTTACTTACATTATAGTCCTTGAATAAAAGAATAATATATACTATGTTATGTATGTAATTTTAAATAACTTGCGTAACTACAGAACACTCGTAGTGCGAACTCGACTTGCACTTGGTTGGTTTTTATTGATATTACGAAACATATTGAAATACATTTTCAGTTATAATTATGCTACTTAATTATGACATTATTAATGTTTGGATAAGTATATATAATGACTTACTAGCAAATTATTTTCTCGATAAAAATCATGTATATATATAATTTACACAAGCAAACTTGAAGATAGATCGGAATAACATTTATTTGTTAAGTTTTAATTGTAGAATAGTAACACGCGTACGAATTCACCCATGTTTTATCGATTTCTACTACTTCTGTAAGGAGTACTTAGTAGGAGCAGTTAATTTAACTTAATACAGCGTAAAATTAAACAAGTATATATTACAAGATTTTTAATGAATTAAAATTTTAATTAAAAATGTTCGTCACACTGATAATAAAAAAGTTGAAAATAACGTACACGGGTTAAACATATAGTTGAACATTGCAAAACCACTATGGTTATCACCGCGTTGCATCGTAACACCTTCATGGAACGGCGCTACGCCCGTTGCATTATATACGATATTCAATCTTTGGATTAACGTTTAAATATTATTTGTTGTGTCAAGTTAAATGAAATAATTACATGGCACGGCTTGATAAAATGCTAGTATTCAGGTTATCACATGTTTTAATCTAAGCTTGAAAAAATAGAGCAAAGGTGGAATGAGTAAAAATATTATTTGACACATGAATAGATTGAATTAGGAATGCCCATCAATAAAATAAAAGTGAAAAATTTTCTGTTCAAATGTTTGTCTTTCTTAATGTTCACAGAGCCTAACGGATTGTAATGAAATTTTGTATGCAGATAACATATGTCCCAGATTAAAATGTAGGGTATATATAATTTGCTGTCGTTTGCAATAGAAGAAAAGTGGACATAAAGGCGAAATTAAATTGTGCCCGAGTGATGTGAATAGGTAACACACAAAAGCGTTTTAATTGTAAATAAAAGGATTAATGCCTAACATCATAGTCTTGGATGTTTATTGTGTACTCTTTACATAAATAACATCTATATAAATAAATTAGATTTTTGGCAAGTAAACATATTTAACTATGACAGTAGATGCTATTATAATATATATAATTCCCCTAAATACTATTTTTTTAATAGTTATAAAAGTAATCATTTATCTTTGCGTATATTTACGTAGTATGTACGTATTTTGATTGTGCTGGAAATTCTGGTGGATGAAGTGTTTGCGTACGTATATAAGGTAAAGAGGAAGGGTAGAGGAGCTGTTAAAATACTGTGCGGTGAAAGAAAACATTAATGAATGTTTGTATTACTTGCAATTTTTCAACAGTAAACTGCTTTGGAATACTTTCTTCTGCATTTGAACTATGCGTAAAGTGCCTTATTTTTATTTTTGATTTCATATATATATTTTTAATTTGGATCGTTTATTTGTATGTCACAGTTGTTTCTGTTTTTTCCCTTATTCTCTCGTATTTTTTGTGTAGCGTTTTTTGACATTATTTCATTGCTTTATAGCAGTTTACGATTATTTACTTTTTATAACTTCATTGACTTAATTTGATTCCTAAAAAAATTAATATTATTTTGAGAAAAATGAATGAACATTTTATATACATTGGTTGCATGAAAAGTTTTGTTTGACCATCATATTCAGATTACATTAAAAATTTTATAAAAAAAAAAAATACTTTCTTGTCAATTGTTTTTTTTTATTCTGTCTCTACTTTGTTATATAATTTTATTATCCTATTTTACTTTGTTATATTCCTCTATGTCTACTTTGTTATATTACTTTATTATCCTATTTTTGTAAAAAAAAAATCCGTTTAGATAAGTGAAAAATTATATATTATACCTTGATCTTTTACCAAATTAGGCCACCCAAAGAAAATTAGCTAGTACAAAAATCGTAATCGAAGTCATTTATTTCGTAATTCATTAACGTCCAAATGGAATTGGTGGTAGAAAGTGATAGTTCAGAGCGAGTGTTCGAAAAACGGAGCTATCATAAAAGCAAATTGGGCGCGCCGGAGCCGTTCAAAACGGCAAATTAGGGCGTTGTCTGTAATTAAATTTTAGACAAGGCGCACTGAGCGTGCCCCGCCTCGGGTCCTGACAACTAGATATTTTGCGAACATATTTTAATTAAAACCTTCTACGATGGAGCTTCTTAATCTAGCTGGCGTTTTGCATGTTTCATGTTAGTCAAAGTCCGAGCGGGGAAATCATCGGTAAAGAGCGAGCATTAATTCAATGTTAACAATTCGCTTTGTGTTACATTTATTTAATGATATCGGTCTCAGTTCACTTTCGTCTGTAATTGGCTACTTTAATAAGGGTCTTTGAGTTTTAAGTCTTTTACTGTCATTCGTTCATATATTTATTAATTTAAGAACACTAAATGGCATGAATGAGACAAATTTTACTGAGGTGCTTAGTTTGTGTGAATATTTTTATTTGCAGGAGTTTTAAAAAACCGGAATATTATACAATAGGTTGATTTCCTCAAATTACGCCAAAGTTTTTTCGAAGTATTTATGTCAAAACAAAGTGAAGGAAATATATATATATATATGTATATATATATATATAGATATATTTATATATATAAATATATATATATATATATATATATATATATATATATATATATATATATATATATTAATACACTCCATACGCCTGACAAGATATTGAGGTTGAAGAAAATTTAATTGTGTTGTTTAATTGTTTAGGAAAAGAACATTGGCTCGAGATGTCAACTGATTCACATGACGATGGAAACACCAAAATATTGAACGAATCAAATTAAATTTTCATGTTAGGAAACAAATAACCTTCCGCTTTTTTTTGTCATGCTTTATGTTCTAGAATCCATAGCGGTAAACAATTGTAAAGTTATGAAATGGATTGATTATATTGTAGGTTCGTTAGTAATTTATATAATAAGAGATAAAACATAAGAGATCAAAGTTTGGACTCAATTTGAACGAATTAACAAAAAACTGTTAAATATTTCTAGAAATGAATACAAGGTACTTAATCCACATGCAGCGAAACCACGATATTTTAAAGTCTCTGAAGGGAATATGGTATTAAATATACTCTTGTTGAGTTTATACTGCTCCCAATCTTTGTTTTAGTAATTAAAATTCTAAAACTTTTCAGTGTTAATTTATTTTCTATATATATGTAAAAATTTGGTAACATAATTTGAGTAGACCCTTATAAATCTTTTGAAAAATGCGCTTTCATATTGTATTTAAAAGTAAAAAAATATTATAAAATTCAAAGAGTTTTCTATTTACCTGTTTTTATTTTGGTAATATAATAATTTAATATGTTGATGTTGATGAAGCCTCTGTTCTGCAACCGTGCTAATAGGAAAAGTTAGCAAGCTCTACGTCAAGAAAACAGGAATAATTGTTTTTTAATTTAATAACGCAAAAACGGAGATGAAAGATATGTCACGTCTCGAATAGCATAATTTAATAGACGAAAAAAGTGACGAAAGATGAGGGATTTCTCAAAACCACATTATTATTGAAATAGTTTCATTTCAATATTGTTACTGTGAAGAAATATCTCGGTAGGCTAGAGCGACAATACTGGGAGAAAAAGAAAATTATTTAAACGCACTTGAATATATATATAAAGAGTCGCGTATGGGTAAATTAGTCATTTGTACATTTGTATTTTAATTTTTTGAGATATTTTTTTGCCCTTTGCCATAACTCAAAATATTGTTTCTTTTTTTAATTTACCAAATTTTTTTAAAAGTCGTTTAAAGCAAGATGCGCTTTAATAACGAATACGTTTCGTCAGTTTTGTATAAGTAAAACTTAAATGTTAGGAACAAGTCTTTTGTGAAAAAAACTGTTTAAAATTAAATAAAAATAGTAAAAACTGTCAAAATTTTGGTAAAAACTGTGTTAAGAAGATTTCATTTTTGAATTGATATTTATTTTTGGTTTCAAAGTATGGCATTACTTCTCACGACGTAATTTTATATCGATTAAATCCAAGTCTATGACTAATGAAAAGGGAAACCTTTTCACTAGTTATCGACACCTCAGTAATCATTTTGACACTTCGCTCAATTGCTTCAGGATGACAAAGATAATTTGGGAACTCCATGATGATATACAACTATGATCAGGGGAAGTTATTTGTGACTCATTCCACATAATCACATAAATATAGTTCTGGTAATTTCCGTTCAGCTTCGGAATTTTAAACATTTTTGCACCTGGTTTAATATCATTTTTGGCGGCAATTATTCGTCCTAGACCCAATTTTCCAATATGAAGTGGCACGTCTTACATCATAGTTAATTACGGGTTTTCAGGTTGTGCGACAAATGCATATATTGAATAACTGGGTCAATAATTTTCTTCATATCAGGACTCAAACATATAGATAATGGAATCAATTGGAAACGTGTGTCGGACCTTGTTTGAATGCATTTTTTTTTCTTTACACTGAACCAGACAGGACTATAAACTATTATTATACACCTACTATTAACTAACTTAATAGGAGGATGAAGTGTTGCTACATACAGTTTTTGTATTCTATTAGCTGTTCGTCAACTATCGTGAGTAACCCATTATTCGTGGATTTCTTTCGGACAAATCTTCTTTTCGACATTATTTTAATGTAATATCAATAGAACAACTTAACTGTAAGTTTTTTCTCCCGAATGATAACAGTTAATTAAATGAACGTAGAGCTATAAATAACAGTTCAAATGTCAACAACTCAAGTTACAAAGCTATGTACTGAGTCTTGCGCTAATAGCAAGACTTTGTTTATAATCAGCATTCTAGATAAGAGATTGTTTTGAAATTATATTGTATTTAGAAATATGTACATATTATTTTAATAAAACATTATTATATATAGAGTAAGAAAAGTTGTTTTTCAAGGACAGTAAACCATTCCTTGTTTATTTATGATTTCTTCACTCAATCCTAATTTTATAGTTTTATTGAATTTTTGAAATGTAGTAGAGGGTTAAAGGATAACAAAGAGTAATATTTTTTTATGTACCTTTCAAGAAAAGGCAACTTTTATTGCGTCTAAAAAAATTTTGCTCCATCCTAACATTACGACAATCAATTACTAATTAGATTTAGCCAAAGTTTTTAAATAATTGAATAGAGTGGGCTCTGTTTACATAAGAATGGGAACTTAATTAATTTGTGTTCATTATAATAATTCACGGGTAGAGACGTAAATAAAATTTTGAAAATGTGCGTGGAATAATTACGTTCTCAAATAAAATTAAAATACCTGGTAAGTGCGGGTAAAGCTTACACATGTAAAATATTAATTATATTAGTATATTATTGTATGTTCGAGCGCGAGCGATTCTAAATACAATATACACGTGTATGTGTGTGTGTGCGTGTTTGTGTGTGCGTATGGATATGTGTGTGTGTGCTTATAAATAAAAATTTGAAAAATTTAATTTTTTACTAAACTATTAAACATCTTCTTCATTTAGTGAAACATTTCCTAGTGAATATTCACCTTTGCATATTGATCGATTTTAATAAGTATATAAATTTACTCAATTAATGTATTTTAATCAAAATAGTTTTTATTTGGAGGGTTTATGAATTCCGCTACAGAATTGTTTTCAGATTGTAGTACACATAATAGAAAAGTGGAAGCGAGTTTATTACCCTGTGACTTTTTGGGGACTTATATCTAGTGAAAGAGACACTGTAATAAAAAACTGCATGTAAGATTCCCGATTTCATTTTTAAAACGTTTTCTACGACACCATTTTCGCGCTGTTGGATTCGCAAATAAAACAATTTTCAAATTTAGTTTGATGTATAAGTAAATTCATAAAAAATAGCTACATTATTTTCTTTAATTTGATGTCTTTTTATTCACTCGTGTAATTCATTTTCATATGCAGGTAAAATTTCATACATTGTGAATGGATTTCATTGAAAGAGTTATGATGCTTAGTTGTAAGAATTGATATAAGAACGTATGCACGGACAGACAGGCGTGATGGAATTAAAAAGGTCCGGTTTTTTATCTTTTGCCTTAAGAACGACAAAACAATATCGTTATAAGTCATCCTCAATCAATTTCGTGAAGGCTGCCTTCAATCTGCGCTTCGTTCGATTTTGCGCTGTTTCAATGCAGTTTGTGCCCATCCAACTTATCTCTTGCATTCCCAAATTTTCCACTTCAGGAGAAATTTGCTTCACGAGTCTGTCTTTTGAGCCAGGTAACCACCCCGCTACCATTTAAGTTCCGTCACACCCTTTTGTTAATGTTAGCAGTTTTTCTTTTTCTCTGAGGTCTCTTATTTGTTTTGCGGTCTTTTAAAGAGATTCCTACTAGCTTTAGTTCTTGGTACTTTTTGAGCAACAATAAGCTTTTTCCAGATGGCTTTTCTTCTTACCCAAGTGTCGGCTGTGTTATTCTGTATCTTTTTCTTGTCCGAAATCTGAATGCCCTTTGGGTTGGTGAAAGTCTAACCGGGTAGTCAATCTGCTTGTGATTTTTTTTGGATAATAGCGTGGACACTTGCGAAAGAAGTCTTATTGACCTGTGCTTATTCAGGTCGCCGTTACATCCTTTCTCGAATGGCAAGATTATTACAGCCGTTTCCCGGTTCCTTGGTAACTTACTTAAGACTACCTATTTATTGGACCAACAAGCCATTACTACCCTATTTCAGCATTTCAGGCAGGATTTCAGCTTCATCGTTAACTTTTTCATTCTAGAGTAACGTTGGGCCATTGCGATTTCATCAGGTATTATATTATATTGGATATTACCACAGATTTATATTATTAAGAACAGGTGACACTTAACAACATTAAAATCGTAACCATAAGGTGAAGTCCATCAAAAGATGCCCGTAAACATATTTAAGGGACGTGTCTTAATGTAGTGGTTACACGTATGTTAGTATAAAATATTTTCAAATTAAACTAAACTTAAATTTTATTTATATTTATTACTAAAATAGGACTGAAAACTTTTGTGTCTCCAATTATAATAAGGAATCTTTGGAAATGATTACCGATGACGAGGAGTGGGAAAGTGGACTTTCGTTTATTTTTTATTATGAAGTGTGGTAGTTTAAATATATATACATATGTATGTATGTTTCTATGTATATATATGTATATATATATATATATATATATATATATATATATATATATATAGTCAATGCTTATCGGGTCACTAGTAACAGTATGATCCAGACTAAAAAATACACAAGCAATGTGTAATTAATGAAAGTTTCACCAAACGATTGCAGATCATTTAATCGTTAATATATTCGTATCAGTATATCCGATTGTGCAATTGTCAATAGATTTGAATTTGAAATAATATAGGGTGTATTGCTACTGTCTTTAGATTTTTTGCTGCCATCTTCAGATTTGTTTGGATCGTTATAATTTATTATAAATGTTAATTGTTACTTATTCGACATTACTTTCATATAAGTGTTTTGATGAATAGACTGTATTATTTTGATTACCAATTTTTTCAGTGCATCCGTTTTAGCTAATTTTGTTCATGGTTTCAATATTTGTAAATCTACAAAGAATAGATAGTTGATTTATTCAGGAAGTAAGTATTATACATAAAAAACGCCTTACTGTTGTCTTTCATACGGTATGGATACATTTATATAATTTGCTTACCTAAATGAGTCTACCGTCCAACAAATTTTATATTATATAATATAAAAGGAAACTTGAAAGCGGTGTTAAAATAAAAATATTTTATCGAATAATAAACAATTGTATATCTGTAAGGATGAGAAACGTGGAAATTGATACCCAGGACAAATTTTAACTTTTAATTTAAAATGAATCATCTTGGTGCTTTAATGGTGAGATATTTATAAAACTTGCAAGTTATTTTTTATGACAATGTTTTGTTCATAATCTGTAGTCAATAGGTACTTGTTTATTTTTGAAAATCCTTTCCTGAGTTATGTACATTTTGTTTCAATGAAACTAAAGACCGAGGTTCCCTAAATCATGTTAAATCATGTAACCGAAACTATAAAATTAATAATTTTATTTTTACGGTAAAAATTTACTCCACGATTTTGTGTGTCCACAAAGAGGTTAACTAATTATAAAGGTTTAAAACTTTATTAGGATGAAATAGTAAATCTAAAATTAATATGCAGCTGTTGTATATGTTAGGAATAGTATAATGTTTTAAACCTGAAATTCTTACAGAATTATAACATATATTTCACAACAAATAACGAGAAAATTTTAAATTGAAACAATCATTGTCATATTTTACGTATCCATGAAATGTAATACCTGATAAATTGCTGTATGAAGCGCTATCACACATATAGTCACGATATTTACCCAATTTTGGAATACTTTTTTAATATTAATTTACGTTAATTTAGAAATTACATATAAAATGTAAAATTCCACGAGAATGACAACTCATCTTGTCAATATGGTACTCTGGCTATATAGCAAATTAGGGCGGAGTGACAGTTTTGAATTAAGAAAACATATGAAACAAATACGATCTCGCTCGAACTATTACAAATACGACGAAAAGAGGAACTGAAAATATGTCGGTCCTATGAATTTCGTTAGATATTGTCCTATTAATTATGTGTCATCTGCTTCCTAATATTATAAATTTGTGGATATTACCTCGGATCCTATGTATGTAATTTTGTAGTAATTGTAATTACTAGGTTCTTTACTCGTGCATACATAAAGGTTCTAGTAATATTCTGCAATTACCTGAATCCGTATCCGTATCCAAGAACACCAAAAAGAATAATGAGGAATTCATTTTTTTAATTTGTGTGTTATCTGCTAAGAGTGTTCTTTTAAAATCTTTCCGAATTTTATATCTTTTTTGTGGATTCGATTATTTCTTCTTTATATATTTTACGTTCCGATCCGTAAGATCACTTTCACTTTTACAGGATGATATATATTCACTCGTGTTTTTTCTGCCACTTTAAACTGTTTCACGCCTTTTTTGACTCAACTTCTTTGTTTCTCAGCTCAATTTATTGTTCTTGTTTCGATACCATTTTGTTATAATCACTGATGGTCATAAATATTGTATTAAGTTGTTTATTAAGTTCAATATGTTCCAGAACTTTGCAATTAACTTTGAAAAGTTTAGCATCTAATGCGTTCTTCAGCAAATAATTTAGTTTTAGCCGATCTAGGCGATTGTATTTTTTTTAAAGACTAAAATGCACTTCTGCATATTAGAGTTTACGGCTATCTTGGCTTGGATTAATCCGTGACCAATGCTAATCTAAAAGTTGTTTAGAACTGTTACATTGTGTACAGAGTATGTAGTCGATCTTAGTTTTGTACCTACAATCTGGTGCTGGCCATGTAAATTTTCTCGATGGTTTCTTTAAGAAAATGAACTCATGTGAAAAAGTTCATTTCCCTGCAAAAATTTGCAAGCATGTTTCCTGTGCACTTCTTTTCCAAAGCAAAATCCCCCGATAAAGTTTTCCCAATTTTATTTCTCTGTTCCTTTCTTCGCATTAACATCTCCAGTTATAAAACCTTATGTGATTTTTACCGACTGAATATAAAAAAAGAGAATTACAATTTCTCATGACATTAAAAATTTTAGTCAGTTCCATTTTAAAAAAGAACAGAAAACTATTGAAACTTTTCAACATTATTTCTACATCATGATATATATCGCTACTCTGAGATGTTAAAAACCTTTATCAAATATTTTAATACCGGCCTGACGTAGCAATAAATATGAGAGGTAACAAACCCTTTCATGTGTGTCCTAATTTGCGCTATGTGTGTCCTAATTAGATTGAATAAGTTTGTATTTAATACGGTAAAACTATTCCAAAAATTGAAATAATTTTTCATTAATATTTGGTAATCAGTAATTAAATAAAAATCTGTCACTGTCAAACCACAGGTCAATTATTGATTCAACTGGTTTTGTATTCATAATTACCGTCAAAATAATTTTTAATATTGAATAAAATATGTCTAGCACCACACAAAGAAAATTACAAAATATACGTAAAATTATTTTCATTATTATATTCAGATTAACAGAATATTAAGATCCATATATTAGTATGCCCATAAATATATTCAAGGCATAGGTACAATTCACTTAACCCGTTGTTTTCGCCGTCTGAAATATTATATCAAGTGTCATAATTTTTCTGACTGGTCCTACTTTTTTCAAAATATATCACTTTTTGGTTTTAATTCAACATGTACATGTCATCATTCAGTTGTGGAATCAGTAGAGTATTAGTTCTTGGGTATGATAAAAATTTGTAGGACATATAAATAATTTTGGCTCAGATAGTCTTATTATCAGTATCAGTTATTATATGTATTGCAATAAACAGATGTAATGGAAAAATGAAGAATAAATATTGCGGCCATTGTGAAGAATGTACGCAGATGCCGCACCGAACTCCATCAAATAAAAATGCAGAATGAAGTAAAGAAAGAGAGGAACCGAGATATTTAATATCAATTATTACTGAAAAAAATTATAAAAATAAAAAGAAGTCTAGCAAGAGTTTTATAGCATACATGTTATTGTTTCTAATTGCATGTATAAATATGACAATTTCGTCAGAATGTCAATGGAATTTGATTAAGATAGTCTCTCTGTCAGTATCCGTTACTATATGTATTGCTGAAATGAGATGTAATAGAAGAATCAAGAATTAATATTGTGGCCATAGCGAAGAATGAACGGGGATGCTGCACTGAACTCCACGAAATAAAAATACAAAGTGAAGTAAAAAAAGAAAGGAACTTGATCATTGAAAGGAATTGTTATTAAAAAGCTGAAATATTATGAATTTAAAAAATTCATAATATTTCAGCTTTATTTGTATTGTTAGTAATTGCATGCATATGAATGAGTAAATTGTAAGCACAGACGAGCAGATTAAGAATAAATCGATTAAGATCGAAGAAAACAAATTGTTTTCATTAATACAATTTTATATATTCTAATTTAGTTTTTATAAAAATTTTTTTTAATTATTTAAATTTTGAATAACAAATTTCAATAAGAAATAGCGGTTTATATTTTAATCAAAAATAGGTTAAAATTTAGTTTAATAAGCCTTTAAAGAAAGTTGAAGCTCTCATTAACTTTAAAACATCAATGAGAGATTTGAGCTTTATTAACAAAAGCCTTTAAACTTCTTTTAAGTGTGCTTCAAATGCGCAATAATTTTATAATTGAGGCCAATTTTGATGTTCAAAAAAGAATCTTAAAATATTAATTTTATCTTCTCGAATAAAATAATTATATTTTGTTCAAACACGCAGCTCTACAATTTTGTTGCGGTAACATCACATCACGATTTACCGGTTAAGAAAGTGCATCGAAGATGGAGATTCCTCTAATCCGTCGCTAATAAACGAAGGTTGGTGGATATAAAAAGACATCGAAATGATTTTAATCCATGCATTGCACTAATTTTCATACGTAAATTGTCAACGCTGCCTTCAGCGAGCGAGTACGCCGCCTTGTAACTACCGACATCTAGGCGTAAGAGGCGTAATTTTCGCACGACGAGCCTGTCGCAGCATAATGAACGAAATACTCGTACCGCCGGCTGCAAGTACCGGTCTAATGATATTTCTCGGTGCTGTATTTTTCCTTAAATATAAATCGTAAAATTGTATGCCCGAATACTTCCTTTGGCTCTGAAATGATTAAATGTTGACTGTTGACTTGAGATTAAATGTTGACTGTTGACTAAGAAAGGAGAGCATTAAATTGGAAACAGACCACTAGACATCGTCATTGGCTTAAGATATTAAATTGGAAACAGACCACTAGACATCGTCATTGGCTTAAGATATTATAAATGCTGTGGTTTTATGAAAAGTCCTAATAATAGTATATCATATTTGGTGCCTTGTCACTTTTTGAGTTGGACTGGAAAATCAATTTAAAGAAATCTGACAAATAAAATTACAAAATAACACTTAAATACGCATAAATGTATCCGTTTCAATATTTTGAGTTAGAGCAGTATTTGGCCTATTGGTAATATCAAGTAACAAATAAGACAAAATTAATTCTTCCTTTGTAATACATTTCAATAATACATGTTATACGTAGTGGAATCAATACTACACTTTCAACTTTTTACAATACCTTCTAAAAATATTATCAGCCAAAGCCAAAATCTAGAATAATAAATTCATTACCAATAGTTTCGTGATATATATATATAAATATATATATATATATATACATATATATATATATATATATATATATATATATATATATATATATATATATATAGGTTTGGGGGTATTGAGCCATTGTTGGTGAAAACAAAAAGAACCCTTAGAGGGGGAAACATTCATCAATGCATATTGTTCAACTTGTAACGTGAGCTAAAATTATATTCGAATAAGGATCAAAAAATATTGTAATAAAATTTTCTAAATAAATCATGTCTTCAAGTGATTATGTGATATCACCTCGTAAATTGGGGAATTAATTTTTTGGTCACCGAGGAAATATTCTTACAGTTATGAACTAATAGCTGCAGGACTAGCATAGTCCAAAGTAGATGCAATATTTCCCTAAGACAAATGAACAATGGTCAATTAACTGTTAGGTGGTGTAACGCTAGGAAGGGGTCTTAATATGGTATCTAAGTTCTATCCGACATTTTTAATTTTATATCACTGTTCGTGTGCAATGCGTTCTCTCCTTTCCATTTTCAAAAATTACTCTGGTCTAAGAAATACCGAAAATAAATTTTGATGACCGAAATTAATAAAAAATTAAATTATTTCGAGTAATTCAACTTCACAAATTTTGGAACTATAAAAAACACTAAAAATGTGGAAACATCGCAGATAGTGGAAACATCGCAGAAACTTAAAAATATTTAATCGCAATAGCTGGTCTGACTGTATTTATATGCCATGCATTTTTAAGGTAAATAGGTAGCTACCATCTTCACCTTAAAACAAAGGATTCTAATACGGCATAAGAATTAGTAAATTATATTCATATATATTTAATATTTTGAAATGACTGCGGAACCCTAATTTATGCATGGCCTAAGACGATCCTAATCGGCAGTTTTTGGCAGTTTTACTAACATGTTCCAAATGAAATTTTATTTATATAACTGAATTCTAAAATGATGCATTATTGAACATTCGCTGAGCTCTGTGCGTATTATTTCAATATATGCACAGCATGCAGTTATATTCTTAAAATACAAAAGTATTTATTAAATTAAAAATAAATAAAATTGAAGTGATATTTATTTATTATTTAATTAATATTTCCGATCTAAAATGATCTAGACATCTATCCGATCTATTAACATAACGTATTACGGGCTAACATATAATATTCATTCGGAAAATGCACACAGTTCCTAATCCTAAATGGCGCTGTTGATACTTTAGTCAAATAAAAAATATTTTTATCAAATCGTCATTTACCTTTTATCTTCATATT
The DNA here is from genome assembly GCA_039881145.1 of Druceiella hillmani. Classification (NCBI taxonomy): domain Eukaryota; kingdom Metazoa; phylum Arthropoda; class Insecta; order Lepidoptera; family Hepialidae; genus Druceiella; species Druceiella hillmani. The sequence goes on along the minus strand of JAYKKI010000001.1, from coordinate 22,102,235 downwards.
TATATTTAAAGCCGAACGATTAATTTACGACTAGTTGCTAAAAAAATTTAATCAAATATCGCCAGTGGGAATCCGTTATAGGCGTCGATAACTTAAATACCATAAGAACGTATTGCGTTAAATATAAAGTGATAAATTTTAATGTGACAATTTTTACAATACATCATTTAGTAATATTAACGCGCACAGGATTGAAGGTCACAATCAGATGTTAAAACGAGCAAAGATGCATTCTCGCTCGCGTATGACCAAATAAATATCGAGTGAAAATCGATCAATCCTAATAATATGTTGGGACTCATGTCAGTTTTTAAGTGGATTTTGTTTATATTAAATCTATGATATTATCAGATATATAAAAGAAAATAACAATCTGTACAGAGTTTCTCAGTGATACCTGATTTTGTTTTTGAGACATTGGATTATTAGATAATCTAATAGAACAACTATTCAGAAAATATACAAATTTTTTGTTCTTTTTCATTTTTCTCCTATTACTTATGAAAATTCTGTACTAAAGAAAAATTTACGTTTCATATTATTTTAAATAATTTTGGTCAAAAGGTTTATTAATAATAAGGCTACGAAAATAACTCTTAAGTTCTCAACAACAAATTATATTTTTCTATTGTCTTTCACTTTATACATTGCCCAAGTACAATTAATTTTTCAGGACCCTTCTGTATATTTAAAATACAATGTCTGAACATCTGTCTATATGCGCACTTATTACTTAATTACTACTAAATTTAAATGGATAAATTTTTCACTACCGTAGAAAGTATTTACCTTGAGAGCCTTTTATGTAAAAAAATCAGTTTGTATTCAGAGGTTGTGTAGCAATATAAATATTTGTGTGACGTTTCCTTGAACACGGTACCGGTTTCCTTGAACAGCGGTTTCATTGGGGAGTAGGTGAAGTCATTTTGTCACAGAGACATTCAAATTCAATCGTTAACGGGGAAAATTGTGAAAATCATAACATCCATGCGAGAGACGCCGCTGAAATAGTCTAGTGGTAATATAATTGCTAATTAGCATGTTATAACATTTTAGTAAGCATCATTATAGATTTAACTTTTAAAAACCCAATGATGTGAACCACTGATACAACCACAGTTGCGTTTGTAAAAATATATTATTCAACAAGAATATAAACGTCGAAAATAATTTGTTCTTTAAAACACAAACAGTAAATTAATAAACAATGATAGCTTAGTGACTTCGAAATACTATTCACATAAAATTAACTCACAAATACAATGCTAAAAGTTTAACGTGAAATTGACTGGAACAAAGCAAATGAAAAACAACGTAGAATTTGTCACCTTTTAAATAACTTCAATCAAATTATATCTCATCTGAACATTCAGTCCACTGTTAGCCGGCTCGAATTCTAATAAGTTTCTCAGAAAGAGCTCAATATTGCTACGGTTGATTACCCTATATTTAATTATATGAATTTAATATTGGCCATAGAAAACAGGTTGTGTCAAAATCGGCCTTTGCTCACAAATCATATTAGGACAAGTTTACACTAATAATTTAATAAAGCTAAAAAAACATATCGAAGGATCGAATTACATTTACATATTTTTATACATTTTTTTACATATTTTTTTAGTTCACAGGAGTTACTCTTCACAATTTTAGACTTTCATCCCGGCAATTTGATTTCGTATTATAAAGATATTACCTAGTTTAATGACAATATCCCTTTATTAGAAAATTAGGGAAAATAATGTTTTAATTTTTGACATCTTTAAAAAATTTTATATTATTCGGGTTAGAAAATATTAAAGGATGGAGCAAATAATTATAAATCTAACTGTTCGGAATTCCCGTTTGACTAATTAGCTCTTGCACAAAGCGAATGTGCTAGTAAGTGGAGTGTTAGATAAAACGTAGAAACTTCATTCTCATATTTTATCAAAGTACAAAAAATTCTTGATAAGAATCAGAAATGGTCTATACGAAGTCAAAACTGATTACCTAACTTCAGAGCGTCAGCTCGTAGTTTTAAGGCTAGCTGAAGCTTAAGACTATTCAGTCTTAAATAATCCTGTAATTATGACATTCGCATACAAACAATGAATCATTGTGTTATTATAACGATCTTTCTGCTGTCAGTTTTCCATTCTTGTTTCAAAATAATTTTAATAGTCAACCAATTTTTAAAAAACGCATTATGTTTTTCCAATAAAATACTTTTGCATTGTCTTTTCTTTTATGGATCACAATTAATACTTCGTCAGTTTATTTTTTGATGTGCCTTTTCGTCATGAAAGTAAACAACCAATGGCTATCATCGAATGTTGCTCTGTTTATTAAGTGATTAAGGTAGGATAGCCTAATTGTGAATGGTAGGTTGAACCAATTTGGAAACTATACATTCTTAATAAACATAATTTACGGCATTTTCACAGTAATTTTTACGATTAGTATTGGCGGTTAATCAGAAGGTGCATTTTAAATAAAAGGTTTTGCTGGCCTTGTTTATTATTCGGAACTAAAAATGGTAAATGGAATTATGGGTGGTTTTTATAACTATACTTTGACAAATTCTGGTAAAAAACATACTAATTCTGAAAAACGTTTATCGTACACAGCAAAACTACAACATTTTAGCTCTTTGCATATAGAAATTTGTATCAAGGGGCAACTAGCTATTGCGAATGACATAGAAATACAAATAATTTTAAAAGTATAACGGATAATACTGTATATTTAGGTAAGCATGAATTAGCTTTTATTGTCACGATTAAAGTCAAAGTTCGTTAAGTCGGGGTAATTACGTCGAGAATTTATGGTTTTTGAGTGCCTACGGTTCAATTATTGAGACGCATTTTTAATCTATTATATCTTCAAGGACATAGGGTTATGTGGGGTGTTTGCGAATGCTTTCGCACTTATGTTAATTTTTTATGTCTGTCCCTTCATAGCTCGCCCTTCGCAAATGCATCGCACGCCACTATTATACTGATAGGAAATATGTCTTCTATAAACATTTAATTAGAATACAGTTAATTAACTAGGTTTAGGGTCATAAAATACGACAAGCTTTGTAAATTGTGTAAAATTTGCTTTGCAATTTGTGTGCTATAAAACGATGAAGGAGAAAATTAAGGGCGGCTAAAACCGCGTATGAGAGACGTTGATATACGCGTGGTCTTAAATAACAGTTATTAGTATGAGAAAGGCGGGATATCATTCCGTAGGAACTTGAAAATATATTTGTACAATTCAATTTTACATAACTCCGGAATTTATTGGAACCAATTTGCGTAACGTGCACTGGAGAAGGGAAGGAGGGCTAAATGAGTACTTATAGATTTTTATGTTTTCATACTTTTGACAGCGTTTGTTCTCGTATAGCTCATGCATTTTTTTAACTTAGCTGATTTAAATGGACGTTTAAATTATGTAGTTATAATATGTTTATTTTTTATCTATAAGCTTATATATGGCGTCATACGGACGTTTCAGCTTTAATATGAATATAGACAGTCAGTTTATATAGAAGATTATATAGTTTATTCACTAACAGAATTCTCATGAAAGAATGAGTAAGTAAATCCTTAATTTAGAAATTATTTCCTCATTTATTCTTGAAATATAAAAAAATTATAATGATGGCCGACCTAATATCTGGCCTCTCACCTGACATTTTGTTATTACAATTGGTACATTTCGCATCAATCATATTTTTAAAATTTTTCGAAAGTTGTATGATACGTGTTAACCATTTTGCTGCTATTCATCGTTAGCCTCACCTAAACCACTGATCTGATTATTATAAAATTTAGAATTATTTTCGAAGTACTAGGCTTAGGAAGAAGAAAATTATGTTAAAACACCGAAAATTAGTAAGAAATACCATGTTTCTATTAAATGAAGTGTATTAAAAACCATCATGAAAAACGCTGGATTTAAAATATAATATTTAAAATATAATATAAATGAAATCTCAATATTTCGGAAAAACGTTTCTACCCTCCGGAATATTAAACCATTCATTAGTTAAATTTGAACGACAAAATTTAAAACGAGAATGATATAACCCATAGTTAAAAAAAATTCATTGTAATTGGCGCAATAATGTTATAGAAAGTAATATACTTTATAGCCTGTGGACATCTAAGAAACGTGATTAGGCCTAATTAAATTAATTTAATAAGGTATTAGGGATTTAACTGTGAATTCAGAAAACTATGTAAGTATTTTCTTTTGTTATCAGGTTTAAGTGTCCTTAAAAATTTATTAAAATAGGTGATTTTAACATAATATTAAGATCTAATTATACTTCACTTTGCCTTCACGGTTTTCACAATTATTGTAGTTTAATAACTTGCTGTTTCACTTGATCTGTTTTTAGTGATATTAAATTTAATTATCAAAATTGATAGTATCGATAAAATATTAATACAAAAGTGGGTAACTTCAAAGTTGACCTGAGCCTTGAGTGCAAATTAATTCTTGTTTACAAAAAAACATCACTTTGTTTACATTTACTCGTCCCCGTACTGCTCGCCGCTGTTCGTCGCTCCGCATACCGCACTCGTAGCGCAGTGTGTAACACGTTCGTTCGTATATAAGCACGCCAAAAACACAATAATAATAATTGATATGAAGTCGTGCAGTAAATAAATGAGGTCATATTAGATAAAAATGACATTATCTGTACTAAATGTTCCCAGCAATGGCATTTCTTTGGCTTTTCGGGTTCTGGCGGTTTTAGTGGAACAGGTTCCAATTTTCTTTCTATAAACCAGGCAAAGTGGAGGTGTATATCTTGTAAAATGCCGTTATCAAATTCCGATATTAGCCAGCCAGAGGAACAGATTAGAGGTACGCCATTCCTCGCATCTACTACCCCTACGCTTACTCCATCTATTGAATGCACTCTCTCATTCGTTACGGGTTCTAGTGTGAAACACTCATTACTGGTTGTTAGCAATCTTAATCATAATGCGAATAAGAGATCTACCATTCGGATATTGACGCGAATGTTAGGAAAGTCCCCTCAAGGGCAATTATTGATACTGCTGCTTTGATTACGTACATAGATTTGAAACTTGAAACGCGAACGACTAGACTACGTTCAATAATATGTTGATACTAGACTACATTCTTTGACCCTAACCGTGACCCGTGATCACTTATTCTACTTTTCATTTTATTTTATCGATTTAATTACAGTTGTCATATGGATGAACTGCAAAATAAATTGGATAGTATAATACAATCACGCGAAGAAAAAAGTGGAACTAGAGGTTTATAAAACGAAATACAATGACATGGCCAGTGCAATAGACAGTGAAACTTAAAAATTCGAAATTTCTCGGAAATTAAAACTGAAAATATTCTAAACAACATCTCAAATTTAAATGCCTGGGTTAAACAATTCGATAATAAATGGACCAGGTGTATGCGGCACTGTTTGAGAAATAATAATTTTCAATGCATGCAGACGATTTAAGACTATTTGTTCTTGTGAAAGGTACCTATTGCAGTTCGAATTTGGAAGCTGATCTCAATAGACTTCATGCTTACTGTAAAGAGAATAAGATGATCTTCAGTTAGGTACTCAAGTGCAAACAAATCTCTTTCACAAAGAAAAAAACGAATAAACTTTAGATATGTGATAACGTGGAACTCACTTGAAAAAGTCAGCAAAATAAAATAAAACCTTGGTATCATTTTTGATAATAAATTGCATTTTTTACTGATAGTAAACTGGTTTGCATATTGAGCAGATTGTATCTGAGACCTATGGAATACTTGGCTTCATATTAAGAACGACTAAAATATTTAAAAAGTTGAAATATACTTAAAATTTTATAAATCTCTTATGAGATGACAACTTAATTACACTGTCGTTGTCTGGAATTAGATACACTATATATACCACTTATTCTGACAGTATTGAGAACATACAACAAATTTTTGAAAAGTTTTCAATATTGAATTAGTAGCTGAAAATCATCACATAAAGTATTACTTAACAATACTAATGTAATACCCTCTACCATGGACGCTCGTTATTAGAGTTGATGATTATATTCAACATCTCTCAAAGTCATTATGATTGTCCATCTTTACTGAGTCAAGTAAAGATTCAAATTCCCAAACTGACTCGTAACCATCTCTTATTTCATGTCGATAACGCAAGAATAAACGTCGGTATCAGAACACCGCTACGGCTTTTGTGCGACTTATACAATAAAGAGATGTTATCACTTGACATCCTTGCAAGTTCACACCCCCAGTTCAATCAGATGTGAAGAAAAGGCTCTGTGAAATCGATGCACAGCGGGTGGATCACCAATTCTACTTTTCAATTTATTTTATTCATTTAATAGTCCAAATTATTTAACTACAACACCTTATATAGATAACTTATAATCCATAATTGCAGTTTTATTTAATAGATAAGTTAATTACAAGTTTTTTCCGCTTCAATTGTATGTCTTATTTAAACAAAGTATTGTGTAGCGTCACTTAAGTTCACAATGTCACATTTTAAAATCATATTTAATTTAATATTTTATAAAGGAATTTATTTTTATTTGTTTTTGTGGAAATGTTAGTTTATTTCATATTTAGTGTTCATAGAATATTTCAAAAATGGTGTTCATAGAACATTTAGAAGAAAATAAAGATTTGAGACTTAGTACGGTGGATAGTTAAACCTATTTTGCTGTATTTCATAAAATTCCAATGAGTGAAAAATAATATCACTGAGGACTTAGAACCTCTTTTTAATGTAGCATTAGATTTAATATTGACTTTTATATGCTTAGTTGTTGTTATTACTCAATATATATATAGTTCGATGACATTGGCTTTGTTTCTTGAAAAAAATCCTTTCAAAAGATTAAGATAGTGCAAGTAGATGTCCGTTATATTATTGCTTTTACTTTTACTCTACTAAATTTTGTTTAATAACTTACGTACTACAATCTTTCTTATTTTTCTCTTTTGTAGAAAATCTCAAACCAGGAATCTTTGGCAGTCCATAATTTCGAATCATTGTAAATAAATATTAAATATTTGATAAGCTATACATCCATCAGTATAACGTTTAGAAAAACCTTGTATACATATGTTTGGAAAATTGAGGATATAAATCTTTAAAAAAATGAGAGTTAATATAAGGGCCTGTGTATATTTTCCACGAAGTCATTTATATTAAACTATCTGATAACTTCATCAATTATATTAAAGAAAAGAGTGAACGCTTGATGATGATGATGGATGACGGGAACGCCCGGTGGAAAACGACTATGTGTGTTTGTAAAGTTGTGGTACTAAATATTAACCCCGAATGAAGGACATCTCCTATTTACCTTTTTTGTATTTATTTATTTAATCTCTATAAGTGTTTGTAGGTAGTCTTTGTCTCAAAAATTAGACCCAATCTGGAAAATCTAATATTATTTATTCATAAGAAAGCAGGTATGAAGATAAAAAAGATAAAATTCATGAATAAATACTTATCCTACGGTTTTAGAGGACTTTTAGTACATCCAGTCACAAGACGGACAAGAAGTTCTCTATTTTGAGGTTGTAATCAAAGGCTACTAGAGTGATATTGTTAACAAGATTTCAGATATGCTCCAAAACCTTTGGCGTTGCCGTGTGTCCTTGAGACGCACATCTTTCAAATCATGCTAGTAGTCGACGAATACATGCATACTTACTTATATTTTTTGTTTAACATATAGAACCAATTCGATTTTATTAAAATGTTGGTATATCACTAGGAGACATATATACAAGTACTGAGAATTTTTTTAAAGTGGTCGTTCAGACACAGTTAATAGAATTTCTTATAAATATTGCCTTTTATTAATAAAAAAACTTGTTCCTTTGAAAAATATAATAAAAAATCTACTACACCCTAGAAATTACCCATCTTAAAATATTTGGTAAATATATTATTTTTTAAAAAGTCAAAAATGTTTGAATGTCCCTTTCCATTTAGAGAAGCTTCCTCTTGGAAATACGACTAGACCTTCACGTGTTACAACTATAATTGTCACAACTATAGTTTATATAGCTAAGAATTACCTGTGTTTTTTATGAAAAAATCATTAATAAAATTTAGTTAGTGTATAATAAATCCTTTCCTACGTCAATAATTTAAAAATATTTTTATTCACCATATCCATCTAATTTTCTTAGAAGGATTTCCCAAGGCAACTAATTTATTATTATTAATTGTGAAATAAAAAAAGCATATATTAGTTACGGACGAAAAAGTCCTTCATTAAAATAAAATTTCAAATACATACTTTTTTTGTTGAACAGTCCAGTTGTCGTTGAAATCTTTGCTAATAGCCCACCTGAAGATGTTGTAATACCACAAAACCTAGGTCGTGGTAAAGAACTTAAAGAAAGTAGAAATAATAATACATCACGTACTTTTATTTAATCGTGGACCTTGTATCTATTTTGTAATTATGCGTCATTATTTTCTTTACCTCATATATTAGTTATCGGTTCACCTGTGTACCTACCATTTGCAACAGTTTGTACATTGACTCAAAAATGCTTTCGGTATGCCTTCACTTAAATCTTTACTACTCATTATCCTTAGAAATTTAACACAGCCCAAACAAATTAAAAACACCAATATATCAAAAGTAAAGCTAAATAAAACCGTTTAAAAAGAAATGCCTCCACGCCAACGTTCCGGATTTGATGTAAAGAAAATTAAAAAAAAGTTTTTTTAACGCAATACAAATTTGTTCTCCTTTACTTCATGCAACGTAATAGTTACCTAATTTGCATTATAATTGAAAAATATGTATATTTTTCAATTATAGATTTTTGTGTCATTTTGTTTTTTTTTTATATTTGAGAGTGCTGTGGTCTGGATTTTATCTACCACGATGTTCATCCTATCATTTTTATTTAATACAAGTAATATGTACCGGATTTTTGACAATGAAATCATCAGTACAAAATTTTGCAAACCACTTTTCACACCCATGATCTTATAAAATGTAATTATTTCTATTTAGTAATTTTTTCAAGTAATTTATCTCTTTTTTGGGACTTCTTACTTCAGAAGCAAAGAGGAACCATATAAAGTGCGTTAATTTTTTCACATGACCCAGCTTGCCACAATCTTTTTCTCGGAAACCATTTAACCCAGAAACTTGTAATTTGGCAAAATGATAATACTAATTCTGATAAATCTTCATATTGCAAATTTTTATACGGCATATAAAGTGCTTTGATTTTTTTTCCCTTTTTCTACACCAAAACAATTTTTTAAAATTTTATATTCTGTGGAATTAAAAACACTGTTTAAAATGTCCATGAAATATATTCCCAAAGCCTCCCTTTTATGCTCTCTGTAGAATTGTAAGTGAAAATTGGAGAAAAACTACAAGTTTACCATAATATCATAGTGACGATTACTAATTTCAAGAGCTTTGAGATTATTTCGACGGCATTTTCTTCCATTTGATGTATGTACTGGGCAAATTATTTATATGTTCAAAAATATTACTAATGTTTATAAATAGTACAGTAGAATTACTACATATCCTTAAATGTTTATATACGTCTAAGTGTGTATGTGGAAATCATGCAGTGTAAGTTCCAACCGTATTTATTAATTACATTAAAATAAAAGAAAAGAAAAAAATAAAAAAATTTCGTTTTAAGACATATTTTCTATATTTGTTTATAATTGTGTAAAAATTACATTTGAAATATTTTATATCAAAAAGATAAATAATCCCCAGGACTGAAGTGAATTTAATTACATACCACAACGTCAACAAGTTTAAGGAACCGAAGATACATTCCTTTGATTTATCTACCTTGGCTTTATCTGTGATTAAAAATGGAATATAGTTTTCAGCAAAAATACGATCTTATGTATAATGTTATAAGATATTTATCAAAGATGAAAAGAAAAGCAGCGTCTTCTGTTTCGAGAAACATGTTAAGTTTTTTGTTTGAAATATAATTATGAACTTCTAAATGGTAAAATTCGATAACCATCGTCATCCTAAATACTGGTTTAGGATGACGATGGTTATCGAATTTTATAAAACTTGTTATAAAATTCGATAACCATCGTCATCCTAAACCAGTATTCTCATTTATTCCATAAAATTATTGGCTTCTCATCCTATACACGCGCAGCACGTGACCCGCTCATGCGAAAGATGTGAGATAAAAAGGCAACTTAAGGTAAGATATCGTTATGTGGTAATATGCCGCAACTCGCTTTTCCATTATGTAGTGAGGATAAGAGCTTTTCATACAAATATAGCTTTAAGTATGAATATATGAACGACACGCATACTCAATGGTGGTTGCGTTAAAAGACAACATGTTAGTATATCTACTTCGCACTCCATTACGCTCACATTTTAGTAAACATGCGCAGTAGTTTTATTACGTGGAGGCTGGTTCAAATCTTGCAACTGTTCTACCTAATTTCAAACCATTTTTATTTAAACAAGGCATAACAGGAAGCTAAACAAAAATAGCAAAACGCTATATATGATTTATGGAAAGACCATAAAAATCAGGCTGGAGGCGAATGTGTGTCCCGAATCTGAGGTCAATAAGTTGTAGGGCGTTAAAAATTAGTTATTAGGTTAAACTAGCTTTCTGAAAGATAAAATAAATAAAAAATATATTGAATTATATGAATTAAATGACAATACGATTTTGTAGATTAATTTTTTATAACTAAAACTACTTGTGTGCAAAAAATTTTTGAAGCAATAAGCAATTAGAAGAAAAATGTTCATACAGCAAACTTGTACAGAACGCGCCTGATTTTATTTATCAATTTTATGATTTTATTCTTTTGTTAAATTTTCCTGCATTCGAAATTTAAATCACTATAATGTGGAATTAGGTGAAATTTATACAACCTTGGTATTCAGGGTGCCTTATTTTGAAGTGGAATAAATTAGTAGTTTAAAAACCAAAAACACACGCTTTTACAAAATACTGCATTAAAAGAGAAAAATAATTATAAAACTTCTCTTCTCTGTCTACATAGTAAGGATTTAGGGTAAGCCATGCTTTTTTAAATAATATAATATTCGAATGTAAAAGCGTGGGGCGCTTCATCTTGAAATCTTACTTTAAGTATTTTTCTAAACTTAATACTAATTTTAGAAGCAAACTCAAAATTTTTTGGGAAAAGTGTCCACATCAAAATGTTTACGCTAAATAACGCAGAAGGCTTACACGAAGTCCTTATTAAGTAGATGGAGAAAACAGGTTCGATAATTATTTTTTGCTTTTTAGTTCAGTATTTTGTAAAAAAAATCAGTATTTTGTTTGCCTGATTCTGTAGTTTTTTAAACTCTTGATAAATTTAATTTATACTTTATAATTTTACTTTTTAATTTGTTTACTGCATTTTAGTCTTTTATTTTTGTTTTAAAACTGTATTTTTTTATTTCATGAAAGTATTTTATTCCCATTGATTCTTGATTCGTGTGTCAAATTTTAAGTTATTCAAAAAACTGGAAGTGGTTAAAATATAGTTTTTTAGTCCTTTTGTAGTTAATTTTTTTTTGTTTTATGAAATGATTTTATTGTCATCAGTTCTTGATAAATAAGTAAATGAACTTTATTAATCCTGACATCGGGAAATGGGTGAAAATTTAATTTTTTTGTCGGTTTTAAGATTAAAAATTGTTTTTTTTTTATTCAAAGAAAATTTTATTTTAATTTTGTAAAATTATTATTATTTCATCAGAACTACACAAAACTGCCAAGTTTCAAGATAAATACAATTAGAAGTGCATGAAATCTAATTTCCTTGATTCCGTCACATAGTTAGTTACATAAAAGTGGACATAAAAAACGTATTAAAAAAGGAATTTTTATAAGACCAGTCAAATGTTCATCAATTTTGCACAGAAGCTTGAAATTTGAGATTTTAATAAAGCATATTGGTAAAAAAATATTTCAAGAGTTAATATGCAAAAACATTGCTACAATATATTTTTTTTAATTTTCGTTGCCATAGTGGCATAAATTAAAAGAGAATTTAAAAGAATTAAAAAAAATTTCAGACTTTTATGTAAAATAGTTCTGAAGATACTGTTAAGAATGTTCACTAATAATAATTTCATCAAACGTCTCCGAAACTGTTGCAGTCAAACTCATGAACAAAATTAATACATAAGGAATTTACATTAAGTTTGTTTGAGATACATTGCAATGATTCTAAATTTCATACTTTGTAAGGAATTGATTGTTATTCGTTAATACAATGAGAGGTTAATTATAAATTAAGTGAAGGCATTAGTCGTTAACAACTAACGGCAATTTCGATACAAAATAACTTCGAAATAATTTGCCGTTATTAACATGAAATGAAAACTTAGAAAAAAATAGAAATTATGCGTAACTCTTTATTCTGTTATGCACAATAGAATATATACAGAATATGCAAAACAATTAACGGTCTGAGTTTCACCCATATATGCAGTAAAGTCTTAAACTACATATTTTCTGATGAAAACGTTTTTAATATCGTACCGATCAAGTTTCGTATATGCAGAGTAGGCTTCTACAGCCCTATGTATATGTTGAATCAACAAGTGTGGTTCCAAAAAATATCAAGTAAATAAAAGGGCCAGATCTATTGAAGATGATATATTCCAAGGACCTAATAAACACTGGACGAGTAATCAAACAAATTCACTATGAAAAAATGAAGTGGGATAAGGAGATCGCACTCGCTTCTGATTGGCTAACGCCATGGTCACATTTTATTGTAATTGGTCCGAAAACGCGCCAATTACATGAGCTTTAAATCATAAGTGTAATTGCTGTGATAATATCGATAAACCATCGTTCGATAGTATTTATTTACCGAGTTACGTACAATCGCCTTTTCGAAAATTATTTTCTGCAATGTGGACTTTATTACCTTGAACTTGGTTCTACTAATCCTAACACTAATTTTAAAGTACTTGAAGGAGTTATGTTTAAAATATGTAGATAGTAAGAATACAATTTTTACATATTTCAAAAACAACAAATAAATGTCATCACAATACTATTTGGAGTAATTTTGTATTGTCGGTGAGGATTAAATTTGACCAATGTAGAGGTAAAAATAAATTATATAGGGAATAATTCAAGTAAAGATATAATGGATTTAAAAAAAAACATGGTTGAAAATAAATTTTGTGATATATCCTAGTATTTGAGTACATGTGTCTAAATACATGAAGATGTATGTATATATATATGTGTGTGTGTACATATATATATATATATATATATATATATATATATATATATATATATATGTTATAAGGGAGTAAGTGACTAATGAATATGCCATATGCGAGAACCATATTTTTCAAAATATATTCGCTTAAGGACATATCTTAACATTACTATTATTGACACGCTGTTGTCCGTACACCGTCATGTGAAAAGTATATTATAAAAGTAAGTTTTTGTGAAAGGAAATTTGTTTAACTGTTGTTTTTTTACAAAAAAAAAACAGTTAAGCGAAAATAAAACGCTCTTAGTTTTATGGTATTAAATGTCTCTTTTGTAAATCCGAGTCTGTCGCTGTGTAGCTATACCATTTAGCTAATGTATGCAAGAAGGCAAACGTTTTCTAAAAGTTTATCTTACAAATTAGCCCGCTTCTGCAAAATAAAAGTGCAAAATCAGAGTAAACCTTTTTAATTGTGGAGGGTATTTAGCCTTTGGAATATTTTTGAATTTATTTTAATTGCTTGTTTGACTATTTCCTTATTTTTTTGAAGCTATCTAGAATTAATCTGCTTTCCCCAGTTAATAAACACTCATTAGTCAAAGTATCTAACATTTTAATAAATTAATATTTTTAAATTAATCTACGTAATTAACCAAGTAGCTGTTAAATTTTTAATCATTACTTCCCAATTTTGTCACATAATTTATTCCTCCTAGTGTAGAAACCTCTTTTTCCACAGGAATTTCTCTTGTATTTATAAACAAATTTAGAAATTGTCAAGTATCTATTGCTCAATATTTCAAACCAATTTATGCTTATCGTTGCTTCTCTTTCTGAAGTTTCTTTACAGCACGATTCAAAATATAGCTCAATATATTTCTTCTTATTATTAGATGATAATGTATCAGAGCAAATATGGAAATTAATTCTCATGCCGTAAAATCTCCAGAAGGTATATTAGTGAATTTAAGCACATCTAAAAATACTAACGGTAGCCGTGCTTAACTAGTTATACAGAAATTGTATGGCCTACTAGTGGAAATAAGAAAAACGTATTTAGGTACCTTAAAAAAATGTAACCTTTATAATTGGTTAACATTCTATTTCGCAGTTGACTTATGTTTACTATCAAGCATTAATCAATTATAAAGAAAACTCTGTGAAAGAAATGAAAGATAAGCAGATTTCTGAAACTTTTGATATTCACTTTTTTAATACCAAATATATATATATATATATATATATATATATATATATATATATATATATATATATATATATATATATATATATATATATATATATATATATATATATATATATATGAACGTATGATTCGAATTAAAAAAAACAAACATTGAAAAGTATTTCGCGTCATTTTCAAAGATTATTGAATTTTTATAATACAATAAATATAGTTATTTAATTTATATAAATTTAGTTATTTCTAAGTGCAGAGTATATTTACAAATGGTATTAGAATTGCACCATAATTTACTGACCATTTAGAATCCAACATAATTTATTCATGGCGAAAATAATGTGGGAATCGCAGTTGAAAATATGTTTTTCCCTCTGTTTTTGCTTATATGAAGGGATTCATTAGTAAAATTATTTTACCAGATACAGTTATATTTTGTGGGTATCCAGTTTTCTGATCGCTGAGTAGCTTCTATCCACTTAATTTTTATATTTAGGTCCTTTGGGAACCAATGCTAATAATAAAATTAATTGTAAACCTTTCATATAATTATCCAAGCGACAAGCTTTTTTTCTGTGAAAACTATATTTTAATTATATATAATATATATTTTAGCCAAGTACTAATAATATTATTTTCATGTGGATTAATATTTTTCACATGTCGTTTATAGCAGCAATAATTTTTATCGATAAAACAACGCTCTTAGTTTACGACTTGCTAATGTCGTAGGAAGTACATGTCAGTTTTTATTACAAATAATTTATAAATAATGACTATTAGTACGAACGCTACGTAATCAAAGATACAGATAAATGAACTATACGATGCAGTATAAATGTTATAAACTCACAAATGAAATGTTATGCTATCTACATTTAAATTTGACTTCCCACTGTGATTTCTACCATAATTAATTCCACAATTTGGTATTTTTTGACACAATGTGTTTGCGACTATTACTTATATGCAACTGGCATATTCGATTTTTCAATAATAGCGCACATTCCAGATTTAATCTGCGTACAGCTAGCGGGGTTGCTCTAGTATTGCGTGAACAGTGCTTATTAGGTGTATAACCGCAACATTGAACTTGGCTGCGATAAATTCTTACTGTATCAGTTCCTTTTTTTCCTTTGTTTTAAATCCTTTCAAGAGATTTTCTTATTTAAACTATAAACTAAATTTTTAATATAATATTAAAAATTCGTGTGGTATTCTATTATACTCGTAGTAACTGAAAAAGTTTAAACTACCGCAACGTAATATTTCACCAAAGTCCCACGTGCCAGAAGTCTTGGCATATTAATATGTTTTCAAAATACTTATTTCAGGAAACTACATTAATATAACTAGAGCTTTATTACTATACCCGTATGAATTTAATTTTAAATTGTTCACGTCAAGAGTTGTGATCGCAGGAAATTAGTTGGAAGCAAATCTCCTATTTAGAGACATTTAATGGAGTGTAGCATAACAAGTTTTTAATTATCTCTATAAAAATAAATAATAATAATAAATAAAAAATTAAATTATTACCCTGCGGCTAAAATTATTATTCTTCTTAAATTTCCTTCTGACATACTATATAATACGATTACTTTTTCCCATGATCTCTCTTGATTCAATATGGTATTTCTTATACAACAATTCTTATACAAGCTTGGAAGGCACAATATTTTCACGATAAAATTAATGAAAATATTACTTTTATATTTTACGTCTTGATAGTTTCCTTTTATACACATGGTAAGAAAACTTTAATTATTGACTTAAAAGAAAATCTTATAACGAAATTGCGAAATTGCAGAGAAGCAAATTCCGGATTACTTCTTAAGCTCTTTTATCGTTAATGAAGAGTCGAATATTAAATTTCTTGAAATCCCTACTTAAGAGGAGCAAGACTTTCAAGAGGTTCAAATCTTGTGATAGAGTTGTTCCTCAAAGTTGCCTTTATTTTCTTTAAGCAAACGTTACTTCTTTGTTTGTTATTCTTTTTGATTTACATATGAAATGACATGTTTCTTCATTAAGTTTCTTTCTTTAAATTAATACTTCGTTTTAAACATCTCCACAAGTGTTATAAATGAGACAGATACCCACATTTACTTTTTTTATATAGGCAAAAATCACTGATATTTCTGAAAGGGAAATCTGGATTCGTCTCCTATTTAGGACAAAAAACTATTTTATGTTTTATTTATTGTTACTCTTATTTCAACATAGAAAAGGAAATATAAATATGACCTTCATCAAAATTATATTTTCTTCCAGCGTTTAAATTTAATGTCAGCTCTACATCTCAATTCCAATTAATCAGAATTTATAAAAGTTAAAAGGTAGAGTAAAACAAAGATTTACAACTTATTTATTTACCGGTACTCAAAACAAAAGATATATGCCAAATTTCAGGTTCTTATCTCTTCCGGAATAAATTTATAAGTTTGAATAATCTGACATTGAGTGAGTGTGTAAACCCGAAATTGATTAATGAAGTCTATATTAATATTTTTTTTCTTACGGTAATTCAAAGTAAAATAACCAATAAAGAAAATAGTTTTCTCTCCTGTGCAGAATTGTATTTTATTGTATATATATATATACGTATAAGTTGTAGTGACTAATGAATGTAAACAATTTCAATATTTTCGGGAATTTAATTCGCATGAAATTGTTAGAAACTAGGAATTAAATTTAATGCCATAGTATTCAAACCTTAAAAATAATAATAAACAAATATGTAATTCCACGTAATTTGAATGAAGGCTATTTTGAGGAATAACTTTCTGGACAGTTAATCTGTTAAAAGACTTGTCCCTTTTGGGTAGGTATTTTAAAATATATTATAATCACCTGTTAATAAACGTTAAATGAGCTTAAGAAATAATCCAAAACTGGGTTCAATTTGGTTATAAGATGTTTGTCTATATCACTGGATTAAGTTTTGATATCGTAGATAATATATTAAACCGTCAAGGGGTAAAATATGAAAGTATTATTTTCATTAACTTGTCGTGAAATGTATATTATCATGATGAATCAAGAATAAATTCTTTTATCTGTAGAATAATAAATTGCTTTCTATAGGGATAATCAAAAAGTTTTCATGCGACGGGTGCGTCATTAAATTTCTCCAAATAGGCGCTTTTCTAGTTAGTTTTTGTTTAACTCAAACTTTGAACGATCTACTGTCCACCCTTAAAATTAAATTCGTATCGGTAGAGTTGCTAATCTTGAAGTTATATTAAACAATGAAGTACTAATTAGCACTTCTGGAAATTATAATAGCATGCAAGCTGGTTATGAAGTGGACACTTCGATGAAATGTCACTTTGTAGTTGAAACGGATTTTACACAAAATTTAATATTTCAAAATTTTAGCTGGAAGTATAAACTAGAATAGAATAATTCTCAAGTTAGATCAGCTGACATAATTGCATAAAATAACAAATTTATCAAAAATATTCTGTGTTGCGATATTTAGTGATATTAGATTAGCACCGTTTTAACGTTAAATACGTCGAAAATATTAACGTGGAACATATTCGGTTTAATTTTTCGTTTTACTTTCTGCGAATGCCATACGAATCGGAATAATGTAATACTATCTTTATTTCTTGCATAAATTGATTTTCATACAAAAAGAAAGGTCGAAATATGAACAGATTTAATATTTTTTTAACTGATCGAGAATGGTCAAAAGAGCAAAATATATTGCTGCTTTATTTAAAATTTTCCCTCGTTATCATTTATTAAAAAAGAAATTTATTCTAAAATAATATATGTCATGTACATACCTGTTCAATTGATTTACCGTTACATGCATCATTTATTTCAGTCTACTACAAAAACTTGTGAGAAACTGAAACATCTCCAAAACCATCAAGATCCGTGTCGTTCGAGTTCTCGTGCTTACCAAATTTCTTTCCATATTTCCATGCCTCAGACACGGGGATGTTTTGAGAAATCAAGAAAAATAACGTAGTCGCCCCGAACACGTGTTACGGCAGAAGATTACTGAGAATATCCTTAACTGAATTTCGAATTAATATCTCTTACACTCCAAGAAATCAGCATCAAGCAAGGTCTATGAATCTCAGTATAATCTCGGATATTCAAATGATTTAGTCACGAGTCACGGCGAAACGAAAAGTTGTCAGGTCGTTTCGCCGGGCAGGGAAGAGTAGAGTATTTATGAGCTTACATCATCCATTGTATATTTTCCAATTAGTTTACATTTTTATAAAATACTATTTTTTCATTTTGGCTTTTAATATTTTTTTAGTTAGACCATTGGCTTTACTAATTCACCATTAAAAATGTGAATGAATGAAATAAAATTATAAAAAATATGAATGGGAGATTTATTTTTATAATTTAAGTTATTACTTTAAAAGCAATCAGAAATTTTCAATCTTGGAAATTTTATCTTTAATTTTATAATAGTTATATCTAACAAACAGACAGATAAGTTAAATATCAATCGAGCATGCATTGAAACGTACACGAAGTAGATTTCCGCAGTCGCGAAATTACCGACGAAAGTGAATAGATATCATATTATTTTATAGTTCTATTCAAATAGTCCACATTTTCCAAAGCCGTGGTTCGAAAACTTAGTCACAGTTATGGAACCTAAATTTATTCTACATTTTCCGAATTCGTGATTGAAAAACTAGAGAGGGACGGGACATATTGCACGTCACTTTAACGCTTCATATTTTGCAAAACGTGTTTAATGAAGAATGAATGCCTAAAGTTTTTTTAAAATTATTTTTTGATATTTCATGGCCTCTTCTATACATACAGAGAAATTACTGAATTTGCTTACTTACATATTATACTACATAAATTAGAAGACATATATTATAAGTGAAGCATATTACTGTAATACACTATTAACCTATGTCTAAAATTATAGTAAACGCGGGAACGGAAGGACGAAAGACAGGTGGCTAGTTTCGCTAAGGACACAGAAATTTAATATTAACAACGTAATCATATTTTTGATATGTAAACAGGAGCTTACGATGCAATAGGCTAATAGATCTCGTAAAACTCTTCATTAAGTCGACACTCGCTTCAACTATATGTTTTATGTCAATCGAAGTTTAAAATCCGTCATTACATCAAAATATCTATTGGTTTTAAGTCAGAAAATTTACTCTTATTTGTTTATTTGTGAAAATTTATTCTTGTCATTTTCGACAACTAAGAATAAATTCAGTAGGTAAATAAAAATTACAAATGATATGTTCCGTTTGAAATAAAGCTAGGGACATCTTTAGGTATATTATGAGAAATTTAGTAATTTGCGGTCAATGTTGTAAGGAAAGTTTCTTTGCAAAAATCACTTTGCATGAATCAGTTTAAACTGCTGAACATAAGTAGGGGTGTAAACACTCCCTTCTATTAATCTTATTCCAAACTATACCTACGATTATGTTTAGTAACCGCAATTTTGAAGTTAAACATTTTTGAATTACTGTGAAGTCATTTTTGAAAAATTTCATAATAAAAAAACGTATATTATAAATTTTTTAGCTGTCTGGATATGTTTTATTTTTTACAGTCTTATAAAAAGGAAGAGGTTCTCAACTTAACTGTATTATCCAGCAATTTGAATAATTATATTTTATTTGGAAGAATGAAAATGTGTATGGAATTAGATTTTAGGAACTTTCATTCAGATAGCTTTAATAATAATTTCAAAATATACTATCGAACAGCAAAACAAAATTAGAATGGAGTTATAAAAGTTAGTAGCGCCATTTCTTCGAATATTCATATTTTGCCCGGTATCGTAATCTTAGTAAGATAATGTTTTTACGCTCCGCAACAAAACACTACGCTCAACTAATATTTATTCACTTATGACATAATTTGTACTGCGTTTGATGTCACCAGCATTTAATAGTTTAAAGCCATGAACAAACTATTGTCAATGTAGACGCAATTCATCAAGTACAAGAAATTTAGAAGCAAAATAGTTACTTTGTAGGTTTCCTGAGCTAGAAGATATCAGATATCATCTAGAATAAGATAAGTTCGCAACAAATAGGAAACTTGTCGGAAAGTGTCTAACCATATTGCCAGAAACATAATAGCAACATTAAAGTTAGAGAACTTAATGTGAAATACCATTACATGCTGAATTTGCTGGTAGTGACATTGTTGTGTTTTACACTGTTTGTTTTCACTGAGACTAGGATGATTGATTGTTACTGTGATGATAAACTTTTGTTGTATACAAATTGTTCTAGAGGAGCAAAATGTTGATAACAGCGCCTACATTTCTACAAGTGTTATCCTGGACGCTAGTTCAAATCTCATTATATATGGTTTCTTGATTATATCTTTTTTTTCTGAATATTTCCTGATTATATCTTCAGAGGCGCAGTAACTCGACGATAAGTTGAGCAATTTTAATGACATATTTATATGAAAAAAAATGATTTTGTAAGGTAGTAACATGTCAAGATTGTCAGTAGTTGATGATAGCATATATCTCAAAGGAGAATAAAAGACACCTTTCAGAAATTTGAAACCAAGTTTGAACTCATTTGGTATGTATTTATAATTGATTTATTAACAGAATATGGACAGTGTCTGCTAAAAGCAGCTGGAAGTTAGTGATAAAATATTTGAGTTTCGAAGAGTAGATTTATCGAGTTTGGGTTAGTT
Source organism: Druceiella hillmani (assembly GCA_039881145.1). Taxonomy (NCBI): domain Eukaryota; kingdom Metazoa; phylum Arthropoda; class Insecta; order Lepidoptera; family Hepialidae; genus Druceiella; species Druceiella hillmani. The sequence goes on along the minus strand of JAYKKI010000001.1, from coordinate 22,081,113 downwards.
TGACTTACATTGAGTAGTTGTCTGTCATTAGTGGTTGTAATATCATTAGTGTTATTAGTGGTTGTCATGCCATGACTGTCATTATTGGTTGTCATGGTGGTTGAATGCAGGAAATTATCTGGTATGAAGAATGAAAGTTTATTCAATAAAACAGGCCATAGAATTTTTTTAATAAGTGGAAGATAAATTTCAGAAGTGCCACATCTTTTCTGAGTTGTGAAAATTGGAAACCTCGTATACCCAAGAAAAAATCGATAGGAAATAGAAAGGGGAAATAACCATACTGTCTCATATACAGATATTGAAAAAACGCCTTCTGCACATGTTCAATCATCAAGTTGTACTTGGCTTCGTGTACGTTCCAAGTAATGGAGCTGGATACTATTTAGCTGCGTACTAATGAATTGCACAGCAGACAAATTGATGATATAGATTTAAAATTTTTGATCTGTTTAATACGAATGCGAGTTTCTGAAAATACTTTTTTTACTAATAAACGATGCAGTGGGATTCCTCTGACTGTATTTGATAGGAGCGTATGCTCGGATGTAACTCACTGTTGAACATTTGTTTGCGTCAATCTATAAGCAGCTTGCTGCACTCCACTTAATGACGGTGCTAACATCACGCTACAACAATTCGTCGTCTGCTGAATCCTTGATGACAGTAAAAATGTTGTGTCGTCCGCGAATAATAAACAACGCGCAGTTTTCACCGAAAGACCAATAGTATTTACCGAAATCTTGAAAGTTGCTGCCCAAAATTCGAACCCTGACTCACTCCTGATCATTTAAAGTAAGTCACGGATGTATAGTTGCCCACTAGTATGTTTGATTTCTGAGAAAAATGGAAAAAAAAATTGTATAGTGATCAATAGAGATAAGAAGAAAAATCGTAAAAGTGGAACGGAGAACCCTGCTTTGCCAAGGCGGCTTAATAAGATATCGTTATCTCCACGATCGAAAGATTTCTGGTAGTCAAAATACTCAATATTTACTTGAAATCTGCGGTAAATATGATGGGTAACATATTCAAGAAAGTATTAAAAGGTTCGTGACCACCGAACGTCCAAATCGAAAGTAATGCTGCTCATAACAGGTTTGACCTCTGAAGTTTAAGTATATGTTGCGATGTAAACAAAGTCAAATATTGTAATTTAGTCGATGCAAAGAAGATAGTGATTCGTCTGAAATTATTTAAACATGTCCCGGGGCCGCCCTTAGGTATAGGTGTTACCCGGGTTACTTCCTAATACTAAGAATAGATGCCTAAAATAGATTAAAAATCACGCCACCGTATGAAGCAACTTTGCGAGCGCCTCGAGTAGGTCTTTGGCGGCTAATATGTCACTAAAACAATGCATAGTTGCTTTTTAAATTAAATTATACAATCTAAATGTAATTAACTCTAAGAATCTTAATATCGAGTTTGACTAGATATTGTCTCCAAAGTCGATGAAAATAATATTTACATTTGATGTCGGCAATTAACTGCGGATTAAACTAGACTGGATACTGTATCTTAGCAGTCATTTGGGTCTTACAGGGAATACATAAGTTGACAGTCAGTTGTAGAAAAAATCGACAGCGGCGTTCTTATCATCAATTGAGTACAGTAGTCAAAAAGTTCCAGTTGGTGAATTGTTCAATATTAGGAGATGGTTGAAAACTAAATAGAGGTAATGCAATATAGATACTCACGAAAAATGCAAAATGATGTGGGTCCTCGTGGGGCTTCAAATGGCAGGCAGCATCGCTCCACGGACGCGCCATCGTCACTCAATAGCACCACATTTACCATTCTTCCACTTACATTATTTCAATTTAGAAATGAGGAACATGATAATGTTTATTCATAAAAATGTAACGATTTATGGGGACAGCAATATATATATATATATATATATATATATATATATATATATATATATATATATTAAATCACCAATTGCAAGCTCTTTGACATTACATAAAAATATGAAGAATCAGACTGTTTCTAAACACAAATTAAGGTAGTAATGTAAAAAGACTTAAATCACAGACTATATTGAAACTAAAGGAGGGAAATATTATTGATATATTCGTATATATGCCTCCATAAGTATGCAATAATATATGAGCATGCATACAAGTATATATGAATGTATTCATGTATATTAAACACCATAATTTCCTCTTCAGATTTCAATAAATCACATATTATTGAATTCTTTATAAGTTGTAAAATACTGCTGCTCTTAGAAATTTTTGATTGGATGCTAAGTTAAATGTGGCGCTTATATGGATGCGCATCTTAATTAAAGAAACAGAGAGAGAGAAAGAGAGAGAGACACGAAACTTATTATGGATTCCTGAAATTAGTGGCAATATTTTCCATATAACTTTTGAGCTAATGCTTGCATTGCGCACCAATATATATATATATATATATGTGTGTGTGTGTATATATATATATATATATATATATATATATATATTTATATATATATATATATATATATATATATATATATATATATATATATATATGAATATATTCATTAAAAACCTTTAAACACGAATAATTAAGCATTATTGAAGTCGAATAAGACCGCGTAAATTCCATTATGATTCTTTAGTTTTACGCCTGGGCGTATATTTCAGCTCATAATTTTACCTTGTACTGCACTTATTGAATAGTAAGAGGACATCCACTATTTCGTTAATGGCATACATGTATTAATATATCCATTCACGATGACCATGAATCCGCAAATCCGCAAATCCGCAAACCCGATAGTGAAAGCAATGTTGCATTTCATTCCGTTTTGGAAGCAATGTGATTCACGACGTCAGAAATCCGATAGTGGAAATTTGAACAGTGTCTTAGCTTAATTGACGGTGTTGCAAAATAAACGAATTGGATATACTTAAATAATACAAAGGAATTTCTGAAACACTCGTGTAATACTTCATGCTTTAAATATTATATCGATATAATTTATAATTGCTTTTATGAAAAGCAGGTATTTGCAAACGGTTATAAATTATTAACTCTGCAGTAATTTTAGTGATATTTTCATACATATTTGATTTTACTTGGCTCTTATAAATTGTCTCGCTTAATAAAGATGGACATTGCATAAAGGAGTATAATACTGAGCTAAATCTGAACGAGTTTGTTTATGGCATTTTACTCTTAGCCCAAGACTCAATCCGTGTCTATTTTCGGCTAAGGGGCCGGGATTGGTCTCTGCTTTTACGCTATCCCAACACCTATTTATAGATTACTGTGCTATCTAAATAGGAATCTAATAAATATTGTAAAAGTCGGATGCTGTCCCTGAGAAGTATTTCAATTTTCGAATAAAAATCGGCAGCTAGTATATTAATCCAGGATATGACATATTCCTACGACAATATAATAATTTCATGGATACACCCAGAAATTACGGAGTTATGGAGTGTAAGCACAATATAAAAAAAGGATAAATATATTCTTCAACATTAACAATTTTTCATATTAGTTCGTTTTTTCTTTTAAACACCACTATTTTCTATTTTTTCCTCTTTAACATTTTTTGTCCCATTTATTTCACTACGATGTATTGCCTTCATCAGTATCACTTTGAAGTTCATCATTTTAGAATACGTTTATCGTACTTTCACTTTCAGTAATTTTAATTCATATGTTTAATCCATACTATGTTTACTATCCCTAGGTAATTTTTTTACAGTTATATTTAAAATAACGGCGATGTAAATTATTATAACGGCGGCGTTTATCGTACTTTCACTTTCAGTAATTTTAATTCATATTTTAATTCATAAATAACGGCGGTGTTTATCGTACTTTCACTTTCAGTAATTTCAATTCATATGTTTAATCCATACTATGTTTACTATTTCTAGGTAAGTTTTTTACAGTTATATTTAAAATAACGGCGATGTAAATTACTTACTACTTTATTCCTATGATATTTATATTATTTCTCACCAATGTCTGGTAGGTGCTACTGATGTGTTACTGTAACGGATATCTAGGTTGCGTTGGGACATCGTGAGATGTGCGAATATTACATCCGCATGGATTTGTAAATAAATACATCCAAGGCTAATTGCATAATTTGTTCTATATTTTGACGATTCCTATTGTAGATGTTAATTCTTCTTCTGTCACATACGAGTATATTATTCTAAAACTCCTAATATTTATCTCAACATATTATATATAGTTAAAAATTTTGTTAAATGGTCGATAATAGTTTATAAATATTTTGCCAATAATTTAAGTATATACAAACATACACAGTCATTACGTATAGTTATTCAATGAATAGATCAGAAATTTATTTTCCAATAAATATTTATTGAATGTTTACATGGTAAAAAAACAAATTTGTCTTAGTTATCATAGATAATATCAATGCTGATACACATATTACTTAATAACCCCATGCAGAAGGTTTAAAATTCCTATTGATTGAAGATTATGCCACATTAATTATTAATCTATCTACTATTGCAATGGTTTCTATGGCCCTGTATTTATTTCGAATAAAATCACCCATTGTTCATATTTGACATATGAAAATAAGGTTTCCGATGCAATAATATGGCCAATTTAAGGAAGATAAACTATTTCATAAAGTTATTAGAATGACAACATATGATTTATTGACAAATATACAAACAGAATATCTTATACAGAAAGAATCAATTATGTGCATCAATAAAAGTTTCCCTATCTATGCGAGGTGTTTATTATACAATTATATATGGACGTCAGCTATTTATACATCCATTTATAAATAGTCGAAATCTGCGGAACGGATAAATTATGGAGAGGAAGGTTATAATTATGGAACTTTTTTTATGGTAATAAATATAAATCCATTATTAAAATATTTATGGGTATATATATATATATATATATATATATATATATATATATATATATATATATATATATATATATATATATATATATAATATATGTTTTTTTTCAGTATATACGATAAATTTATTAGCTATCATCATTGTAGTCAAAGGTTGATTTCTAAAGTACACATACCAAGTTTACCGAAATTAGTTCTATTTAAAATAACACGTTAATTGTTCAGAACCTGGGTCTACTGATAGATCAAAATCTTAGTTGGCACCCTCGAGTAAATGCTGTTAGTTGTTGTATTTTTAACCGGATACACACTTTAACACGTCTTCAAATTTTTTTAACAACTAAAACGAAAGTCTACCTTTGTGAAACATTCCTGTTATCACTAATTGATTATAGAGATGTCTGCTATCCGGATGTAAATAAATAATATTTGTACAAGGTACATCTTCAAAATTTATGCGTCCGGTACATCTTCAGCCTTAAAAAATATGATCATATTTCTGAATACAGGACACTTATTAAATGGCTGAAGATCCGTGATCGACGCCAACTTTTAATATATCAAAAAATCCGCAGAGCTCAAATTATCTTACTGACAAATTTAAAGATTTGTCTGCTCACGGTCATGGGCTACGTTCTTAAAGGTCACTGACCCTATTTATTCCTAAACATACCTCTACCTCTTACGAAAAATCCTTCACTCTCCAAGCAGCAAACATTTGGGATCACCTGGTTCTTGACACCAGGAAAATCACGTCTTTAAATATTTTCAAAGATCGAGTGAAAAAGCCCTGCCTCTCCTGAAAGCTTTTCCTTGGTCAAGGGCACCAAGGAAAAGGTTCCTTTTCTGTCTTTCCCATTTTAAAACATGTAAATAGTTTATATTACTCACACTTTTGTTTTTTTCAGTTTTTTTTGCATTATATAATATATATAATTTTCAATATACATTTTTTTACAGTCTACCAACTAAATTTCAATACCAGTTTTTATGGTTGACTGGAAGAGATTGCTCATGTAGCAATAAGTCTAAAACCACTTTTTATTAAATAAACACACAGTCCCGAGAGTTTCATTTTTGAAAAAATAATTATAACCCATGTGTCATGTTTCTGAAATGTTTGGTCATATTATTCAAAATAAATACGTACATAAAGCAAAGTTACATACTCCAGGAATAGTCATTAAAGATGTAAAGAATGTAAAGAAACTATTTTGTAACTATTAAAAGCAATCGAACTAATTGAAGGAATATTAAATTTATACATTAACAATTTTAAATACGTACTTCATAAAATTTCATATTTTTATCGAAATATAATTTATTTAATTGATAAAGAATATGAATGAACAAAAACTTAAACCCAGTACAGTATTCACAAGGAGTATATGTATGTACATATATATATATATATATATATATATATATATATATATAAATAAATATATATATATATATATATATATATATATATATATATATATATATATGTATATATGTGTGTAATAATTGGCTAGTATATAGTATGGTAATAATTGGCTAGTGAGTTTTAAGCCATAATTTCGGCACTTTTCTAAAAAGATTCTCGAAACTTCTAGAAGGTTTTACTGTAAGGTATAAATAGGCCAAAGTGCGGTCAGTTGATAACAATGCTGAAGCTTTAAGTGAATTGCATAAAAGATAATGGATCTAAATCCATATCAAATACGGGTTCTATTTAAGAATTTTGTCTGGGTCACGATGCAAAGACTGCCACAAATAATATATGTCATGCAATAGGCGAGTCCACGGTGTCTTACAAATCTTTGAAAATATTTGGTTCAGAAAGTTTAGGAATAAGGGCTACGATCTTGAGGATGAACCCCGTACCGGACGGCCAGTTGAATAGGGCGTTCAACCATACGACGCCTAATTAAGGAGGATCCTCGACTGACGATTCGTCAATTGGCAGATCACACTGCAGTCACAGCAGCATAGAAACAAATTGGCATGAAATGGGAAAAGTTTCAAAATAGGGAGTGTGGATTCGCCACGAGTGGTCATCATATAGTCTAGTTCAGAGTTGATACTCAACGGTCATTGATGTTGAAACATAACTTGGACTGGTTGAATCAATTAGTGACTAGTGATGAGAAGTGATTGGTACATTACAAGCAAACATCAAAGGCTGGGTGGTGGAAACAGGAGTTTCAAATATTGGGAAAAACGATAAATGGTGTTATATTTTTTTAATGATCTAAATCTTACAAAATCGCTTACAAAATGACCATAGCTTTAATGATTCCTCCTGTTGTTTAAATATAGTTTATATATTGAATCGATATATAACAAAAACCATGAAAAGAAATTCATAATTACTGACTGTTTACAAAATATAGCACTAGTAAAATAAAATGGTATACAGCACTGCATAGTTAGGGTTGAAACATTATCTTGCTGCTAACATGAAACTTTTGGTGGAAGGTAGACAAATAAGATGAAATTCATCTGTGAGTCACAATCTTCTCTTACAATATAATTTCACTATTAATAAGTATATCTAACTTGCCTTATTACAACTAACTAACTTTCAAAACTAACATTGCTCTTTTGATATTTAAATTACAATGAATGGTGCAAGAATTCACTTCATTATTTTAACCGTCCTTCTTTGTGTAATTCTTTTTTACCTTTTGTTAAGCATAAACACTAAACCAAAATGTATTATTTTATTACAGTTTCCTAAAGTACATTTAACTACAGTGTAATATTTGTAATTGAGGTGTCAGATTTCTATGTATAATGTCAAGTTTTCGATGAAAATAAATGATACGATAACATTTTATGACCTTAACCATAGAAATTTTACAAACACAGCGTTTATCGAAAATTAACTGACTAGATTTTTTAGCGATTGTGAAAACAAACCTTAATCAGGGTTCAATTTCTATTTTCTTCCATAAAAGGATTTTTAAGTAATTTGAATTTGTTTACGAAATTTTTAAACGGATGGAAGAGTGAAGATTTAAAGGCAAAACCTTTGTTTTGGTAATCAGTGTCCATTATTTCTCTAAAAATTGTGAATGTCTATTATATAAGCATGAAACGTATTCAAACAAAAACGGAAAAAATAACTTAAGACAAAAGGACTATAAAGGACGTGAAGGCGTTACGCGTTTTAGATTATAAAACGACGTAAGAGTTAATTAACTGTTTACATAGTTGGTTATGAAACATTAAAATAAGCATGGGCTTAAATAACAATTATTAATCCACAAATGGCGCGATGTACTTCACTGGGATTTGGAGAATGTATTTACATAACACAATGAGCTCCGTTATTCATTGAAACCAACTTGAATAATTTACAGTGTTGTTGGGCAATTGTTTTTGTAATTTGATTGGTTTTTGTTCAGGATATATCATAAATACGGTTTTAATTTTATTTATTGTTTAACTAATTTTTATGGACGAAATATTTATTTATTGGCTGAAATTTGGAAACAAAATTTTGGTTATTCATTAGTTAAATTCTAATCCATGAAGTTGTTTGACTACCATTTTGAGTTATATCTATGGCAGTACTGCAACCCAATTCAATTCAGTTTAGTATTTGTTCTCAAAATTTAACTTACATTTATGTTGTACTAATTTCAATGTTAGCTTCAACTGATAAAGTGAATTAAGTAATGAAATCATTTAACATTACGCGGATCTCTTAACGTTTACACAATTAATTCCGTTCTTTCTTTTTCAAAGTACCATACTTAAAGGGACACGGAAGGATATTTATTGGCTTGATAACTTTGTATGTAGGTTAATCGACGTTGGTTTTATAGGTTTATAGTATTTAATATAAGTCGAAAGCTCATAATTCCTAAAAGAAATAAGTTAAAAACATAAATTGCATCCGGAGAGAGTGGGAAGAAAATATTGTTATCTCTGTCTATTTGTATGAGAACGTTTAGTATATTTATTTAAGAAAAGTATGAACTTTTAAAAAAAAATATTGAATAACATTGGCGCTAATTCAAATTTTTAGTATTTTTAATTTATTAAGTTTAGTAGTTTTGTATATATTACGAAATAAAGCTGATAAGATTTATATTTTCCAAGTTTTATATCTACGATCATAAAATTCCTGGTATGCATTGAAAACATTATTTTTTATATTAAAAATATATATTTACAAAATAATTATAAAAGTCAAGTAATTCTTTCCAATACAATTATAAACTATTTCTCATTATAGTTTCACAATCCTCTTAGGTATTATTTGGGAAAATCAACTGAGTGCCGGTCTGGCTAGGGTATCAAGGGTTCCGACCACGTTTAAAATGAAATTACTTTTGTGGTCAAACGTCGTTATTTATGTGTACTTCTTAGAGCTATTAATTTTTAACAATATTTAACATAGATAGGGACAATTATATATTATCGTGATTATCTAAAAACTAAGATATGAAGAAAATGTTTAACAACTTGTGCGTTATCTTCCAAAAACCCTATTTTTTATCACAATATTATATTCAGTAGTTTTAGGATTAAGGGGAGAGGCGATATATTTCCTCGCACGTTTCGTAGTACCTTTATGAAAATATATATTATTAGAGATAATATTCATTAAGACGATGTATAATTATGAAAAAATATTTTTGAAACCCTTACGTAAGATATAGTATGTTATTTTACCTCCTACTGGGCTGTGGGTTTCTTATATAAGTGGACCTGAAATTTTAAAAATGGTGTTATAATTATTATAGCGTACGCAGTAAAATTTTCATGGTTTTAAAAAAGTAATGTTAGGTAGTTCTCCTTTTTAAAATAATGTTGATTGTATGTTATTTAATGAATCAAATTTCGAACTTTCTGCTTACTCAAGGTATAAATGCAATACAGAAAATACAATAATTCTAGCTTATTATAATGTAATCTTAAAATATTGCAATTTTATATATATATATATATATATATATATATATATATATGTATATATATATATATATATATATATATACATATGTATATATATATATATATATATATATATATATATATATGGATATATACACGGTATCTGGGAATAGATGTCGGACAAAGGAAGACGCTATTCGTTGGCTATAAAGGAATAAATTGTTATTGAAATAAAATGTAAAACAAGACCGTTTTCTAATCAAGTGCAAAAAAAGAACTTCTACACTTAACACTTTTCGCGCAGCGGCGCTGAATAATGTGAACAAGTATCGTGTGTTCGAAAAAGATGAAAAAAGATTAAGAATATTATTTTCAATTTCTGAAAAAAAAATCATTTTTTTAATATTTTACTTCAAAAACAGTCATCTATTTTTCAGCCAAGAAATAACGTCTTTCTTTTTGACACTTATTCCCGGACACCGTGTTAATGTAGCGTTATTTCTTGACTGTATTAAAGTAGCGTCGATATTATTGCCAAGGTGGTTTTATTCCCAACTTATTGTTTAAACATTCGAATGATTAAATTTTGAATTTCTTATGGAAAATGCAGTATCATAAATGGATGTAATATTATTGGTAATATATTGGAGGTAATATTATCCGTACAGGGTACATATAACATTTTCCAGAAATACCACTTTTATTCGAGTCGATTTATAAACACATATTCTACTTCTATATCGACGGTTTTTGACAAGTAAAGTAAAGTTAGCTTCTCGCCGATTCTCAGTATATGGTGCTATGTTCTATATTTATATTCCGGCGATATTAGTAAAAATTTAAACGAATACACTGTATTGAACGAAATGAAGAAAATTATATTCACCGCAAGAGTGAAAAGTGTTTAGTAATCAATCCAAGAATCTCAAGCTGAAATTCTGCCTGTTGATTGTCAGTGTTAGCAGATATAAATCAATTGTAAGTATAAATGTGAATAACAATTTTGTTGTAAAATAGATAAATTGTTAGATAAAATTAAGGGATATTCAACCTATAGTGCGCGAAAGATATCTTGACCCATAATTACAGTAGTACAAAAAGTTTCAAATGGCATGTACTTAATTTATACTAGTAAATGTATTTAAAAATATTATCTGAATAGTTTTTAAATACACTGATAAACCCGGGTTAAATCTCATTTTTAGTTTGTGAATTGTAATATAAAGTTTTAAGATGTAATAATAGTTTCAAATATTTTATATCTAAATAGTTATCAATCTAAAACATATTGAAAAAAAATATGGAGAAAATTCTATTATACTTTTAAAATAGTATACTTTGATTTACACAAGGTCAATTTCTATATTAAAAAAATCAAGAAATCCTACACTATTATGGATTTTTTATTGAAAATCTTAAAAGGTTTTGAATATTCTGAATATATCTTTAAAAAAATGGTATTGTGAATAGGACATAACCGGGAGAGTTATAACAAGAACAGGAAATATAAATTCACGTTTATCTAATCTTCGTAAATAACACTTAAAGACCTAAATTCTAAGAAATTGTCGAGGCATCAAATATTGAATTTGTAAAATTTTTAGTATAAAATATTGTAATACATCTTGTTACGCATTGATGGTTAAACTAGTACGGATCAATACTTGAGGTGACTCTAAACTGAATACTATACTACAAATTTTAGACAAAAAAATTGATACCTTATCTGGTTGGATATATTCACTGCAAATTTCATTCGTATCGAATAAGTAAGAATGTTGAATGATCCATCATTTCAAACGGTTAAAACGAATAATATTTTATTACCTATTGAAGTAAGGTTACGCTAACCGCTTTTCTATAATTGTTGGTTTAAAAACTTTCGATTAGGCGTCAAGTCAACAATTCAGAATAGTGTCATATTTGACTTGGTATCCATTCCAATAATCTTCAGCACTAGCAGTATTTTGCGTTTTTAGTTATGTTTGGAAACAATATAATACCGCAAAAGTTCCAACTAAATACTCTATTTTATGATTTTTAGTACCCTCCTTATTCGGTGGTTATTTCAACTTCGTTAAATTTTTATGTAAAAATGAGTTAATTTTTTCATTTTAGTGCTTATATCTTTCAATGTAATTAAAATATCATACGAATTTATACCAAGAAATACACACACACACGCGTGTGTGTGTGTGTGTGTATGTATATGTATTTATATACAATACATACGAATGTATAAATCACATTCACACCTTTGGTTTTAGCTTCATTGATTCCCTAAAATAATAAAACTCCGGCAATTAAAAAAAAATATCAAAAATTTGGTTGAATAATTTCAGATATATGAGTTAATATACAAAAAAAGTCCGTAACTCTGCACTCTGAGGAAATGGAAACCATAGTTCAGTGGCAGAAACCCGTAATACTAAAATAAAAACAGCATGTCCTCAAATCTCATGATTTGAGCAGCACAAAGCTAAGGTGCAGGATCCCGGAATTTATTGATATAATGTGTGCTCGAGATTTAAAATACTAATTCAAAAACACCAAATCCTTAAGTCTTACGGTTTAAGCACACAATACCTCATAGCTTCAACACTTAAGAGTTGGAACTCTTAGTTCAGTAGCAAAAATTCTGCTTGGGACTCAAAATTCTATTTTGAAAACAGAAGTTATGACAGGCGGTACCTTTGCAGATTTAGGACAGAAGAGTTGAGAAGTTACAATCCGGAGATCAATATTGTATTTTCTGCTTGATATCTGAAATATTAATTTAAAACAGCTGATCCTCTAATTTCAAGATTTAAGCAGCGAATACCCCTGCAGCTTCAAAGTTGAAAAATTGGAACTCATGTCACTGCGACGGTCTCTGCTGAAATCGGTAAATACTAATAACAGCACTCTCTTAAAGACAGTGTTTTTGAACTAACAGGACTGTGAAGGCGGAACCTGAAGTTCAATGGCAAAGATTCTGCTTGAGATATGTGATACTAGTTTAAAATCAGCAGATCCTCAAGATTCACGATTTAAGCACACAGTATCCCCATAATTTTTGTAATGCAATGGCAGAAACTGAATTAGAGTGATGTATTGTGCAGCATTGTGACTGAGGAGTTTGTGCTTAAGATCCCCAATATGATTTTAAAACCAGTAAATCTTCTAGTTTACTGGTTTAGGCAGGCAGTACTCCTGCAGAATCAGGACTGAGGAGTTGGAACCTAGATTTAAATATTGTTCACTAAGAGACGTAGACTTTGCTGGTTACCAAAAATACTATTTAAAAACAATTTATCATCAAATAGCACAGCCTGCAGCATTAGGATTGAAAAGTGTAGATTCGATGTTTAATGACAGAGTTTTTCTTTAGAACCCAAAATACCAATTTGAAAAGAGCATATCTTCAAGTCTCACGGCTATTATACCTGCAGCACCAGAACTGAGGGAATGGAATCAGAAATGAAATGATGGCATCCTTGATTTAGATCCAATACTAATTTAAAAATAGCAGATACTCAAGTTTTGCAATTTAAGTAGGCAGTACCTCGATGGCGTTAAGGGCCAGGAGTTAGAATTCGAATTTTAGTGGCACGGTATCTGCCTGTGAACCACGGCACCAATTTAAAAATAGATTCTCAGGTCTTAGGGTTCAGGCAGGTTATATTCTTGCAACATTAAGACTGAGTTGAAACCCGGAGTTCAATGACAGAGTTTTTGCTTGGGAATAATAATACTTTTTTTTAAAAACAGCAGAACCTCAAACCTCGCAGATCAGGGGGCAGCAATCCTACAATATTAGGACTAAGTAGTTAGATCCCGCAGTTCAATGACAGTCTCTGTTTGAAACTTACAATACTAACTCAAAAACTGAACAGTTTCACGTCTTTTGGTTTGGGCAGGTGGGATACCTGAAGCATCCGGATTAAAGGATCGAAGATTGAAATTATAGCGCACGCACTCGTATTTACTCATACACCTATTTACCCTATTATTTTCTTACTATATAAAGACGATTTACATCAGGCAAAACTCAATAAGTTTACTCGTCATCACTAAAGAGTCCCCGTTAGTACCTTCAGGGTATATAATTGCACACTGATTTTGCTGAAGAACAAATCTATATTACACTAAGTAGTGTTTTATTAGATTATCATTAGAACCATATCATCAATACTTGATCGCGGTACGCCTGCTGTTCAATTTTGACTAATTTTCTGATATGTCTTTAATTTCTACGATCAGATTGTAACCAAATTTTTATGGAAGTGTACTGAGGTATTTACACTTTTAAAGAAAAAAGAATCACTCAAATTGATTGGACCTACATCAACAAAATTCGATTACAGCACTTGTGCTATTCAATGTCGAGGAATTCTATGGTTTACCTTTAATTTCCATGATCAGATTCTAACTAAATGGAATCTATTCCATCCTGGAAGTATATCCACAGTAAGAGTATAAAAATACTAGGATTATATTATTTCAGTTAAAAAATGAATCATCCAAACATGACAAATTACTTAATTTTGTCGACTACCTTGAAAATAATAATAAATTAAAAGTACTTTATAATTGTCTTTACACCAATTACTGGTTGCATTTGATTTAATAATATCTTTCCATCCCAGAAAACAATGAATAGAACGGATTAAATTTATTCCGTTTTAATTTTTTTTTTATTCATTCATTATATTAAAATTAGTATCAAATATATATTATATTCCTTCTCTTATTTTAATAATTCTCATTAGTTTCATGAAACACCGGATTAGATCGAAAAGTGTATAATGCAACATCGTTCCCTAGGTTGGATGAAATGTAATTTTGAATTTAATAAACTAAAATATTTTTATGAACCTCTACGCATTTTTACCTAAACGTCCCTTCCTCAATCACTTAATCCTCTCCTAGATCATTCTAGTATATTTTATTATTCCTTTCTTTCCAATCATGTTAATTATTAGTGACCAACTCTACTCTATTTGGTTTTATTGTATTCTTTGATGTAATCTGTAGAACAATCTTGTAGACTAATTTTTTGCTTGTTGCCCAACAAGCGGTTTTTTTTTCAAGATGATACGAATTTTCAAGATGAGCATAATGCAAACATTTTCTTGCAAAAAGCGCTTTGGACTGAAATTAATAAGTTGTACATGATACCATGGTTAAATTTATAACATACAAATAGACAAATTTTCCTGCGTAACTGTAACTCAAACTTTTACATAAAGAAAATGGAATAATAAACAGTTTAAACAATTTCATTTAAATCCTCAATTAGACAAAGGAGAAAATTTGCAAATCTAATATGGAAAGTCAAGTTATTTTTTAATATAGTTTTTAAGTGCTACTTCTTCAGAACTTCAATGGGTTGTGTAAAGTAAAATGAAATAAAATACAAAAAAGACAAAAGAAAGAATAAATTGATTCTCGCTGTATCTTGTATACATACATGTAACATACTAAATCATGACATTCACAAGTTCGACATAATCTAGATTAACAACTGAATAAATGTAAATGTCGGATAAAAGTTAATTTTTTCTTAATTTAGACAATGGCAACAAATTAAAAAAGCAATCACTAAATTTTTATGGTGATTATTATTTCTCACTAACAATTCGTGATATATTAAAAGTATAATATTTACATGTTATTGAAGATACGTTTTTCGTTTTGTATTGTGGTTAGAAATTTAGTTTAATTTTTTCTTCCACCACCTTTTCCTGGTGGTCTGAAATTGTCAGCTATTTTAAAAATCATAAAATTATTTGTTTCCTTGTATTCTCTTATTTATTACTAACGCAGCATTGAAATTTATGGTTATATGTTGACTCGAAATTTAATATTACTTTTCTGAAATCATAATAATGACATTCAAATAACGAATGGAAAATAAAAATGTTATCAAATGAAAATACTGGTCAAATGAAAATATTGTTTTCGCATAATATTAAATAAAGAGATTTTTATTTACTTTAGCCTAATTGCAAAGCCTTTCAAAATCACGAAAGAGCAATAACCATAAATTTTCTCCGTGTGTCTTTTGATCTCTTCGTACTCGAAGCATATAGATAACATTATTGAAAGTCAATAAAACAAACCATAATTAGTAAAACAAACCATATTTCATCGGTAATATTTTCGTGGAAAGAAAAGCAATTTAGGCTCTTATTGATCATTAACACTACGGTGTAACATATTCTGCTATCAAAATACTCTGGCTTCCCTACGTAAGTTAATGCTTTTATGTCTCGGGACTATTAACTTAATATAATATTAATAGTTTACTGACCTACAAAGCCGTGGATAAATAGAAAAGTATGATCTCGTAATGACTTCAAATTACCTAGGTTTATTATTCATATTTTTAGCAATGAGTCGGGGCTGATAAATCTGAGCTGATAATTATATCTATAATAACAGGTATTGAGAGAACATTGACTGAATAGTTTTTTATAAATTCGAATTTCTTAAATTGATTTTCCCGTGAGTACAAAAATATATTGTCGTATGTCGTACATTCGTATAACAAGAATTAATACTTAAAACATTAATTTTCTTAGTGTCACATAGAAAATCAGGTACATTATCCTATAATATTATTTTGCGCTATTTAATGCGAAACAGGTGAAATATTTAAATCTATGTCCTTCAAGTATTATCTATTGAACTTTATCTCCGGATTCTTTACCTGTTGTATAACCGGTAATAAATGGTCATGAATAAATATTACTCGGATTTTTATAAAATAAATTTGGATATTTATAGTATGCACGTTAGAGATTTTAAAAAAAAAAGGTCGTTATCTGCGACTTGATCACGTAATTAATGTCCACAAATTCTGCAAATTTGGACTATTCCGTTTCCAACAAATTATATTTATTTTAGTCAATGAGATATTAGATGAATCAATTTAGGCGATTAGTTTTTCTATAGTTTTCTTATGACATATGTTTAAGATTTTTGGAGATATTCCAAAAGTGTAACGAATTTTTGAGCTCGGAAACTTACAGTTGTTGCTTTAGTGAGCCCTAAGAAATAAAATAAAAACCATTATAAACCGGATGATCCTTTCAAATCTTATAAGCCTTTAAGACCGAACTTATTTACATAAACAGTATATACAGATAAGACTCCAATGTGATTCGTAACTATCCAATAATATTCGTTTGGGAGTATTCTTCTTCACTGCAATACTTTCATCATTTTGATAGAATTACAAGGAAGTTTCAGCTGGCTATATATAAAACTGTAATGACAGAATGCAAAAATCTGACTTTAGTTGAAAAAAAAAGAAATAAAAAGTTCCATATTTTTTTTAGTAAGTTGTTGTATTTTCGTTATGAAACATTAATGAAATTAAACAAAAATGGTAGTTTTCTCCTTTTTGGCGATGAAAAGTATTATATTTACAAATATGTCGAGCTCTTTTTTATAATGTGGAATAGTTGGTATACGACTTTCTATCAAAACTTTGTTATTTCCAAAAACAGACACCAATTATTAAATAGTTCTATATGCGCCGAAACGATTTGCTAGGATGAAAGATTATTAAGTACTAACAATCGGTCAATTATAATGTTTAATCAGTCATACACATAAAATAACCTTATATTTTTACTCATTCGAGAAATTGCATAATTTTCAAAATAAATTGATTTTATATTGTTTGATTATTTTGCATGCGATCATTTTCAGTAATATGGTTACCTAATATTTTATACTATTTGTTTAACTGTGATATAAATGCGAAGCAACATGGACGAGTTCTGAAACGAAAATTTCAATTAGGTCTCTCACTAAAATGTGCGGCTTTATTGCATAAGCACGTTTATTATTAACGGTTCTGACATACTTTTTTCAAGTTGATTCCAATTATAGCAAAAATGGTAAAACATTTACATCGATAAAAATTTTGCAGATTTTTCAAACGTGTTCTTATAAATAGTTTTATTTGTTTTCTTGATCAGTCGTTCGCAGTCACGTTTTTGTTTGATCCAAACCTCAACAAACAGTTTCAAACAAATATGCATTGTTTGGCCTTACCCATTTTTATGTATTTTTGAACGTAATACATTTTTGTTAAATTCTTTTAAATTTATCATATATTTTTTAATTCTTATGTTTTGTAATAAATTTGAAGTCTTTTGTTTCAAAAAATGCAAAGATATAATAAGCGGTAATAAAAAATTTAAATTACAAACGTCACAGGATATTAAATTTTACACGTATTATATTTTCGCGAAATGTTTTTATATTGGTATTAGGGTTCCATTTCAGGTTATTTCTTTTACCATATTAAAAAATAATTTTTATTTAGGGAAATTCATTCTCAATTTATTCATTATTTCCAAATGATTTAGCAGAATGGATATATTCGGCAAATAAAATAGTTATTTGAACATGTTACGTTTTAAAGGAGATTGGAAATAATTGCCAAAAATTTCCAAAAAATGTCGGCATAAAAAAACTAGAAATCAAAGTTTGGAATAATTTTTAAAATGTACACTGCAATATTTGGGAAACATTTGTTATTGAATATATTTATAAAAAAAATACAGCAAACTTTAACGCTAAATACAAAATTATTTCATTAAAAAAAGGATATCGCTAATTTATAAGCATAGGCTTAAAGGCATGGAAAAATTATATTTCTGGTTGCCATTCTAAACATATTTTAAACAATACATTTTTTACGGTAGTTGTCGCTAAGGCTTAGAAATTAAAATTTGCAAAATTTTTCCGCTCATAATCATCATTTTTAAAAATTATTTGCGAAGTTTTTTGTGTCAAAAGCAAAAACTGCATTTATTGCAATATCGGCCATAAGGGAACGCATACTAAAGATACATGTAGAAAATTAAGCAATTTGTTTGAATAAAAGTCTAGATGTCGTGTGAACCTTAACGAAAATAATAATTTCAACATCCTTGCTGATAAGTAATTCAATTAAAATTTTTGGAAAGCAATATTTTCTGCATGTTATTGAAAGCTTAATAAGAAAGGGATGGAAAATGGAAATAGAAATCGTTTACAGTTCTTTTTTAAATCTCTTAAAATAAATTTTAAAATTCATGCGCCCGAATAGAAGACGCCGTTAAATTAATTCCACAGGCCAAACTGTGGACACAAGACGAGAGGATTGCAGAATTCTCTTCTGAGAACATCGTACGCGGTATATAACGAAAGGCCATAACATATTTTTCTTACGTTATTATTATAATGCCTTCACCTTTTAAGCAGCAATACTACATAGAAAAGTGAAATTTAAAATATGTTTAAAATCTAACTGCTGGTTTTAATTGAATTTTACTGACTTTTGGAATTTTCAACTAAACAATCGCGAAATTTTGTTGTTGAAAAAGTATAGGAAAATAGGAAACCCTTTTTAATCACACCAACATTTTACAATGCCTAATTTACTTTATGGACTGTAGTCAGTTATGACTGGTAGTCATATATATAAATGATTTTCTTAAACATCCAGTTTAATTTGGGTTGTGCTGCGATAAAGTATTGAACAAAAAGTGACACATTAATAGTACAAAACAAATATTAAATGGTTTTTGATGTGACTATAAAAATATTAATTTGCGACGAGTTATTGATTACTTAATAATTCAGGAAATAATTGACTATATTCACAATCGTATACAAGGCGTTTATATACGAATGACTAAAAGTAACAATTGTTAACGTTCATAAGTACGGTATATAAATATGTAGAAAGGGAAAACCCTATTTCCATAATACAATGGAACCGAGCTCCGAATTCATTGAAATCTACGCGGGCAATTTATATTGTCGGTGGGTAATTGTTTCTGTAATTTCGTTTGTTTTTCTGTGTACTTTAGTACAATATTGTTATGATGAATATGTTTTTCGTAATTTTGTTTATTATTTGTCTAAGCTTTATGAAGTAGAGTTTGTTTTTTCGTTTGAAATGGCCAAGTTTATTTTTATGTATTTATTTATTTATCGCTTACATGGATACTATGTAGTTTGCCGTAGTCAAAATTGTTGACGATTAAAGGTAACAAAATATAACTTTTTATTTACTCTTGTCCCAAGTTCAGAGTTACATTCTAAAATGGTTTCGTTACCTACTCACGAGATGTATATTAGCGGCCGGTTCAAAAATGGTGTTTTGGTTTATAATTTTAAGAAAGTGAATTGGTTCAGCGAAATTGACACTAAATATTTAGTGATATGTATGAAACTGGCCCATTTATAGTGACCCAAATATTGATTTTAGGTAGACAACATGATGATAAGCCATTAAATAGAACATTATTTCTGTGAAAACCAGTAATTTAGAAATTATAATTTTTTTTGTTGTGTCGCTCTCTGTATGTTGCCAAAATTGCTATTGTGGCAGGAATTTCACGTTTATTGACTTAATGACAAGATGTTAATTTCGAAAGATGTTACAATAGTGACATTGCTATGATTCTTTGTCCAGGCTATTAATAAATCCTAAGATAATTTTTAGGATCATAAACAAATCTCTAGTTCAGATTTCACGATAGCGATATTTTTCTCAATAGCATATTTTTTTTAAAAGAAACATTTTTTTTTTAAATTTAGAAAAATAGCAGAAGCTAAGAATTAAGAAAAGACTCACTCATAGCGGCTTCCTACATGATTATTCTATTTCCTTACAAAATTTCATATGATTGATTTTAATAGCTTCCAAACAACAGTAATTTGTGTGATTGGAGCAAAGATTTTTCAAAAAAATACATAAAAAATCATACCTTCCAAACTGTTTATTTTCGCAGAACTAATGTGTTTTTACAGGCATAAAAATATCGTGAATATCTCAAAAAGTATAAAATTTAGAATTACGATGTATTTTTTTTATAAAATGTTGGGAAATTCCTAGTAACCCCATTTTTTCGTAATTTTGATTTCAGCAACCTAGGAGATAAGTGGCCGTAATATATTTATGGTGAAATTTCTCAGGAAGATATCCAGACGACGAACATTTCATATTTCTAGATCACGACGACACTAAGTACACTCGTCAGCAATAAAATTTATCGATATCTCAAAGCCGCCACCATTTATTATTACTAAGTAGCAATTTTTTCGACAATAAGACAATTAAGCGCACGTGGCTGGAGAAACACAAATCTTTAAAATCTGCTTGGACTCACCACACGGTAATGCATGGTCGACCTTCCTTTTTCTTTTTTTTCGACCTACTTTTCCTTTCATGAGCGCCGACTAATATGGTATCGTATAAACGGCCTCACTTTTAAAGCGCCGGAATTGGTTATAAATCTTTTATTCTAAAAAAAAAACTTTATTTCGTTTGTCAATTGCTTACTATACTTTCACTTGATAGTCGTATTGATATATCTGTGAAAAAGTTAAAGATTCTTCAGTTAATACAACGTCACGTACGGGTCCTACAAGTGACATATTTTATGGACGCTTCGCTGAAGGAATAATTATCCTTAGAGTTTTGTCGTTTTGTCGAGTATATTTATAAATACAGATGGCCCAGATTTGATACTAACCGATATGTTTAACTTTTAAATGAAAACTTGATGTCGAAAATATCGAATTGCAGTACCACTTTACATTTGATTTTTCAACTCCTTAAGAAACAGATATTGTATCTAAACGTTATAACATTTAAAATGTAATATACTGTTATCCATCAAATCTACACCTGCTTTAATGATTTTTATTCTTTTTTGGCAATGAACATTTGAGCAAGTTTATGATTATGGAAGTCAATCATATTCGCAGCGCACGTGCACTTTCGAAATATTTTTTTTCACGATATAATCATGACTGACAATAAGTTTACATTAGTTGACACAAAATCCTTATGGACCAAATAATATTTATCGTCTTTAAATAGGTGTTATAATAACATTGAAATTAAATAATTAAATGAAATTTACAATTTGACTAAAATGCTGTTATTTAAATTGCCATCTAAGAAAGAAACATCTCTAAACAAAAGGAAAGACATTAATTTATTTCGAGGAAAAATGTTTACAAGTTATGCGCAAAAGTGTTCTTTATATAGGAAAAAATTAATTGCCTTCAGACTTAGGATTAAGATATTTATGTACGCATGGCTTTAGGCAATAACTACTTTTACGTGAAAGATTTTCCGCAACAGGCGGTAATTTTATATATGTAATATAATGTAAACGGGTATTTGATGTTTGTTGAAAACTACGTGGAGATTTTTTAATTTACACCATTATTAAGTTGTTTTGTACCAATATTTTATTTTGTGTATATTTAAGTCTAATTTTGTTATAATATTTGCAGTTTCAATTTATTTGGTCCCGATTAGGCTTACATTCTAGTGAGCATATTCTTTGTGCAAAAAGGTATGTTTATTTTATTACGTCACGACTACTCTTGTACTCGGACCAGTGGGGTTTTAACCCAAACCGGGTTGATTAGTCGATTAAATTTGATTGCAATATTTTCTTCCAACTCTGGTTTATATGTAAACGACGGCAATATTCGTAACTGTCAAAAATAATTGTAAACATAATTGGAACACATAATTTTTCTTATTTCCATAAGCGATTTAAACATTACATCGATTGCTAAATTACACCTTGTCATCTTCGACCTTGGTACACGGAATATTAATTATTTATCGATCAAAGGTGACATCAATACAGTTCCTAATATATTATTTCAATTTCAGAATTCATTTCTCAAATGTTATTAGGCTTGCCGACTATATAGTATTCTCCCTTGGGGATTATACAGTAAAGCTATTAAAAGAAATGCCGTAATAATTATCCTTTTTAAACATATTATGTAACAAAAAAAAATTGATTGCAAATTTATCATACATCCCTTTTACTTTTTTATGTGTTAACAAATTTAGATATGTCGGTCCTTTTTCTATTTTATGTATTAATCGTATTTAGATGCTGCAGACTGGGAACTATCCGGCTTAGACTGGGGACTATCTGGTCGATTTCAGCACAGTTAGTGCTCAAATTAGGAGAACGAAAATCTCCATACCCAGGTTTCAGTAGTTGTTGTGAAAAGTCGTTAAGGGTAACTACACAAAGATATTCTCTCAAATTAGTTCGTAAGTTCAAGATTTGAATGGAACTCCATAAAGAAGATGATTTAAGGCATTTTTGGTGAGATCTTGGCACATCTCTTTTGTAACTACAGGGAGAGTCTGCCTAAAATCACCAACAAAGACAAATGTGACTGCCCCCATAATAACGCTTGAGTTTCTACGGTCCATTAATGTTCTGTCCACAGCTTCCACAGGGGCTTTGTGACTCGTAATACATTCATCGCCAGTTATTAGTGAAGCGTCCTGTGACAAATTGTATAGAGGCACGTTTTTGCGTATGGATCATATGGATTGTTGCTCCAGAGCTGCTAATAATTGGAGTTGGAATGTGGAGTGTGCAGTTTTTAATTTTCTCAATAGAGAAATGAACGACAATAGGAAATCGATCGTGGATTGGTATTTCTAATATTCATCAGACAGATTCGTATGTACTTATTCATTGCCATTTAAATATATTTCTGACGCTGAAAGTGACGCTTGGTTCGATCCCTAAATATAAAATATTATTCTCTCCATAAATGTAATACATTAATATATTACATCTCCGGTCTGAGTGTCGTTGATGAAACGACGAGGGTATTTTTTTAACAAATACCATTTTTTATACACGATGATGTTATATTTTGATCTCGGCAGGGTCCGTGTATCATACTTTTGGTCCCAATAATAATACTGGATCGAAATATTTATCTGGTAATTCAGAAACTCTTACATTATAACTAATACAACTATTACATATTCATCTCGTTATATTTTTCTTTCCGACCAAAACAACATATTACAGAGTGGTAATCCGCATTTTTGATATTTAACACTGAGCTTATTACATTTGACTTTACCGAATATCTCGTCTTTTGTGAATAACTTGATAATTTTCTTCATCTTTAAATTGAATGTTCTTGTAACTATGTCATGATGATCAAATGATCTCTGGCCAAGTAATAACTGTTACTTAATCTCTGCACATTCCGGATTGAAAGTAAATGTCACGTATAAATCTAGTCTCCCGTAGTTTCGGACGTATGTCTGACATCCTGATTTTTTTCGTGCATATAATATTGGGGCCCCGTAAAAGTTGCGGCAAGATGACGTGTGGTCCACTATTTGCAAGGTTCGTATTAGCATTTTGATTTAAGCAACTCGTAGATAAATTGTGTCCTCAGCTCTCAGTTGTTGTTCATTTTTCATATGTAATTTAATTTTTCTGATTTAATTTTAATGATCATGTCCACACAGTATTGACTAAATAAATATCTACTCTTAAAACATCTACTTAAAATATCTACTCTTAAATATCTACTCTTACTTCTCAAAACTCTTTAATAACGTAAGAGATTAAACAAGCCAGCACTGATCATCATACTATGCGCATAAAATTACATACATCAAATATATTTATTCCTCGCTGAATTATGTTGACGGATTATCAAATAATGACCATCTTCGCCTTTTATAAACATTAAAGTGTATTGAAAATGATCGTAATCACAGTGTAATTCAGGTACTCTTTTTAGGTGACCACCTTTACGATGAGCACCATATCCCTAGGTCCTTCGTTTTCATCGACTAATAAGACTGCAACTTTGTTTACTCTTGGTGAAATGTATCTTTTTTATGTCGATATTGTGGACTGTAGTCGGCGTGAATTATTCATTTAAAGTTGTCCGATGAAATGTTATGCTCTAAGTTGTATTTAAAACTGCGAATGCATATATTATGGCGACTCTATATAGATTGCAACTAGTTTAATCAACTAGTTGTCTACTTTTGGGTTGGAATTACGTTTAGAGCTATATTTCCTATTACCTGCACTCTTACAAAACATAGATTTCTTAATCAAGATTAGTATACATTGGTTTTTTTATGTTATAATGGCGGGTAACCGTTTCTACCATATATTTATAAATATATGGTAGTAACAATTGTCCGCTTACATTATATCTTAAATGGACGTGACAGCCACACGGCTGTCACGTGTATTTGAAACATGCTGTCTAAGGATAGCTTATAGGTAATCGGTGAGATACGTTTCGTTTATTAACTCTGTGTAAGTGAGTAATTATACTAGAAAATTCTGTTGTGAAAAATAAAAAAAAATTAATATTTAAAATGTTTTAATAGAAATATTATGTACCTTTAATTGTTTATGTGCGCCAAATATCTAAAGAATATTCTTAGTGCGAGTTCTACTCATACCTGGTAGATTTATTTTTCAGGTATTCTATTGAATTTAAATACAGAATAATTGCGAATTATGATTTTGTTATAGCTGAGCACAAGTGTACTTATGTTTTATTGGCATGCAAAATTTATGCGAACATCCCAGCCAACGTAAGTCTATTAGAGAGGGAGACGGTGAGTGTGGTTGTACTCTTTATACACCCATTTGGCCAACTGAGAGTGTTAAATAAAAATTACGCCTAATTACTTTTAATATTACTCAATTTTATTTAAGGATTTTTATATATATATATATATATATATATATATATATATATATATATATATATATATATATATATATATAGATATATATATAAATTCTTTCAATAGAGTAAATGTATCATGACCGTAAAGACTTCTGATAGTCTGATGAAAGTAAACAAATTTATCTAACGTATTTTCGTCGAAAGCGTCTTGGGCAACAGAAAACCGGTAAGCTACAACAAAAGATTAAATTGCTTGATGGTATTAATATCTCTGATTAGATTTTCATATACCTTCCCAAAAATTTAAATTTTTGTTATTAGAAAATTCGACAATTATCAATCGCGGCAGATAGAAAGTTGGAGATGAACCCAATGAAAATTAATTTCGGTAATGCAAATAGCTCTGAATTTTAGGAAATTCTCAAGAAGAAATCGTCAGGAAAACAAATATAATCAAGGAACAATATGAGATAGTCTAGGTTGCAATTTTTGAAACCACCTGTAATTTTTTTTATTCAAGCGCTTTTAAGTTCAAAAGAAGTTGGATGATCTCTCAGACGTAATTTTAGCGATCACCAGTAATTGTCAAGACGACAGTCACTGCGAATCACCGAAATTACGAATTAAAACAATAATAATGAGTAGAGAGATTCTAAAAAAACTTATTTTAAAGTTATAAGTGTAATTATACTTATTTCAGTAAAACTAAAAATACAAAACATAACAATGTGCCATTTTAAGTTGAACACCAATCAGAAGGTGTGATTTCACACTTTCTTAAACATAATTTTTGACATTTTGTTTATCGTTCGATGAAACTTGCCTATGATAATAAAAAAAATAATAATTTTGAATATTGAATATATTTGGCGTTAATTTTGTAGAAATTCATTATTCACGATTAAATGAAACTACGTGATGTAGTATTATTTCTACTTTATTTAATTTCTTTACCACGACTTAGGTTTCATTGTATTATAAAATCTTCAGGTGGGATATTAGCAAAGATCTATATATTAGCAAGTATCTTTGCTAATATCCCACCTGAAGATGTTTTAATATAACGAAACCTAGGTCGTGGTAAAGAAATTAAAGAAAGTAGAAATAATACTACATCACGTAGTTTTATTTAATTGTGAAAATAATAATTAATATTTTGTCGTTGCAAATTAGTAAATATCCCAGTTTTATGCTACCAAATGTACGACAGTGAAACTTTAGCTATATGGAACAAGGATCCATCCAGACAAATAGTTTAAATTTACGAGAAATAACTTGTTAAAGTCGAGAGGATTTTTGCATCAAACAACGGCTTTTGTGTGGCTGAATTTCGAGATGTTCAATAGACTATATTATTGCAGTAGATTCCCATTAACATCAAACATAATTTTATGATTAAGTGTGAAGTTTATTTATGATTTGTATTATTCATAGGAGTAACAGGCAAACACGAAAAATATAGATTTGAACGAATTAAAACGTAAACTGAATTGCTGATAGTATAAAGAAAAAGAAATTTGTAAGTACCTGAACTTCCTTATAAAGTGCCTGCAAAATTCTAAATGTTTTTAGGTGTATTTTTCTCTTCTTCCAAATTTGTTTTGCTTCAATTAGTAGTTTTCTTTGTTTTCTGATACGGTATGGTCGTTCCGTAATGTCAGAAGTTCGTTTTTTTTTGTTTGGTTGGCGTTCAAATCTTGATGGAATACACACTGGTTTCATGCTCACTTGTGAAACTGAACTAATCCCATAATATTCAATATAATTTTCAATATCATTTTGTAACTAGAACCAGAATAAAACTTTTATGTAGGCATAGACAGAGGTATAGAAATATAGAAATGACATCATCTCAAACGTGATCGACATTATTATTGACAATTTTATTTAATTATCTCGATATTTATCCAGAAATAAATAACCGGATTAGAAAATACAGCTTATGGATCTCGCAATATAAGATTTAGCTTTATGTTTCTTACTTTTTTCTTCATTGCAACGTAAATAAATAATTTATTCGGAGTTTTTATTGATGTATTATTACATTGAGGCACCGTACACCATCGATACAGATTATAATTCATGACTCTCAGACAAAATAATTTATATAATTTAGGACTAAATAATGTAACAAGCAAGCGGTCAAATGTTTACAAAAGCGTGACGTCATAGACCGACTTCATTACTATTATAGCATTTTGGTGCTAAATTTAATTTATATTTTCCTTCAAAACCTTAATTTTTTCGCAAAAATAAGATTTATTTCGGATAAAGTAGATACGACAAAATATTTTAGAGTAATTATTCTAAATTAGTCATCATGTCTATTGTTTATATTCTAAGCAAATACTAAACGTCGATCCAACCGTAAATTTGTTCAATAAAATAAAGCCTACGTAATTAAATTAGAGAAAAAATCTTTAGGAATGTCATACAATACGTCGATATAGTGACGCTTTTTCTAAGATAACATTTTACGATACACTGTTATACTGTCACAAAATGCACTGGGTATTGTTGAGATATGGAAATGCTCAATATATTGTGATTACATTCGCGAATTCAATTGTGCCTGTATTACAATCGTGATAGTTGCAGTAATCATATTTTGACACATTTGGAGAAAAAATATGGTGTATATTTAAAAGACCTAATAATGCCATAATTGTTCTACAAAGTTTGTATAGGCTTCTGAAAATCTTAATTTGACATAGTTTTTAGTGGAGTAATTTCAGAAACAAAATCAAGTTTCCATGCCAAGCAGTTTTTGGGAAAAATGACTGTGATAGGTAGATAGGTGTATGGTCTTATGAGAATTTCATTTTACTTTTGACGTAAGAGACTTATTTAAAATTTACGCTTCATTCTTGCTTTGAACAAAGTAAAGCATAAATGGCATAATAACACAGTTCCATTTAACCTTAATAATGGATTTCCACATCGATTATAAGATTTACTACTAGGAAATGGAGAACTATTGATATTTAAATTTTATATAATGAGGGTTTTGTAAAATTAATTTATTATTTATTAGAAGCGCCTTTTATTTTTTTCCCAAATTTTCATTAAAATTCTTATCACTTTTTCTTCAAACACTGTAAACGACGACAAAATTGTGTGTCGTGTGTGTATAAGTGTCAAAAATTCAAAAGAAATTAAAAAACGCATTGAACTTCTCGTGATAAATCGAGCAAACCCAAAACTAGGTTGGTGTTATGTTAGCCATTGATTAATTCCATGACCTTGCGCCTCCTCCAGTATCAGACCTTTCCTCCTAGTCATAACTTGCAACCGAAGGTTTCGCTAAGACAAATTAAATAAGCACAAACAAGTCCGGTTTCATTTTATGTAGGTAGCTTTGCAGATTACGAAAAATAAAAAAGACGCAATCCTGATAAGGCCTAATAGAAGCGCGTAGGCCTTCGAACAGAACTGTAAACAAGCAAGCGTATCAGTACCAGTTTTGAGCTGCTCGCACTGCGGTCGGCACGGATTATTGAGGATTTTTTTTTGACGGCGCACACTCATTTTCCCCCTCGAGGCGACAACTCATAAAAGGCGGTAAACTTGCCCCACATATTAGGCCCAGTCATGTGAGAAAAGGGAGATAAACAGACAGAAGAATGAGTTACGTCCTCACAGGAAGATAAAGTTATTTTTCAAAGCTGCCGTACGGCGCGGGACTTTCGGCATTTCCCTGCACACCCCCGGAAAGACCTTGCGCTGGAATAAATTATAACAATTGGTGACTTAAATGATAAGACAAACTGCCTTTCTGCATTTTGTTACTGGATCCATAAAGGAATAGATGGCGTGAAACGGGAATCGTTTCATTTATTTCATTGCTTTATTTATTTGAAACTTTTCCTAGTTGTAATAATTTTTAAAATCATTCCATTTGATTGTGAATGAAAATCAGAATTTTAGTTATCTATTCTTGGATATTCGACGTCCAATGGTTGATATTTTCTTAAATGTATCGGGAAATTAATTCCATATGAATTTATGTTATTTATTGATGATGTGTTCATGTAATTTTTATGTACAAAGAAAAAAAATCATGTAGAAATCGTAATAGTCATGCACTCTTTGTCGTGTATCCAAAAGCCTGTTAGGAGACATTTTTTATCAATTGATAAAGTAACACTAAAAACGAATGACAAAAAAATCTCTCCAAAAAAGGAAGATTCCTTTTTAACATCGTTCCACAAATTTTGCATGCTACTTATTAGTGGTTGCTAGTGATTATTATTATTGTCAATTATTTTCTTATATTTACGTAATGATGCAATCATTTTGGTTTGTTCGTATAAAGATTGCGAGACAATAAATGCCGAATAAATAAAAAAAATATATATTTCGTGTGGAATAGAAATTTAAAAACTGAAAATAGCTACAAAAATATGTTCTTCCGTATCCTATTATTTCTGAACGGTTATAGTGAAAGTTATAAAATAGCGTTATCAGAGGTTTTCCTGAAGTCTTCGTGATGTTTTAAGAAAATATCATGAGTTTTTAAGCCTCTAAAGATATATCAGGCGACACATCTTCATGGCGAAAAATGATTTTTAAATATTTATAAGTACACCGGTTTCAGAAGCTATAACATAGTTATATTTATATTAAATCATATACGAGTATTATATTCATATCTTATTAATTTATGAACAACCCATACTTTTATAATATTATCATATACGCTATATTTACATTAATTTTGCTTTATCGTAGTTATGGAAAACCTGTTAAGTATGAGTACAAGTCACACATTTAGGCAGTTGTAAATACTTAAAGATACACAGTATGGCTATTAAACTATTTATAAATATTATTTTTTTACAACGGAAACTTGTCGCTAATTACATAAAATAAATCATATTTTGAGACACTTGGAGTCAAAATATGGTGCATATTTAAAATACCTAATAATCGCTATAATGTTTCTGTAAAGTTTGTGTAGGCTTCTGAAAATCTTAATTTGACATAATTTTTAGTCGAGTAATTGCAGAAATCAAATCAAGTTTCCATGCCAAGCAGTTTCTAAAAAAAATGGCTGTTATAGGTAGATGGGTGTAAGGTCTTATGAGAGTTCCATTTTTCTTTTTTTCGTACGAAACTTTAAAAAGTTGGGTAAATTTACTTAAATATCGAGAATTACTTACATGTTTATGATATTTAAAATTTACGCTTCATTCTTGCCTTGAACAAAGTAAAACATTATTTGATGTAGCATTATAATACAGTTAAATTTAACGTTAATAATGGATTTCCAAATCCCTTATAAGGTTTAAACGGATTAAATGTCTTGAATAGACTAGATTAGATTAGATTTTAAAAGGTTTCTCAGAAAGTTTATTGGTGTAACTTAACTAATCACGGCACTACTTGAGAAGGTTTGATGTGTTGATGGAATTAATTCGGATTTTGATTTCATGAAATAATTTTCTTCGTATCGTTAAGGCAAAATAATATACTGAAATTAAATTATGATGGATAATTCCTATTTATACTTAGTAACGCAACTATAAAACGTGATTTTTCTTGTTTCAGAAAACTTTAATTAAAAAATAGGAGTCTAACAAATAATATTGAAATAAGCATGGAGACTGTGAGATTAATAAAAGGATACAATTTGGAAGACGATTTTGAAAGAGAAATCTGCTTACAATAATTTCACTTGACTTATCATTTCGCATTCGCCATTCTTTTCATATCATATATTTGCAGAAATGTTTCGTACCTTCAACAAGGCCTTCCTTATTTTTTGAGTAACAAACAGTTTCATCATAATCACTTAATTTGATTTTCCATACCTAGTTATGGAGGTTTAAGTAATATGATTGAGAACATACTTTTAATACATAAGGTGTACAGCGTGAATAAAACACCAAGAAAATGAGTTCCTTTAGATATGCAACTGCATACTTTTTATTTTTATTAGTTTTTAACACTGTATTCACAATTTATTAATTCAGATAAAACCACTCTTTTATTTTTATTTATTACGAATTACGTTCTGCTAATAATGTTTCACGAAATTAAATTTAAGGACGGGCGTTTAAGGTTTTTTAAGCAATCGGAGGTTGTATCCTAGGTGTTATGAATATCAACTATGTTGGTTAACAAGTAATTGGATAAATGAAGCAACGGTAGATTAAATTGAAAAATGGATTTGGAGCAATTTACTTTTTTAATGAAAATTCAAACTCTTCATTTAATATTTTAAAATCACAATAATAAAATGTTTGGGTATTAATTATGATTTGCGAGTTTATATATTTTATCACTATTCTAAATTTAAATTTTCGATGTCAAACTATTTTTTTTCAAAAACGATGGAAACATGAGTTTTATATATTTTTCTTTTCAAAATATGGAAGTATAAACAAAAATAAACCTTTGACAAAATAAAACTCGCGCTTTTACCCTAAAAAGGTAAGGAATTAGGGTGTATATATGGGCCATATTGAATTATATTAAACAATCTTGACAGCATTTTGAAAAAGTTCGGAGTATGGAGAGGGGTTTAAAAAAAATAATGTCATAGTACTTTGCATCCGCACGTTCGAAAATTAACTATTTTAGAGTTCACTCTTTCGTGGATGTATGCGAATTTGTATGCGTTTAATTTAATTTTCGTTTGTTATGCTCGCCCATATAATATACGCACATTTATAATAATACGAACTTTTAAAATTTATATTTTAGAGGTAAGCATAAAAAACGTCTCTTTTTATTTTCTTACAGAGGGTTCATCAGAGATGGCCAAACCTCACAGACAAGACACTTGTTGATGAACAATGCAATGTATCCACCGGAATTAAATATTACTCCAGGTCAAATAAATTTAAGAATGTAACAAAACAATTAATATTACCACTATAATTTAAACGCTACATTGATGTTTTTTAATATCAGCTAATATTTACTTTTACAGCATATAATAACATTTGTATAGATAATTACAAGTAGATGTATCATGCGTGTAGATATGTGGAACCATTTGGTTATCCTAGTGCACCTCTCTATCGACTTTTTCTGTTCTAATTGTTAATGGGACCAACTGATAAGGTTTGAATCGCCTTAAGGAGTAAATTACATTTGGAGTCCCCTAACTGTTTTAGTCTTAGCGTCACGTATATTTTATCTAAAGAAGTAGTACGCCAAAACTTTTTTTGTTCGGATAGTATTAGTGTCCATTAGTTTCTCAAAAACTTCAATTTTCTTACTTAGTTCATGCTTTATCATCAGAGCCTAGAAACAACGTCGGGCAGAAGTATCATGGAGACTAATCAAACCAATACAAATTTGAGGGGGTTACAATGTCTCCTTGTGGAGTTCGGTAATCGCCGCTTGGCTCCATCATTACGCTCTGGATAATACTTTGGACCTAATATTCTATCGAGATAAATCAAACGAGTCCAAACTCCACTAGGTTACATTATATCATCGCGGATTTAAACAGACGATCTTCCGCTTCAATCGTTAGACCTTGGTATCACTTTAGGCCAGGGTATTCATCGAGATAAGCCAAAAGCAGCTAGATAATCATTAGATTATGTAATTGTGAATTCAGTACGAATGCATGTGTTCATCATCAGGCACTGGAAACTATTTAGAACCACAGTACTCATTAAGATAAATCGAATGGGCTCAAATGATTTTGAAGTTAGGAATTTCCTGTGACTAGAATTTTTTTATTTTTTAATATATATATTCCATAACAGTTCTCCTTTTTTAATATTTTTTACGCCGAATTTGGAAGCGAATTTCTATATTATTCAAAGGCCATATTTAACTCTAACACTGAGGCAAGCATAATTGACATCTACAAGTGATGATAATATATTAACCACTTTTTTCACGTCTATGGTTTTAATTTTGAAATCATACATAATGTTGCTAATTAACGTATCAAAAGTTAGGTTTTTTTATTGTATTGTTGAACAAAAATATGATGTCTAGCAATTAAATATTGTTCAGGAATTATTACAAAGCAATAAGCAATCCTAAAATAATTTTGGTTAATATGCTATTACAGTTTAAAAATTAAATATGATTTGAAGATGAAAGTGAATAACACCTAAATTGGAAATAAACTATTTAAAAAAAATGTAATATCAACTACAATTTCAGGGGAACACGGGAAAAATATTGTTAAATCAAAGTAATAAACGTTTATATCTATTATTTAATTGGACTGATTAATTATTAGTTAAATGAACATCAGTTATTTGGTATGGTGCAATAATTTATGTAAGCCTCTGAGTAAGGAGTTTTAGCGTTAGGTAAAAGTTTCATTAAGTCAATGTCTAAAATCAATTCTAATTCACATGTATTTCAAATTATTAGATTCTGAGATTTCAATATTTTAGTATATTGTTTACAATAGTCTATCACGTGAACTACTTAATAGTTTAAAATTTTACTCAGAAAATATTATATTTTTGTCATCATAACAACTATTAAAATAGTTATTCATTGTAAAATTATTTTGTCATTAAATTATTGGACTCAAGCACTAGTTATGAATACAATACCAGTTGTTGTTGTCTAATATCCTTCTTGAGTTTCTGCAAGTGTTACGAAATATTATTTGGATTCAGTCTCTATCTTGGAAGTTTATTACATCTGTTCCGTCTGCCCACATTATTTATAAAAATTTTAATTTCTGGAACTTCATATCCTAAAGCTATACCAGCTCAATTTGTCGTTGTTATCTTATGTCCTTCTTGGGTTTTTACAAATTACATAAATATTATTTCGATTCATTCATTTTTTTTCTAGAGGTTTGTTACATATGTTGTAGTGTTGTAGTACATATCGGTAGACCCCATATTATTTCTGGCAAGAATAATTTCTGTAGTTTCGTATCTAGAAGACCCCAAAAATCTAAATATCAACAATCCTGAGACTAAGTTAATTTGGCAATATGGCAATTTCAATTTTTCTATGAGAAAGAAGGAAGATAAAAAGTAGAACACGTACTACGAGGGTTCCTTACCGACTAACCATCTATAGTAATTTAAGGGCACATTGTATTTCTGTTGAATTATTTTACAAATGCATTATTGTTCACCATTTAATTATATTCCCAATATATTTAACATATGTATCACAAGCGTATAATTAATGCTAATTTCTTTCAATTTTGCGTTACTTTGAATTTCGCAGTTTCGGAGAGGGGAAATTTAACTTTAAAACTTGTTTATAAAAAATATGTTCTGATTCTAATAAATCTGTAATAACACATTATATGAAAATTTTTAAAAATAGCGAGAATTTTATTTTGTCCTGGGTGTTAATTATTTGGACATATGCAAGTTGATATCGTTTATCTCAAAGCAAAATTTCAAGTTTCTATATCAAAATATCTTTGAATAAAGATATATGATTGACAAACAGACTGACGGTATGTGAATGATCTGCTAAAATTTCTCTTGTTTTCTGTTAATATATGAATTCTATAAATTCAACGATTGCTAATTCATGACATAGTAGAATAGCAGCACATTATCTTGCTGTTATATTGAACGCTATATATCAATACATATCCATAAAGAAACCCATGAGATATTTAAAAAAGATATTTTTTTTTAATTAGATGCAAAGAATAATTGAGGCAGTTTGATTTACTGTAAACCGAATTTTTATAGGTATTTATTGACTAAAACTTCATAAGCAAAACTTGCTTGTCTACCTGAATGAAAATTTGTAAAACACTTTCCTACCTAGAACGAAATATTCAACTAAACTAATATAATGTAGGTCCTTCTCTGTATTACCACTATCATCAAAAGTGATTGAGCGCATACTGTTTCTGAAACAGACAGTCTTTCGCTATTTATGTAAGCTTAAAGCTATATTTTAATTGAGGCAAGTAATTTATAAAAAACGTAATCTGCATATTCTACATGATATCTTTAATATTTTGTAGGACGGTAAGGAAATCACAGTATTCCAATTCATTACAATCCAGATTCAAATTCATACTGGCTAATAGTTCTTAATTAGTTACGGAATTATTTTTAATTCTAAACCCAATACCACTATATATGGATACGTCGTCTTCTTTTTATTTATCTCGTCTCGTTCGTCTAGAAGTTTTAATTCAATCTCAATTCCTTATCTATAAATTTTGGCGTTTTAAATTATTAACAATTTGTTCTTTTTTGGCTTGGAAATCGATTAAACATAAATAATATCATATTTTAGTTGACTCTTCGGAAAAGTTTTCGAAATATAGATGAAAATAGAAATATAGACTAAAATAGAATATCGACAAATATAGAAATATGGATAAACATGTGATAAATTGAATTTGTCACTACGAGTATTCCCTGTACATTTGTGTATATAAAGGTTTAGACCTTTGTAAAATTATAGATAATTCTACAAAGTATTTATATTAGATATTTTATAAATACTATATGATTCTATAAATACTATATCCCTAATATGAAAACATAGCAAATTTCTCAAAGGCACGGCACAGCATAAAATAAGCCAGAGCTTATGTAATGAAAGTAAGAACTTTTATCATTTTAGATTCAATAGTTTTCAGAGTGAAGGTTAAGATGTATTTTTGCGTATTTTTTTCCTTGTATTTCCAAGGTTAGCTATGTAAAGTAATACGATTTATCGCAAGATAAAATTTCAAGCTTCTATGTCGAATGGGAAAAAAAGGAAAGAATTTCTCTGACCGACAAGCGTATTGACACGTGCATGATCTTACAGGGATCAGTTTGTTTTGCTTTTTAGGTAGCAAATCTTACAAGTTTATGAAAATAAATGTACAATTCAAATATAAGTACGTGTTATTGAAAAAAGTACAATTAATAATAAAACAGAATACGAATTAAAATACAAACAATTTTACTTGAAAATAAACACATAATAAGGTTGTAAAAAGAATCCTGATTGCTATTCTAACTTCTTTGACACAATAACCGTAAAAAAATTGGGGCATGAAAAATTTGGTACCCTAAGATTTTACAAAATGAATTTATTTCAGTAATTATTTCTCTTTTAGTTATGAAGTAATGAGATTTTATTGAGATATCATTGTTTTTAAATTTCGATTTGGATCCTGGTTTGATAAATATGGACAATTAAACCGGTCTCAATACAAACTTGTCATATCATTTTGTTTTTAAATAAACTCCTCTTTTATTTTATTTTGTCTGGTTCTTTAAATATGCGTTAAAGTTTGGCATTAATTCTCTTTCTCCACACCCAACGTAAATTATAGTTATAGTAAAATATTGCTATAACAAAAGCTGACTGCTTTTTAATACTTTTTAAATGACGAAAATTCTTATAGTTTATATCCACGCAAGTTTCTTAGAAATAAACGCAGAATAGTGAAAAAACATACGAGAGTATGATAACCTTGAAATATAACTTTACCTTATTATGAAGAGATAACAAACTATTATATTTCTATATCTCAACTTTTTCCAATGACTGAGCCGAATGAATTGGGCTAGCCGAGTGAATTGATCTTGATGAGTTCACATATTTATGGGGAAATAGTAGGTCTATAGGTTTTTTGCATGAGCAATAAGTACCTCGGTTCCTTTGAACGATCCATTTTACCAACTGGCAGATCTAAGAGGGCACCGGTTCCATTGACTCCAGGCAATTTAAATCGTCGACAGTAGAGTGTCCTTGTAATTGGCCTTTGCCTCTTAATATAACTGTCTACCACGTTTACGTACCACGATCTGTTCGAACATATGTCGCATCCGTGTTTAATGATCGATGCTCTAATATGAAACCAGTGTGATCGTTATGCTGTTTAAAAGGAAAATTATATTGCTACTTTGTAACCAATTGAAAAATAGAACATTATGAAGGAAACAATGATATAGTTACAATGATAAGTTTTTAGTGAAAATATACTACTGCTAAAATAGAATAATGGAAATTAGTATTGCGATTGGGACAATTTTTTATACGCGACTAAATAAGAACAAGAAACAAGCCCCAGAAAGACCAGATGCCCGGAATAATAAATGTCTTGAAAATATTATTTTTAATTACATTATTATACCTATGCAAATCGGCATTGATCATAAGTTACCTATGAATTGATGTTAGTGGTTAAATGTTATATATTAAGATTTCACATCAATCTTAATATATAGCACCCAAATGATGAAGTAGTAGGAACAAAAAAAGTAAGCATAACAGTGGAATACGTCACTTGAGGAGTGGGGCAGACTTCATTTTATAAGTAAAAAGAGCAAGATTTTAGCAGACAAGTAAAAAATACTCGACATCAAAAAGTATAGAGTTGTTTAAAAGAGTATCGAGACTTTTGTGGTAATCGTTTCTCTATATCATCGTTTCTCTTAAATGTGTTTTGATGTTAGACACCTTAATTTAATATTAATGAACATTTTTCTTATGTTTGCTTTACTAATATTTACTGAGTCAAAGTATCGATTGCACCAAATTAGACAACCAAGAATAAAAATTAAAAAAAAAAAAGTAAAAGTTTTTTTCCTGGATAAAAATAAAAATAACATTGAAAATGCTAGAGAAGATTTTTGCTACTCACTATGTAGCCATACCAAATTATATAATTTAATATTTAGTAATACCCCTCTTGATCTGGTAGTATGGATTATAGTTTGGTCACTGCTAAACTACAATGTGATCATCTCAAGCTGGTGTAAATTTTTTTGAATGACATTAGATTTTAGTCTGGTCACTTCTAAACTATGATATTGTCTGGATCTGTTGTCAGTATTTTTGGTAGATATTAGATTTTAGTCTGGTTACGTCTAAATTATAAAATCATTGCCTAGAGCTGGTGTGAAACTTTAAGATAGATAATTAATTTGAACTACGAATAGAACTTTGCAGAAAGAATTTCTTCCTGATTTATCTGATTGCTACACCTTGATAAAGAAACCAGCCAAAATAGGTCTTAAGCTACAGAAATAAAACAGATTTTTAAGAAGCTAGTATTTTTTAATATACCAAATAATTTAGCAATTGATAATCAGAAAAAAGCAAAAAATAAAATGAAATAAGTAACAATAAAGGCAAACAAAGAAAACTTATCTTCATTATTGCGCATATATTATATTTTCAAAATATCAAGAGTTGTTAATTGAAACTAAACATTTTAGAAAAAAATCTAATGGAACATATAGTAACTTTTTAGAAACCATAACAAAAAGTAATCAATACCTCTTGCTTTCTTTTTTTTAGATATATAGTCATTGCCTAAATTAAAAAAAAGTAAGCTATTAACAGAATTTGACCATGGTACTATTGTTGTCAAAATAAATGACTTTTTCGCTCTTATCGAGGTTTCTGTAACTTTTTTCAACAACCTGTCGGGCCTGTGAGCGTCATGGATTAATGTCGGGTATCTATGAATGGAGGATATAACCAGTTTTTGTAAGTTATGGAACCTACCACGCATCTTAAAATTCCATTTTTTATTTTCACACTCAAGATTTATTTAACAACCGTATATTTCACGGACGGTTTAACAAGAGCGTATAAAACAATACTCAAAAACTATTTAAGTTTAATGCGTAAAAAAGAACACATATACATTTCCTGGTAGAAATCATGACTCTTAGTTGTATATAAATTTCCGGTCGCTTATACCATTAATACTTTTCTGGTATTTTAAACTTTCTACTAATTTTATTATATAGCTTTAGGATAAAGACGTCCTTACAAGTTATATCTGCAGAACTAAATGTTGATAATTCAAAATAATTTTTCCTCATAACTTGTACTTCATAGTTAAAGAATTTACATCTGGCAATTGCAATGGCCAATTAGATAAGTTAATGTAATTTTCTTGTGTCCTTGCTGCAAAAAGACGAGTCCAATGTTTTTGATTATTGTCAAATTGTAATATCAACTTTTGTATTTTTTCTTGGATGTAAATCTATTTTTGGCAGACGTTAATAAAATCCTGTGATATACGTTGACCATTTTGATAGCTTTGAAATTATCTGTAACGATATGCAAGGTGGCAACCTTCCCATCCCGTAATTTTTTTGCTTAAACCCATTATTGGGTAGGCATCGATGTCTTTTACGACAAAATATTGCTTCATTAATTTATTTCCAAATTATTTTCAAAATTCCTAGTATTTAGCAGCAGTACTGTAAAACAATTCAGCTCTTTCGGATGAAAACACAGCAACATGACTTCTTGAGTCGATTCATATACGCTATTCACTCACAGCAATATATCTCTATCTTCTACAACCAAAGTTAAACGATAAGCAAGATTTTTAAACAAGTAATCTTGGGAAATAGGTTCTGCAAACTAATTATGTTTGAGTATACCTTTTAACGGTTTTCAGGAAAAAAATTAACTACGCAGGTTTTTATCAAACAGATTGGGCTTTAATCAATGAACTATCATTCGGTCTAATTTAATAAAAAAATAGATCAAAGTATAACTTATTCAGTATATATTCAAAACAAAAATTTTAAATTTAAAAAAAAACTTAAAATTAAAAATTTTAGCTCAATTTGAAAGATGAGGTCGGGACAATTGTGAAAGTGATAATTACGTAGTATTAGTAAAAAAATCAAATTAACTATAATTGAAAAATTAAGTTAAATTGGCAATCTAACAAGTTCTGCGCCAAGGATATAATTAATAATGTTAAAAGAGTGGTACGGATTTCAAAATTACTTTTATTTTTTATATTTATATACAATTTATAGTTTTGGGATCAAATCTGCAAAAAAAAATCAAAGTAATAATTTCGAAAACTTATAAATTTCTGCGAAAATTATATGAAGTTAATTTACTGGTCAATAAATTACAATTTTTCTAAAAACCTATCCTAATGAAGTACAAATTTCCCTAAAAAAAACCTCCAGAAGGGAAAGTAAAATAATGTTGATTATTAAAAATTCACATATGGAAAAATTGTTATTAACTTTACTGTTTTATCACTTAATGCTCTAGCAAAATGGCAATTACCATCACGGATGTTCCAGCGTCTAATTTTGTATTTTGTTATTAAATTGATTAGATGTTTTAACAACACCTTTGATATTTTCATACATATTTTTCTCCTAAAGGAATATTACTAGTAGTCGGACCGTGATTGATTTTTTACCGTAATTCATTTAATTTAAAGTTTCAACAATATCGAGGTTCTTTGACCAAAGTTAGGCGGGAGTAAGTTATTTCAGCTTGCTGCTACATAATTTTCCTTTTGCGACAGCTGTATATTAAGCAGACTATATTCAACTAATATATAAAACATAGATATCTATTGCAAAACATATAAAATATCGCTTTTTGCCTTAACATATACTCCACAAACTACTGAAAAAGGACCATTTGAAATAACACACAATTGACAGGTTGAACTTCATTCAGCCAATCTGACATATTGAAATTCTTTGGGAGCAATCTCTAACCTGTGAGACTGTTTGACTATAGAATATTGACCATAGACATTGACAGTGTGAACGTAAACACTGAACCTTTTAATTATTTAAGATTTAAAGTATTTGCAATATATATATATATATATATGTATACATATATATATATATATATATATACATATATATATATATTTGTGTGTGTGTGTGTGTGTGTGTGCCTCAAACTCCTCCGTGCGCGCAATATGCTTAAAAAGGGATTCTAAGTTTTCTTTTCACCTATTAATACAAGTATATAAAGTTTCCCGTATTTTAATAATTTATATTATAATAATTTATTTGTATATCGCCATTGCTAATTAATATATTTTGTATGTCACCATTGCTAACTAAGCTATCTGTAACTGTCATTATACAGTTGGGGAATGAAAGAAAGAAAATTAAAACGGAAACAGGCTCAGCACAGGCAAATACGATATATGTTTGCCTGTGCTGTGCATTATTTCTACATTTCATCTTTATGATAGAGAAATAAATGGTTTTCTTTTAAAATGTTCTTTTCTGAAGAAAGATAATTAAAAATTAATTAGGTGCATGATCCCACTCCCATGTGCAAGCGCGCATATAAAATCAAGGACGCACCCACAGACATGACGGACGCAGACGCACACACTTGCGCGCAAGCACTCGCACAGGTCTACGCGCTTCCGCAGTTATATATAAGCAAAATAAGTCAACTGAGTACAAATCGTTTACGCCTTACAACCAAGAAATTCCTATCTTTCGGCTCCATGATTAGAACATGGTCACCATATGTGACTAAAGAATTCGTTAATATTGGTCAAACGAGCTGAAAATCTATAAAATATCCTCATTGCTGAGGAATACTGTTACCACCTTGTGGAAACATTATCAGACCCTGGCCACTATTTGTGACCAAAACACTCGATAAGAGAAGTCAAATGAGACCAAACACAATAAATCTACTCCTCCTAATTAAAGAGTAAAGAGATCCAAGTCCATTACCAGGTTCTGACCATATTTACTCTATACAAACCTTTCCAAAACCGTTTATCTTAAAAAGAAAATGACAAATGGCCAATAAATATTCTACAAAAAAATTAATTGACACCAAATAACCACTGAATAAATGAATAAAAAGCGTATTAAAAATATAAAATAATGAAAATTTGTATACTTGCTTGGAATTTTGCGGAAAATTATAATTTAAAAACATAAATAAGTTTGCAAAGTACTGCCGCCACTAGAGATTTTTGTAATCGTTGCCAAGTCTATACTTCTCTTCTCTCTCGAATACATACCCATCTCAAACACATACACATCCGTACACACAGATCTGGGCTATATTTTCCTTGACTAAATATCTCTGATATTAGGTAAATTATACAAAAATATAGTCTAATTCAGAGCTACTTTCTATTTTAAAGTTTACTAAAATTAATACATTGCCTTCATTTCGTTCTAGTCCTTTTACAAATGTTACTAATTATTAAGGTAAATACGATATCTTAATAGCTTAAGTTCAATAGGATTATAAAATTTAAGAGAAATTGGACTTATAAATTAATGATATACTTAAATTAATAACTTGCCTCTAAATATTAAGTAGCTTTAGTAGCTAAAATCGAATTATTAAATGCGTTTTATCTTTCCTTATCACGATAATTATATTCTACTCTTACCTATTAATTGGACATTTTAAATGGAAATAGAATAATATTAGTGTCTTATTATCAGTTTGTTGGAATCACTGCATTATTAATATCTTAATTGTGAAATTAATAAAGTCGACAAATATTAAATAAACCAAGAAATAATAAAAGAGCTGATATATCTGCAAGTTTATAATAATGCGAAGACTATATTAGGATTTTGTGACCTAGGTCGGGTAAACCTACTTCGGAGGTAGAAAGCTTCATTGACTTCGAATTCTATATGTATAAGGTAATAAAAAGATCTATATTGATCATGAAAAATTGAGCATGAGAGAAAGATACGACGTAAAATTTCAAGTAGAAACAATTTTAAAATCCAAGTAGATATTTTGAAATCAATTCTTTATACAGGAAGAAATCCGTAATAAAGACATAAAACTATATTTAATTTGTCAATAATTGAAGTGGTATGGAATCGGTCGTTTAAAAAGCCGCATATAGCCATATTAGATTAAACGAAGTAATTATTAAAAAAATGAGACAAAGATGTCTTATAATTAGGTGATTACATAGGAATAAATGTAATTAAATAAAGTAGGAGGCAATTTGTGGGAAGTGCTGAAGGTTATTTATGTATCTGTATTTTTTATTTTGATATATATATGTACATGTATATATATATATATATATATATATATATATATATATATATATACATATATATATACATATATATATATTTATATATATACATATATATATATATATATATATATATATATACATGAAAGAAAAAAAATTAAAAATGTTAATTCGTAATGAATTATAAATCAGTAAAGTAGCGCATAAAAATATACTATCAATAGCCAGGCCGACTTAGAAAAACGATGCACATTCAATTCTTCGCTTTTAATTTCCTCGAATTATTTTTTTTATGCAAACTACAGAACTGGATATTATTTTGCATAGAACTTGCGTTAGGTTAATTTAATAGAATTTTTGGTGACCTAAAACATATATAATCTAAACAAAAAAATAATTGTGAAAAGGTGGTGGTATAATGGAATGCCATAGTGCTTACTTTACTAACTGTTATATTTAATGTACGATCTGACTATAAATACATGACTTATGAACGACATTAGGCATATGATTAAAATTATATACACACAGTATTAACATATCCAATAGAATTTTATTTTCTGATTTCAGAAACATCTTTAATTCAAATATGAAAAAACGTCAAATCATATTTGCAAATATAGTTTTAATAATATAATTATTTTATTTTATTTAAAAGCCAATGTAATATTAATTATTTATTAATAGTGCGAAGTTATATCCTCTCCCATTTTATACCGTAAATGTATTTCGATATGATTTTCTTCGCATGAAACATAATTTCCCTTAGATATGAAATGATTATATAGTTCGGAATTTTACACAGTAGATTTAAAGTGTGACAGAAATACGAGACACCAGACATTATGGGGTCTACGGTATATATTTTTATTTTATTTACAAATTTTGAACGTTACTTTTCCATTCGTATTTTATTGTTTATCTTAATATTAATGATATTATCTTAATATTAATTATATTAATGATATAATCATAAATCGTCTTTTAAGTTTTATTAAATGTCAAAATAAATAATATTTACCAAAAGTTATTTTTAGAATTTTGCTTCAGAAAGCTTAAATTCTACAATTATTTAAGGAATAAAATATTAATTACAATTTACTTAAATAAATAATCCAAAAAAAATTGTATGATTTAAAAGACAAAGAAAAGAAAAAAAATTCATAAACGTTTCCGCTAGTGGAAATCCTCCTTTTTTGCCACATTGTAACGAAGCATAAAAAAGCTTTTCGCATTATCACGGAAGTAGAAAATTTTGCGTAAGCTCCTTGCAGAAGTGTGTAGAAAACATACGCGTGAAAATTATCCCTAAGTATGACGACTTTGAAAAATAACTATCTCTTCCGGGAAAACGTCTCCCATTTTTTCCCTTTCCTTTTTATCTGACTTTTTTCAAATGACTTAGTCACAAGAGTGGGGCAAGTTAACTGCCTTTCGTGAAATGATGTTTAAACAGCGAAACAGTGGGTTGGCTTATACATGAGTTGTGAATGGCGGCGTCAGTCGGTTTAGCTGTTTGCGATACTGTATGTTATCAAAGTGGTGTCATGTATATTATTATCGACGCATTTACATCTCGCACACTACGTTATGTGCTCTGGCTTGAAACAGAACTATTGGCTTTTAATAAATCTTGTAATTACGGCCACTTGAAATATTAGAGTAATATGCATCATAAAAAAAAGAAAATAAATTTCTAATCCGCTTTTATTGTTAATAAGTTTTGTTGGAATATTTTGAAATATTGTGGATTTAATTATTATTTGCACTAATATTTTAAACCAAATTTTAAAATGTTAGTACAAATAAACATCATTACATAAAATATCATCATATAAAATGTCTTGATTTCGGAGTCAAATTCAAAATATTTTATGA
This sequence comes from Druceiella hillmani, assembly GCA_039881145.1. NCBI lineage: Eukaryota > Metazoa > Arthropoda > Insecta > Lepidoptera > Hepialidae > Druceiella > Druceiella hillmani. The sequence continues at coordinate 22,036,246 of JAYKKI010000001.1, read as the reverse complement.
CATGTTTTAAAATATGGACAAATGTATGAAAAATGAAATAAGATTTTGGAATATTTTGATAAAAACTTGTCGATTATATATCAGACACTATTGTCGATTGTTGATAATATTTCAGACACTATTATTAGAACATCAGATATTGTTGATTATATATCAGACACTATTATCGATAGATGCCATCGATATATTGTGGATAAAATAAAATTTAAAATAAAAATTAAATACTCTTAATATAAATAGTATAATACTCAGTTAAACTGCTATTATGTTAATATGGACGAATCATAGAAAAATAATTCTAATAGAGTTATAAATGTTTATTAGTCGAAGTTGAGAGTAATTGTCTCTATGTTAATTATAAATCTACACATCACGTAATGCCATATTCTTTATTCTTATTTATTATTAAAAATTCTATATTTTGAAAGAAGTTTTATTTTATGTATTTTTGTTCTAGGTATTGAAAGAAATTGATAAATTTTCTTTATAATATTGTGATAATTAGTAATTGGATTCTTTTTAATAGTCCTGAAAATTATAATATTTTGACTAAAAAGACAAATTGCAAATAGTCAATATTGTATTGTATAATAGACAATATTGCTTTATGTGCTTCAAAGAAGAGACGAAGAGTTTAGTTACAGTATAAAAAAAATGTTAGAATACTTATTAGTTAATAAAAAAGGTAAAATTTATTTCAAGGTCACGATTAAAATAGTAAAGAGGAAATTATCTAATTGGTATTCTTGTTATATTTTAATATAAAAGAAATAATTATTACTTAAGTGCACATACATTCAAACGAAACAAAAAATGTTTTTTTTAATTATTTGTATTTTTGCGTCTATTTGGTAAGAAAAATAGGTTCAAAAATATAAAATTTATTTTTAATTTTTAATTACTACTACGCAAGTAAAGTACTATTTTTGGGGCCCATACATCGGCTTGAATGATATTCAATTATTATTGATATTGATTTAGAATTTACGTCAAAATATTTTTGACTGCTTCGATTAAATAAATTTTTGGGTTGCAGCTTTTTATATTTACAAGTCGTTATTTTTATTTAAAATGTGCATTCTTTATGATTTTTCCAATCATGCCGAATTTATCAAAATTATCGAATGCCTTTAATGAAATTGTTTATTTGGAAATATGCATATAATGGTTCTATAATGAACAAGGATCTTTTATAATTTCGGCATTTTCTTTCATCCCTCCATCTGTCACGGCCTCGCAGTTTCTAAACTTTTAGAACTATGTACTTGTAATTTGGCGAAGGAATTTTTTATTCGTGTATATTAAATATTGTTGAATGATATGAATCTTAAAAAGAACCTTAAATATCAAATATAATTTTCTGGGAAATTCGCTCGGGTATGTAAAATTTTTTGTATGTAATACTATATAATACTTTTTACGTAGCGCCGATGTTGGTTATAGAAACTGTTTTTAGGAAGTTTTTTGTAACGAATTTCTCGAAATTAGTAGTGACCTATTGAAATTCAATTGACACCGACACAAAAGGTCAGGACGTCATCATTTTTTTACATTCACAAATGTTCAACAAGTGTTAGCATCAAACATTTGTTTCTTGACTGCTCTTATATTTTATTGTGTTGATTACCTGTAAGTAGGCTGCCGGTAATTTAAAATGCTTCGTAATTTTAAATGCTCTTAGTTGTCGTCACAATGAAAATCCATTACATTTTTGTTAATATATAAAAGAAATATTGCTTCACATGTAGTTACAAATAAAACAAAAAAATGCTAGTACGTTATCTATAAATGTAAAACCAATGCAAAAACTTTTTCGCGTTTTGTGTTTCGAGTGAAATTTGTGGATGATATTAGTAGTAATTCGCAAATATGGATGTTGCAATTATCAAAATCGCATTAGCAATATATATGTTTCCTAAGTAGTTTCGGTATAAAATAAAAAAAAAATATATCGAAATGAGTTTGTCCGTGTTTATGTTTAAATGATTAAAACTTAAGTTTAGAATCTGAAAGAGTATTTTTGCTTAAAGAATATTCATTTCACAGACAATACACTTAAACCTGAAAATAAATAATTTTATAAAAGCGTAAAGACTGTTTTAGAGATTTTGAATAATTATCGCTTAAAACTTAGGTATCAATTTGTATATTACACAATATTGCTTGCGATCCTAAAGTATACAATTATAACTATAAATATCATTATATTTACACACTATATTAAAACAATTAAAACTATAAATATAATTATATTTCCACACTATATTAAAACATTTTCTGTAGCAATATGAAATTTTGTTTGAAAATAGACATGAATCAAATATCTTTATAACTGTAACTTATTTATCCATGATAAATTCTTATTTCTATCTTTTTACTACAAAATATACATACAAGGAAGTTTTCTTACTAATTTCTCTCTTAAATAACTTAAAAATATGATATCAAAACATTAGACTGCTTTCTTTTATTATTTAAGTAAGCAGAAGAGATCTTACCGCAAAAATAAAACTTGTCTCATTACACTCCACTCTTCTATCAAACACGAAAATATTTCTGGTTGTATTTGCATTTGCAATGACAATAAATACAAACCCAAAACAAATGCATGGAAAACTTGCTTTGCAGCTACAAAAGTTAATCTCTTGTCAAATAGCTGAGATAAAAATATGCTAACGCAAGGTAAAGTAACGGCACATAATGATGACTAAGTCAAGAGTTATATCTTGGAATAGAAAAATGATAAAAGTAAAGAGAACGCCATGAAAATGATTTAACCGTGCCGTAAAAAATATATATAAATGTCATTAAAATGTGTACCGAAATAGGTTCTACGACATGATTAACCGATTTTATCATATCCATAATGCAATCAACGCTGAATAGAATAGGGAAATATGGAAATGCATTGTGAGAGTGGCTTCTCAAAATCGGCCGAAATATGAGTATGATAATTACCACTCTGTCAAAAGTGTGTCACTTAAAAGGAAGATTATTTTGTAGCAGTCAGTAAATTTCAATATATTATAATTGGGCAAGTTTATTTTAAATTTTATTTTCCTTTGAGTTAAGTTCTTCCTAAATAAAAATTAAAAAATTTTAAGGGGATATAAATATCAACATGGATTCTTTTTATTTCCACACATAAATTCGCATTGTAATCAAATTAAAAATTAAGTACCTTTTTCTGTACATTAGCCACACTTATATTTTATGTAATTGCATTTTTACTCGTACGTACATTTTTATGCAAAATAAGATCTTTCCATAAACTTAAAGATGCTTGTTATTAGCTGCAATTACTCCCAATAAGTTATAAGTTGAATACACATACACAAAGGCAACCGTAAGAAATATTCCTCATTTAAAGAGACAGATTTTTTTTCCGCCATCTCGTTTTGTGCAAGTTCCATAAAAATACTTGTTTCTTTTAAAGTCATATTTTTCAAAACCCTTGCATATTATTACTGCACAAATTTGGCGTGCGCTATAAATGTGGAAAATACAGCATTTTAAGTCAACTTCCAAAAATAACCTTTCCGGTGAGCGTGAAGCTCTTTCTTTTTACTTTTTTCTCTACTTTTTTTACGAGTTATGTGACAGTGTAAATTTACCAACTACCTTTCATGAGCCTATACTTCGGTTGGGGAGTAATAGGACGGAAAATATTTCTGAAAGGATCACATTCTTAAATCCTGATTTATAGATATGAAAGAATTAATTAATTTAAGGAATTAAGTAAAGATTTTAAAACAAAGCATAATTTTATCAACTAGATGATTTTTGTGTATAAATTAAATATTTACTATGGCTGAAAGCAACTAAACGATTTTAATATCGCCCTACTCTTGTGATATAAATAGTAAAAAAATTACCCAATTTTTAGAGTAAAAAAAATTTCCGACATGTGATATACATTATAACATATGGAAAAATTTACCCACTTTTTAAAGTAAAAAAAAATTTCCACATGTGATATACATTATAACATGTGGGAAAATTTTTTTAAAAGTGTAAAAACGTGACCCCAACACGCAATTATTAAGTCATTAAAAACCATATTTCTAACAATAACGGTTTGAACGTAAAAGGTAACTTTTGATTATGTGTATATTTACCTTATTTCTGATATAAAGTATCACTGTAATTAAATATGGCCCAGTACGAAATTAACTTCATTATGCTATTTATGTAAAGTAAAAATAAAGAAACTTTGAAGAGGGCCATGAAAACTGAAAAATGGTCTACGCTTCCAACGCACACAACATAGTTGCAAATTACGCGCGAGATAACAAATATTTGCCACAGTTTTCTCAGCTTCTCCCTGTCGTTGCCATTCCAGCATCTGAATTTTATTTTTATGTAAGTTCTGTTAAAATTTTTACGTAAGTTGAGAACTTCTATTTGAAATGAAGAGTTTACTCAGAGTCTAATACTGAATGATCGTGAAAACGCCTTTAAAAACAAATTATGTCTTGGTAACCATATATATATGTGAAGACTGATCATCCATTTAGGCCCAATTTCAGCGATCAAACTTTTTGAAATGTTATTAGGATTGTATGAGCTTTCTCATCTACGTACGTATCCATTCAGAATGTCAAGATATTATTTTCTCCAGATTCATAAGATTCATTACAAGTTTTTTTCTTGCATTAGGGTCAATCGACGTCAGTTCAATCACCTTATTTGATTTTTTTTATTAGGTTATTTCATATTTTTTTGTTTTATTTTGTTTCTTTCTGTCTCTATTACATTATAATGAATTTTTTTTGAGTTGCGATAAATTGTCAAGTATTGTCAAGTAATTGAAATTTTTTCTAAGTATGATATGTTGAATATAACCATCCGCCTCGACTTTTTTCACATTACGGAATCTAAAATTCAGTAGATTAAATTAAATGGTATACAAAAATCTGGCAGAATACGATCCCTTCTGCCCATGTTGTAAAGAGCAAAAACATTTACTAAACGTGTGTTTATTCTGTGGGCATATATGGCATATATGAATATATATATATATATATATATATATATATATATATATATATATATATATATATATATATATATATATATATATATATATATATATATATATATGTGTGTGTGTTTTTATTGAACAATATTAAATCATTTTCCAATAGTTGTAAGCCTTACTTGTGAATGCAGTGATAGAGTTCACGTTTTTAAGTGTTATAATTGCAGTACTTTTTGACGGTCGTATCATCGAAGGTAAATTTTCCATTTAACGAACTTCAATAATTTTTCTCTAATAATAATAAGTTGTTATTTTATTAATTAAAGGTAATTAATTCACATATATAATTTCTAAAATATTTTAAACATAGTATTACAAATCATTGCTTAAACTTGGAGTATTTATACACGAAACGATAACGTACAACATTTGTAATACATTATAATAATAACTTTTAAATACTGTTATTAAAATATTTTTAAGCTACTGTTTATTGGCGTATAGCTTTAGATGATAACGATATGCTATGAAATTAGTCCTCAGGGTTTCTGCCATCAATACGAAAATTCAATACATTTAAGGGTTTGTAATATTTCTAATAACCTATTTCCAAATAATAACATGATATCTATTGCCTAATATACCTTTTACAAGCCTAAATATAGAAAATTTATTGAAAACTACAAGATTTACAATTATTTTCAGAGTTTTTTTTAAATTTTAAGTAAATTTCTAACAATGTGTTTCATTTTGATATCACAGGTTTCGGATATGGCAGTGTGCAGGAGATGTAAATAAAATGAGTATTTTCAGCATTATCTCGAGAATTATTTGAAACAAATTCTTAAAAATAATTTTGCCACAAAAAAAAAATATTATTAAAGAATTCACAGAAATAAGTGCATTCATATTAGTTGCCAATTTGACGTTTTTTCCGTTGTATGAATATGCACATTGAATATGGAAGCGATAACAACAAACGGAACCCTCAAGTTGTGGGCACAGCGTAGAAGGTTTTGCATTTATTGCGTCGATAATGTAAGCCATGTACATATTCTAGAAAGAACGCAGAAAGGAAAAGAACGCATAGAGACCATATAGATAAGTAGATTCTAATACATATGATGATGGATCCAGAATATTGTTTTAAGTAACAAGTGGTGCTGGAGAAAATAATGAAATATGATCACCATGTAGGAGATGAAATTGAAAAATCACGGACAATCATTACCACAATGGAAGAGAAAAGCGGTATCACAGATAATGACCACGAGCACTTTTGCAAAACGTTACAATAATAAACAAATTAAAATAATAATTTAACTTTACAACCTAAAATATCGATTAATAATCAACGACGACTCTATCTAAAAAAATTATAGAATATTATGTTAAGTTATTTTAACGTATATAACGAAGAATCCGAATAAATTGCCTCAATTTTATATACATATTTGACCTTAATAAGTTTATTATATTTAGCTTTGTACATTGGACATAAACATATCCTAATTTTAAATTAATTTTTCTAGACGAGTCTAAGAGTTTAGTTTGATTTTTATCTATTATCCTTTACAATGTCAATATTTCGTGCACAGGTAAGTTTAAAGAAGCCAGTTTAATCAATAAGATTATGTGACTTATCTTCGTCATTACGACTACCTAAATACATTTTTCTTAGTTCTAAATATCCCTCATGACACGGCCCATACTGAAGAGCTTGTTCTAATAGTATTAGATCTCAAATTTCATCGGTCTGTGCAGACGAGCCGGTTTATAATATGCTCCAAAATATAACGCCAGTTTTTTCACACTTGGCTGCTGGTTGAATTCTGGGCACGTGTGTTCGTAGACTACTTCACCTAAGTGAGGGTGGTCTCCAAGGAACGATGCGTGCCTGTAATAGGGTACAGTACAATGGTCAGGTTTACAGTATTCGTGGACGGCGACGACATATCAAGTGCAGTGAATAGACGACGTTGTAGAAATGGTACTACGAAATATCAAATGAATGACAAATGTTTCGACGCAGGCAAAGAATAAAATTTTAGCTCGTTGAGTTCTTGCAACACGTCTCTTAGCAATCTAATATCCATATGTTCTGCTACAACCATTAAAACTAAATGAGAATTAGAGCTTATTCTTACATACCTCCCCTAAAATATTATTAATATTTTTTTCTTTTCATCGTCAAATTGAAACTTAAGTGATTGCGGTGATTCAGCAAATTAACTAAATCGTTTTACTCAACTCATCCATAAATTGTGTAATGAATTGTTTTACAATTTCCTACTATATGGGGTATGTTAAAAATTAATGGAAATCTGGTGATTTTTTTTTTTAGTTTGATATTATTTGAGAAAGAAGCAATAGTGGCATTTATATTTTTTTAATATTTTATTATACGAGAACCTTGTTCATGCAAGAGACAAGGAAGAGGAGGCAAAATGTTTTTTTATTTTTATTTTTATTTTTATTTTCATTTTCATTTTCATTTTCATTTTCATTTTCATTTTCATTTTCATTTTCATTTTCATTTTCATTTTCATTTTCATTTTCATTTTCATTTTCATTTTCATTTTCATTTTCATTTTCATTTTCATTTTCATTTTCATTTTCATTTTCATTTTCATTTTCATTTTCATTTTCATTTTCATTTTCATTTTCATTTTCATTTTCATTTTCATTTTCATTTTCATTTTCATTTTCATTTTCATTTTCATTTTCATTTTCATTTTCATTTTCATTTTCATTTTCATTTTCATTTTCATTTTCATTTTCATTTTCATTTTCATTTTCATTTTCATTTTCATTTTCATTTTCATTTTTATTTTTATTTTTACTTTTATTTTTATTTTCGTTTCATTTTTATTTTATTTTTATTTTCGTTTCATTTTTTTACAAAGCACTCTTTCTAATATTCTTTCGTTGATACAAACAAAAAAGCTTAGAATTATTTTATAAATTACTTTTATAATTTCATTGATTTAATTTGGTCTCTTAATCAGATAAAAAGAATATGGAAGAATATGTATGGAGGAAAAAAAAGATAATATCTTAAAGAATAATATTTTAATCATAGATCATAACTTGATCTTTTATATTGAGGGCAGTATCAAATATGAAATCAGGCCTCTCGACAAAATGAAAATCGTCATCGGATTAATCCATTCCATGAATCATTATCTTCCAAACGGAAATAATGGAACAAGTAATAGTTTACGTATGAGCGTTCGGAAAGCGGGGAGATTATAAAAGCAAATTGGGCGCGCCGAAGCCCTTCCAAACAGCAAATTAGGGTGTTGTCTGTAATTAAATTTTAGCCAAGCCACACCGAGTAGTTCCAGGCTTGGGTGCCGACAACTAGCTATTTTGCGAACATATTTTAATTAAAACCCGTTACGACGTAGCTTCTTAATCTAGCCGGTGTTTTGCATGTTACTTACATGATGGGCAAGATTCGGGCGGAGAGGTTGTAACTCGCGATAAGGAGCGAGCATTTATTCAATATTAACTATTCGCTTCACTTTGTGCTTAGTTAACGATGTTGGTATGAGTTTATTTTCGTCTGTGTTTGGTTACTTTAATAAGTGCCTTTGACTTTTTTTCTTCTTACTGTCATGCACCCTAAATCTAATAAGATATTTGGATAGAAGGAAAAGTAATTCTGAAGAAAGAAAAGAATATTTTTTAAATTGTGTGCTTACTTTGAATAAACAAATGACAGGCGATATAAATTGTCTAGAAATGTACAACTTTTGAAAATTGTGAACAATTCAATTGATTGACACGAGGAAGGAAAAATAAATGGTTATTTAAATTGTTGACCATGATAATACTGAAAACAATTTGTAGGCGTTTCGCTATGCTTATTCATTTTTATAAATATAAAAAATATTGAGTCGACTTATTTTCAATTTTTGTTAATAACCCATGATCTTTCTCGTTATTTTGACATATTTTCGATATTATAATCTATCAATAATATTAATAAACATACAATCTTCGCAACCCGTTTCATAATTACCGTCAATCATTACCGCAATTATAAAACGGATTGCGTAGGTTTTTAGTTTATTTATATTTTCCTACGAAAAACGTAAACAATGAGAGCTCAAAAATACAGAAAGAAAATAAAGGTCCCAAAGCTTAGACACATATGACATATGACATAAAACGAGGGCCGAGTGTATGGTATTATAAATTCTCTTTTAGACTTTTGAAAGTTCCTTATATTTGTATATTTTGTGTGAATAAAACAATTTAGCCATTTGTGTCTTAATTAGTTAATTAATTTTTATTCAATATGGTAAAACAATTTTCACTATTTAAATAAGTACTAATTGTTACTTCGTAACTAGTAACCAAATAAATAGTTTTTCCGTGACTAATAAATGATTTTTCCAGTTCATTTCATATTCACATTCACCTTCAAAATAAATGTTTAGTTGCACACAAACCAAGTCATAGAATGTATCTAAAGTTTAGTACCAACATTAGATAAAGAATGACAGAATGTGAAGGTATGTATTATTACATTCTGACTTAGGTAAATTAAATTAAACCGTTGCCATAGGCAAATAAAATATTTCGCCAAATTTTTATCGATTTGTACTATTTATTTTAAAATATCTGAAAATGCAAAAAAGATATTCAAACATTTTTTTCCGAAATATGTGTATATACATTTGTCTAGGGACATCTGATGTTACTAAAAAGGATAGAAGTAACATTACGAAAAGCTGTAGCAAACATAATTTATATTCGGACTAATTTTGATTTGCCATTTACTAAACATCCACTAAATATGAATGTTGGATACATTCATATTTAGTGGATGTTTAAAAGTTAACAGATATTTTCATAAAATTTTCCACTGATGTCTGTTTACATGAATATCTCTGTGTGTACTTACATATTTTTGGGAATAAAGAAACACGATTTCTTCGGAGGTTCTAAAAGTTATGTACTTACGTTAACGTTTGCTTCCGATATAAGTTTCAAAGAACTTTTTTAATCCACAAATTTAAGAAATATTTAAAAAATATGTGTTCTAAGTCTTTACACGTCAATTGAGTCAAGTCTGAAAAAATAGATGCAGTAACATAATTACATCATCTTCTAAAGTAAAATATGTTTTATCCAAACACCGAGAGCTCTTCACTTTCGGTGCAATAATATTACCTTACAATTTATCGCTTATTAAACCCATCCAAAGGCGAAGTCTACCCCTAATCGGGCGCTGCCAAACGCAGAATGGTGGATGAAGCATATCTAAATTATTTTAATTTATGCGTCGCAATAATTTTCATAAGTGAATTGCCAACGCTGCCTTCTACGCGCGAGTACCCCGTCCTGTAACTATCCACATCTAAATGCCTGTCTAAATATCGTTTTAATGCCTGGATTGTATAGTAAAACATGTATATTTAATTTTCTTTGGAAATAAATTTCTAAAAATCCATAATTTTTTAGCTAAAAATTTAAAGATATTAAACACTAGAAATGATACTAAGTTACAAGTGGTTTTAAAGTAAGTCTATTCGGTTTATTCCTTTGATGATGTGATACAAAATGATGTTGAAATAATGATATATTTATAAGTGCATTTGTAAATAAAATAGATAATATAGACGATTGAGCATTTCAAACTGAAGCTAAATTTTCAATGTATTCATATCATTAATTGACAATGGATATATCGCCTAATAGAGGTTAAATTAATTTTATAAGGATAGAGGAAAAGCTTGGCTATTACAAACCAACAGCTGTACGACGGATACTATTTAAACAATTTCAGTATCAATTAGTTTTGTTTGAATAGTGAAAATAGCAAATAGTACTTATTTAAATAGATTCAAAATTAATTACTTAATAAAAATTAATTACCTAATTAAGAGACAAATAGCTAGATGGTAGGAACTCTTACCTGTCACCATTACTACTACTTCAGGCTGATTATAAAATATTACATTTAGGTAATCGACGTCTCATAATAGCAATATATTTCAAAATGGAGAAATTATGTCGAAAAGCTATCGCAGTTGTGTTTTTTTCCGAAACTGACAAAAATCATCAATGTCATAAGGAAGCTTCATCTATTCTTATTTATCTGAAAGAATAAAATTTTCTATTCTATTCAATTTAAACAATGTTTAGTTAAGAATTGATGCTAACTGGAATACAATTTTATAGATCCTAAAAAATAATTTGATGTAATTACATTGCGAGCAACGAAAGAACTTGGAGAATTCTTACTGGAGAGTTCATGCATTATTGTTTTGGTAAATATGTATATATCAAACTGAATGTATTTTGTTATCAATTTTTAAACCAAGGATCATGAAATTTGGCAAGCGTGTGCTTCATATAAGGTGTCTTTTTTTAATATACATCAAATAAAATATTTTTCAACGTACGCCATTTTGCGGGGTATTGTTGGAAAGGTCTTTTAATATGAAGTAAAGGTTTCATTCATCGCTTTTAATTGTTCAGCTGTTTATTAATTACTCAGGTGAATATTAAACAGAAAATTTGTTTGTAATGCATCCGCCCATTCCATTTTGCGAACAATAATATGAAAAATCGTCAAAAATTTCAAAAATAATTTCTATGAGCACATATTATCAAATTAAATTATTTCAGATAATCCAATATCATTCGTTTTGGGAACTATAAAACACATTCTAATTCGTAAAAATAACGTGTATGAGATTAATTCATGACTGAGAAAAATCATAAAAAATACAGAAAACGAATTGCGATAACTAATCTAGCTGGTGGGATATTAGGGAGTATAAGATTGTTGACTGAGGAATCTCATACAATATAAGAATTTTCACAGGTGTCAAATGGATAGTTAGTCATTCAGAAATGGAGGTTATAGGGGGCCATTAGGAAGTTATAAAGTCAGAATTACCTCTATGTCAATCTTACATTTTTGGGGAATAAATTTTTGTTTATTTATAAAAATTTGTTCAAAATGAGCGCTTTTGTTTTTTATAACTATGTTTATGGTCGTAATAGCTAAGTATATTTGTTATTACTTTCTTTAATGTTTCTCTGCTTTTATAAAATTGATACAAATTCTTTCAGATAATTTTAATAAGAAATTATAATGGCACAGAAAAATCTTATGAAGAGGTTAAAAATGTTCCTAAAGTTTAAATTTTGTTGTAATAAGAAAAAAACTGAACATGATCAAGACCTTCAAATACTTTGAAATCCTTCTGCAGTACATGGCGTTTTTATCGATATACCACATGTATAGCACGCTTTTCAATGACATCATAAATTTTATGAACTTTATCACAAAAGACACATGTGGCATATTAACAATAATAAAAGAAATAAATTGATTTACGCAATACTGTAATTAACAAAATAAATACAGGTAATGAGTATGCAAAGAGACTTTATTACTCTCTTGTGCAAGTAAAATCTTTCTCCCGCCGCGGGTCGTTTGCTTTCGTTGTAAAACCAATATCCTTTCTTTTTTTCTTGGGATTTGTGACTTCCGTGTTAGTTGATTTCTGACACTGTTTGTGATTCAACGTGTTCATAATACTGAACACTATTTCCTAATTTTCTAAGGTCTTGATAACATTTTTTTAATGCAATGTTAAAAAATATTAGATCATAATTTTTTTCGGTGTTATCTGCATCAAATGTCTATTTATTATATACAGAGATATATTAAAAAATAACAAATTAAGTGAACTGTTAAAATTTTAAAAATACTTACGAAAGTTAAAAATATTATTTTGAGAAAATTTTCAAATATAATAATTTCTCAAAAGCCGTGAGAATTGATATAGATATCATTAGGGCTAAGTGACTTCCAAATGACCCTATCTATCCAGCATTTACGCTTGGCTTACTGTCGGCCTGACACTATGTACACGTACATAGTTTCACATTATCATATGAACACGAATTCGAACACAATATTTGTTTTCGAATTCGTGTATAATATTCTCTGATCTGTGTGCACATGACTCTTGTGTTCTTAAAACTTGCAAGCTCACCTTATAACAAGAAGAAATAAATTAAGATGATATTAATTTGTTATTTCATTATAATTAAAAAATTAAATGATCCCTGTAAATTTTTGTAATATACTTATTACGGATTAACCTGTACAATTAATTCGGGAAATGTACATAGTCCCTTAAGAGGGAAGAAAAAATCTTTCCGCCGCTGCTAAATAGCGCCGTTGCTGCTTTCCTCAAATGAAAACTATTTTATATAATTGTAAGTTACATATAATATTTATATATTTTTTTAAATTTAGCCGCTGGACTAATTTATGCTTTACTGATAAAATAAAGTAATTAAAAATCGCCAATGCATTCACACAAGATTCCGTATGAACCCGTGTCATTTACTCGTATATATACCATGGCCTTAATTCCAATGTGATAAATCGACAGAAACTATTTGAATTTGATAGTGCCATATTTTTTTATACATAATTTAATCAGCGCGTAAACTATCGAGGGCCGTAAGTGAAACTTGAAACGAATAAAAGTGCATACGAGCTCGGGAATGATTAAAACGTATTTGAAAATGAAAATCGTTATCAATCCTAACAAAACAGTGGAGGTTGTCAATGTTTTTATATTAAATCTATGATATTATCGATAAAAGTGACAAAAAATATAATACATATGGAGTTTCTCAGCAACATCTGATTTAGTTTTCAAGTCATTGGGTTATTTGATAATACAAAGTACAATTTTGAAAATAGACAAATTTATCGATGTGCCTAAAAAGAATTATGTAGGTAATAGTAGATTTTAACATGTTAAGATAATTACGCTGTTATTGGTATTATCTTGTGTTTGATCAAATTTCTCTGTCTTAAGGTTCGAAGTTCTCCTCATAGTGCCTCTTCAAGCTGATTATCCAGATTAATAAGTTTCCTTAATTTCTTTGCTGTGACAAAGAAATACTCAAGTCTTATTATAAGCATAGTTAGCAAATATTATTTCGGCTTACAATTTTGGGATTTATTTTTGTATCGATCAATATTTATTAGCTCAGCAAAATTTACAAATATAATGGTGTCATTAAGAGATGAGACATATTTTATTATATTTTTTTGATGGTTTTCATATTTCATATTGTTTTGCCTTTTTGGTCGAGTCAAATAGGATACCTTTTATTTACGTGCATATTTTGAAAAATATTTCAAAATCACACTGCGATTCAATAAAATAACAAACATATCCAGAAAAATTACCATATATATTGGATAATAGACAGACAACTAATAATTCTAGTAAATATTTCATTGCTATTACTAAAATCTTAATATACAATATTATACTGACACTAAATATATTAACTATGGATATTGAACTAGAACACAGTTAATTAATTATGTTTAAAGGCAGTAGGTTCATGAAACACGCCAAGCCTTTGAAATTTGTGGACTAAAATACGATGAAGGAGACAAATGGTGACCGTTGAAACTGCGTACGGGACGTGGATATGCGCATATCCTTAAATAAAAGTTATTATGAGAAAGCAGGTTATTAGTCAGTTTATAAGTAGGAGCTGGAGGAAATATTTGTATGACCCGATAGTACGTAACTCAGGAATGTATTAAACCCTACTTGCGTAGTTTGCACTGGAAAAGGAGATAATTTATAGATTTTCAGGCTTTTGAACCCGTTGAGTCTCATGCGGTGGTTACATTTTTTTATTTATTTAACTTGGTTTTTTAAATAGATGTTTTATGTTGTTCAAACATTCTTATTTCATAAATGAGAAACAAAAATGTTCAAAACATTTTTAGTTTATACATTTAGTTATGGAGACATTTTTGCTTTAATGGAAATAGCAGGTCAATTTTAATGTAGTAGAATTCTAGTGAACAAGTAAATTATTGATTAAGAAATGATTTCATCGTTTATGCCTAAAATAGAGATATTATAAATCTAAAGAAAGAAAGAAGACCTAGTGTCTAACAGACAGAGTTTGTTTTTTATTCAAAATAATATTTTTTTATAAAAATATAAGATATCCGATGTACCTCATCCGAAACGACCTCCTAAAATTTATTTATAAAAATTTAAAACCCTTTTTGAAATAGATTCCAGATTAAGTTCACATTGTTTAGTAGACTATTTTTATGCTTTTATACAGAAATGGAAAAATAACTTCATACTTTGAGAAAGATACGGAAATATTCCGTTTGTCTACCACATGAGCTAACACCTTTTCAACTTCAGAGGAGAGCTAATGTGTGCTTGGAGCTACTTAGTTCCCATCATACCAACGAAAGGCTAAAGCATGTGGTTATAGGTTTGAAAGTGGGTGGTTTATGTTAATTTTCAGACTAAACCCCAGTGGCTAGGAGCCGGACAAAAAGGTGTAACTAGACTAAAATATAGTTTTGGACAAAATATACTTTTGAGTGAATGGTGGGGTATAAATTGAATTATTCTTTAAGTTATTCATTAGGAACTCTTTCCAGCTAACAGTACAATTTTAGCTAAGATTTAATGTGGACAATTGAGCAGTCACCGCGAAACTTCCTTCAAATTAAAACAAAGTTTACTTTTTACATGACAATGGTCGACCCCACGTAAAAGCAACGGAGAAAAAACTACTTTCACTTGGATGGTGTATGCTACTTCGTCCATCGTGTTCTCCAGATCTTTCGTCATCAAATAACTATATTTTTCACATTTTGTCCAATAATTTACATGATTGAAAATTTTAGGAAGAAAATCATATCAAAATCGAATTTCACCAGTTTTCAATCAAAGCCCCAAAGATTTCTTCAACTTCTGAACTTTAGATGTGCACACACGTTGGTCACTAGCATTAAATGCCGACGGTGCTTATATAATTAACGATTGATTTTATTGACTACATATAAAAAGTTGAAAAGTTTATGCACAGAGATGGTGGGTTTATAACATTGCACACAGACATTTGTATGTGTTTATACATATATATATATATATATATATATATATATATATATATATACACACACACATACATATTTATATATATATATATATACACACACACACAGATATTTATATTCATACATATACTTTTGAGACTCGGACAAATATTTTGGAAATTTGTATACTTCCTCGTGTAACTATTATGCCAATATTGAAACATTGTTTAATTGGATGTAAATATACATTATTTTATTTTGTTTCCTATTTAACAAAATACACTATGTTCACTTCCTATGTAACGTTCCATTACTACATTTTAATTCTTACCTAAAATCGTAAGCAAAGTCACATTACGGTGCAGCCCCAATATGTGATAAATTACAGGTCTGCAAATTATTTTCCCTTTTTGGATTTTTATTTTCCCTTTTTGGATTTGATGAGTTTATAAACAATCTCCATTTGTTTGCGTCATATTATTTGCAATACACTGGATCACGATCTTCAGCAAAATGTAGTACAAAATCTTTTTCTCTGTTGCGATACTAAGAAAATGAGGCGCCAGGAGTAAGCATATTCTTTTCTGGAAGTTTTGATCCGAGGAGTTAGCTGCATGTTTTGGCAAGGTTACATCTCTCGTTAAGTAGTTCAGTTCTAATTGTGAAAACAAGTGTGTTCCACTTGCAGTTGGCTCAAAATGGGATTCAGGTTGAGATATTTTTTCGACATCATTGCTCATGTTTGCAGCTTGCACTGATTCCAAATATGGAGCTGATGGCGGTGCAACTTTCGGGTCACGATGCACCAAGTGCATTACCGATTACACGATTGGCTATACTAAGTCCTTTTTAGTATTGGAATTGTATCCTGTGGTCTTGCAACAGCAAAAATAACAGCCTTCGGTGTGATTTTGAGATTCTCTCCATAACATAGGCGATTGTATATCAAGGGTCGCATGTCGGTTAAACTTTATGTGGGACCCACTTTTTGTCTTGATTAACGATTGCCAGGCCGAAATAATTATTAATATGTTGCTGTTTTGTTAGCATAAACTGCTTAAAAATATAGTGAAAAATTTCCGTTGAGTTTAAACACTTTTGCGATGATATCTTGTAAGTAAGCATTACAAATTGCACGGAAGTACTCAATTAGAAAAAAAACAATGATGTTAATATTTATACAAAAATCTACCCTCATTAACCGTCTTCTGTCAATTTAAGTTAATTACGTTAAATGATCTGAAAATCCACCTTTTTGCCAATAATGAAGTGATGTCACTTAATTAAATACTCTATATTTAACCACTATTTATGAGAATATCATTGTTACTTACTGTAACAATTCAGTGTGTTTTTTGCTAAGTAAGAAATAATTAAAATATAACATCAGTTCTTGACAAGTAGGTCTAGATACTTTTTGCAAAAAAAATTATACTAAATAACTGAAAATCGTGACGTGATAGAATTTTTGGCATAATCAGCGCCCCAAAATCTATTTTTTCCGTAATCGGCGCCCCAAAATCTACCAAAATTAATCATTAAATCTGAAAGGGGAAAACCATTATAGACCTATCATATATCAAAATATTGTCTGTTTTCAGTTACTGTGAATGTTTAAATATTCTTCAATTTATTTGAAGTTATTCCATATTTTTCTTTGCATACTGTTTAATAATACAGAATAAATATTTTAACATGAAGTAATGTTAACATATTTACTCTACAAGGTAAATATTCTACAAGGTTTTTGAATTTATCACTTGAAACCTTTGTTTCATGAAAATACGAATTAAAGTGTTACGTAATGAAATATGAACTTAAAATTATTGCACGAATAGTGTTTCAATAATTAATTAAGAAGAGCAAAGTGATTAGGACAAAAATTTACTAACTGGATATATATCGGGCACATACAAACTCATGTTAAGTGTTTATTTTGATTACCAAATATTTTTTGATGTATTTTTTGATTAACAGTTTAATTGAATTTAAAAGTATCCTTGCACAAAACTATCATTTCGTTAATCCAAACTCTAGTGCTTACTGACATTTGATTTTTAATCAACAGAAAGAGCAAGGAAGTGTAAAGTTTTCGGTTGTACGTGGGTACAGATGTGTGTTTTTTGTGTTTTCCGAGAGTTTAGGTGGCCATATACATTTTAGTGATTCACACGTAATTGGATTCGTTACTGTTTTCCAAAAGCGACATAAGACACATACCGTGAACTGAAATTCCAATATGTAATCTTGCTTTGCAGAAGGTAGGTGATATTTCTATAACAAAACCTAACTCGCAAGTGAAAATCAACAGTTTATCTAAGAATACCTCAAAGAGGAGAAAGCAATAGAGTTATAAATCTCCTTGAAATTGATTATTAAGAATGATTAAAAACTATTCTTAAAATGGATTTTTTTTAAACCATATCATTATATTACCAAACATTTCAATTAATGTGGAATACTGCCATTGAGACTGCGCATTGAGGTTTCTTTATCAGTCCCCAGCCACTACTAGTGACCAAAGCACTCGTCAAGAGAAGTCATACAAGGCCAAACACCCTTCTCACTGAAAAATTAAGATAACCTTCTCACTGAATAATTGGATATCACGGGGGTACATTATTATGTTCTGGCTATGTTTACATTGGACCATTCAAAAACATTTCCTTTGAGACATAAAGTTATATTGTTAGATTGGTCAAAATGAAAAAAAAACTTTAAAAAAAAGTTAACCAACTCAACCGAATAAAATATGAAATAATGAAAATTATTGCAACTTTTGCATTGCAATATTATCATGCTAGATATTTTTGTAATCGTTGCAAAGTTTAGATTTTTGTTTCAATCTCAGTTATGTACATACCCATAAACACAGATGACAGTCATTCTGAAATGAGGTAAGATATGTAAAAAAATACAGTCGAATTTAAAACCTCCTCCTCTCTTGAAGTCGGCTAAAATTACTATCAGCTTTCATTCCATTCTAGTTTTTTAATAAATGTTGCTTAAATAATGAATAACCATTTAAATACTTACGCTAAATAAATACTGGCTTCCAAGTTCAATGGGAACATAAAATTCCACAGAAATCAGACTTAAAAATAAGTGACTAATTTAAATTTCTAATTTCTAAGTGAACGTTTAATTTGTAGATTAATAAATTATTAATAGAGTTTCGTCTCTGATTGCTTAGATAATAATACTTGTTATAATGTAACAGATGGACAAATCACCATAGTTATCAAGGCTTTCGTGTCTGCAAAAGAAGAATAATTTAAATAACAAATGATCCGTTAATACTAACTACATACTTTATGGCAATACGGCTGTTATCTGTTGATGCAAGTTCTGGAATAGGAATAAAATAATGTTAGAGTCCCATCACTAATTAGTTGGGATCACGCCATATTAAGCTTAGAAGTAAATATAATAATTATATTAAGATATAAGGAATGAGTGTTCTGGTTGTGGTGGAATGATGAAAAGCTATGTAATGCTTATTTAATTAACTGTTTTTTAATATACAATTTGACCATGAACAGACGATCATCGGGTATTACCACATTTTATGAAATATTCTTCAATATTTGAGAACGGGATTTAATTCAAAATAGGCATCGTAAAGTGTAAAGCTTCGAAAAAAATATGAATTGGTTTTGGGGCAAAATTTAAGTTTATTCATTATCAGAATCGATCGATATGAAAGAATACCATTGATTATATTACCAACGTAAAAGATAAATAGCCCTAGCAAGACAGATAGTGGGATTAATACATCTGCAATAGCCCATATATATTTTTCATAGCATTGAAATTCTCCATTTATTGAATTTGATGAAACTTTAGGTGAGTAAAATTAATTTTGAAATTATTTAAATTTACAATGTCCAAAAGAAATTTGGTGTCAGATTGCAAATATATGTAACACAATATTTTTTTCCCTCCAGGTATAAAAAAACTATTCGAGTTCGGAATTTTAAATCTATATATTTATTTAAAGGAGGGCAATAGAAGTTTTTCGCAAATATGTGATACAGATATGTGATATCAGACATTGCTTATGATGCAATCTTAAGTTTATTTACAGCTTTCGGACATACCTTTTACACTCACCTTTCATTATTTGTCTGAATATTATTGGTGATCATAAAATGTTTTTTAAAGTAATGTTAATTACAGAATATATAATATTTACTATAAACGGTTTTCAGAGTTTTACTCAAAAACTCTTAAATTCCAATATTATTTGTAAAATGAAACATTAAATTATAATGAACAATTCACATTGAGTGATTACGGAAATAAATGACTCAAATATAGATATAGTAAATATATATTAAGGACCGGTGCTATTATGCAATTGAAAAGAGAAAAAAAGAAGAAAAAAAATTATAAACATTCCCGCTAGTGAAAATCTTCCAATCCGCCTTTTTTATCGCACGCGAATACTGTAACAAAGGCTAAAAAGGCATTTAGCATTATCACGGAAGTAGACAATTTTGCGCAATCTCTTTGCAGAGTATGTGGAAAACATATAAGTAAAAAGAACCCTAAAATGTGACAACTTTGTAAAATAACTGTCTTTCCGAGTGTGCGTAGCCCATTTTTTGCCTTTTCATTTTATCTCATTTTTTCGAACGACTGAATCACGTGAGTGGAACAGGTTAACTACCTTTTCGGAGACAGTGTTTCAATGGCGAAATAGTAGGTCGTTTCCGGCACCAGTTGTGCATGATACCTATACGAAAGACAGCAGTATTTCGTTTAGCTGCTTGCTATTCTCCTACAGTACATTATCATGGTCGCATCATAAACATTTATTCCTTTCAATCTGTTTGTATGTATGTTATCTTTAAACCGAACTAGTACCCACGAATAAATCCTGTGGCCACGCAAAATAATTGCATAATACGCATCAATAGAATACATTTTCATTATCATTTGCCTTTATTGTTAGTTAATGTTGAAATTTATTCCAGTATTGTAGATTTAATGGTTATTTATTCTGATATTTCAATAAAATTTTAATAAAAGTTATAGTAGCCTTAATATTATATCCAAATCTACAATATGCCTCAAATATGGAGTCTAATTCAATTACTTTTATCAGACGTTTTAAAGTTCTGACAAATATATGACAAATGAAATGATATATGCTTCTTGTACATGTTATGTGATTTGTATAAATTATTCATAAAAGTAGTGATACAATGAAATTAAAAAAAATTATAACAACTTAGTAAGTTCTACAAGTTTATGAGTAATAGTCGAACAACTATGACATGAGGTTTATGTACCATGTTTTTATGTCTTTAAAATATATAGTAGGCAATAAAAATAATATTTGTAAATAGTTTAATGGAAATACTATGCACTTTTAATGGTTTATAAGTGCCTTAATGTGTACGGAACCCTCATAATATATATTTTATTCTTACTTGAGAGGTTTTGGAAAATTATTTTATAATTCGTTGCCAATTTGTGTTAAATAGCTCTCGTTGACAACTAAACTGTTTGAATGTTAGATCAGCCGTCTTATTGTATCGAGTGGTGTCATTGACTCTCGGTACGAAAAAGTACGAACAAGTGTGAAATTAAAATTTTAGACCGGCATAATTCAGTAATTTTCTAAGATTTTTTGATAAATAGTTTAATAATAATTTAAAATTTTGTGGGTCTCCATTTGAGAGAACATTATATAATGAAAAATTCTAACTTTTAAATAAAAATATGCTTGATATATATTCTCTTAGCCTAAGCAAAAAAACCAAAAATGTCTTAAGACGCTCTCGACCAAAACTCCTAATAATGAACTTTTAAGAATAAATGAGACACCTCCTCACTTATATTTTCTTTCTACAATCACTTTACACGATAAAATACATTTTCAAAATTTTCCAACAAAATAAATTTTCTACTTTCATATCAAAACTTTTTTAATCTCATTTTAATCTGCCTCATCTTATTTGGAAACATCGAAATATTTATCGCACAGTATAAGATGAACGAGTATATTTTTAAGAAAATGTTGGTATTTTTAAAAATTTATATTAATTCTTTGACCAATGACACTTAAACAATCGTTTTAACATTAGAAATGAATACTGATTGTTAAGTTTCACTGGCACGTTATACAGACGTTAGATAGAAATTGGAAATCGGATTTATTGGTAAGGGATGATAAATTTAAATTGATTTTCACTCTAGAATGGTGAAAAAGAAGCAAATTATAAAATAATGCGAAGTTCATCTCTCGATATTGCAATTATGTAATTACGTTTATTATAGTGTAATCAATCAGCAAATCACTTTAGTCCTTTGCTAATTAATTTACAATATCTTTCTGTTTTGATAATGGAACGACAACTGGAAAAAGATAAAAAACGATAAAAGCATAAATGACTTGCTGCCATTAATTACTTTATATTCGTGGATTTGATGTTATTATCTAATAATTCGAATTTAAAATGAAAATAGTCCATTAGTATAGTCCTTCCATCAGCTAATTATGGTCACTCCGATTTTAATCACCTTCGAAGTAAGTGTATTGACAACATGACATTAAGTTATATTTAAGCAAACAAAAAATCTTTATGTATTACTGATTAATGTTATATAAACCAGATTATAATAAATGATGATATATCAGCAATGAAAAATGTATTAAGAGATATGTTGATAACATTCTTTGATTTACAATTTATATTAGGTAGAAAAACTATAATAAGCGCACTCCTTCTTAAACTAAGTTAATTTTTCTACATATACGCATGTGTGGAAAAATTGACAACATGAGATTAAATTATATATAAGAACAAAAAAAATTAGTATGTATTACTGATTGATATTAAATAAACCAGAATATAATAAATGATGGCATATCAGCAATGAAAAATGGATTGAGATATATGTTGATAATATTCTTTGATTTACAATTTATATTAGGTAGAAAAACTATAATAAGCGCACTCCTTCTTAAACTAAGTTAATTTTTCTACATATACGCATCTGTGGAAAAATTGACAACACGAGATTAAATTATATATAAGAAAACAAAAAATTAGTATGTATTACTGATTGATATTAAATAACCAGAATATAATAAATGATGATATATCAACAGTGAAAAATGGATTGAGAGATATGTTGATAACATTGACTTTGATTTACAATTTATATTAGTTAGAGAAACTATAATAGGCGCACTCCTTCTAAAACTAAGTTAATTTTTCTACAAATGCGTAACTGTGGAAAAATCTTTTTCTCACAATTCTTTTCTACGTGGAGTATATTATATTTGTAATCAGAAATTTTCTCTAACCATAAGAAGGACATAGAAATTAAAAAAAAATAATTTTTTTAAAATTAAATTTATGGACATAACAAAAAACAAAATGTACTTAGATAGAAATAAGGAACGGAAAAATATATGTGGGTTTTAAAATTTTAATTTTTTTCAAGTTTACATTTAAAAATTTAAATAATTATTTTGAGAATATTTCTGGTTACAGTCGAACTGAGAAATAAATAATTTTTAAAGGTAATAAATTTAGTTGTACGAATGTAGCTTTTCGAAGAGAATGCCATGATTTTTGCAGTTTTTGACAGTGATTATCTCTGTTGATCTAATAACGGATCTAACTTAAAATCTAAATGATGAATTACAATAAGGTTTTTGCATTTATATTCCAAAACACATTAGGAAAGATGCGAGTTGTATGTAATATAGTTCAAAAAGAAATGGATTTAACTTTTCTTTATTCGTCAAAATTTCGATACAATTTAAAAAAGTTGAGGAATAAGGAAACGGATGTGGTATTAATTGTGGTATTAATGATTCAGGCTGGATCTCAAAATTTTAGAAAAATAAGCTTCATTTTTATATGTATATAAAAATTATAAATAAGCAAAATGTATAAAACTATGAACACTAGATAATTGAAATAACTATACAATTTGGTTGCTTACGACGACAAACTAAAAACATATAATACGAAAAAATAACATTTAAAAATGTTTGCGTATTTGTTTCCTAAATATTGTTTTATTGATATCTACTTGATACACAATGTAAAATGTCTAAATACCTAGTGAAATTTTACGGCAAAATTCCTATTTCTCC
The DNA here is from genome assembly GCA_039881145.1 of Druceiella hillmani. Taxonomy (NCBI): domain Eukaryota; kingdom Metazoa; phylum Arthropoda; class Insecta; order Lepidoptera; family Hepialidae; genus Druceiella; species Druceiella hillmani. Next base: position 22,012,219 of record JAYKKI010000001.1, on the reverse strand, counting down.
ATAACTAATTAATGACACAAGGTAACAAAGAGAGTCATGTTACATATAATCAAATATGTAACTTGACTCTATTCTACTACGAAAAGAAATGGGGAAACAAATATCAATTAGGTAAAATTTAAAGAAAATTGTTATGATTATTTCATCATATATGTAAATTATTATAATGTAACTAAAAAAATTGCATAATAAAAAAAATTTCAATTATTAAATTTTACAATATAAAATATCGATCCAATATCAACGATGACTGTATTTAATTTTGAAAAAAAAAAGAATATTAGTTTCAGCTCTTTTGACGTATAAAATAAAGAATCAAAATAATTCGCATTATACTTTATAAGAACTTAGCAAGTATTCAACGTTTAGCATTATTTATTGGATATTAAAATAACTTAATTTCAATTTAATTTTTTTAGATATGTACACATATCAGCTGGGTTTGATTTTTCTATATTATCCGTTGTAATATTAACACTTTGCTCACATGCAAGTTTCAAGAAGCCACTTTAATAAATAAGATTACATGATCGATCCAGGTACCATCGAAATAGGTAAATAATTTTTTTTTGTTCTTAATAACCTTTATACCATAAACTTCATCCACGCGGATTTAATAATATGCTCGAATATATAACGGCAGTTCCTTCACTCGTGGCTGCGAGTTAAATTCTACGTACGTGTATTCGTAGACTACTTCACCTGAGCGGGGCGGTCTCCAGAGAAAGATGCGTGCAGGTAATCGATTACGGTACTGTCAGGTGTATAGACTGCGTGTAGTGTAGCCAATAGACGACGTTCTACAGCCAGTATTACGAAGTATCAAATGAATGATAAATTTCTCGACCGTAGGAAAAAAATACAAAATTTGTTAAAAAATACAAAAATTGGCTTAATTCTCGCAGGAAGTCTCTTAAAGAAGTAAAATCCATAATATACATATATATATATATATATATATATATATATATATATATATATATATATATATATATGTATATATATATATATATATATATATATATGTATATATATATGTATATGTATATATTTTCTACTATAACCAGTAAAACGAATTAAGATTGTAGTGCTGGGCTAATTTGTACTGTTCTTGGCTAAAAATATTAATAAATATTTTTGGTTTACTTTTCGATGTCAGTCTGAGAGCTTACTGATTGCGATGGTTTAGCAAATTAACTAAATTATTTCACTCAACTCTTCCAGCAATTTCTGTTTTATGAATTCATAAAAATATGAAAACAAAGGGAAGCTTAGTGAATTTTTTTAGAGTTCCTCGTATAAAGGTCTGTATGCATATTATGACAGCCATATTTCCACGTCTAATCTGTAAACGGTGTAACTTTATCTTGAACGTAAATTTTACACAGGTTATGTTGCTATTATATAAAACTCATTTTTAAAATTGTTCAATATTTTATTTTGCGAGAATAGACGATGAATAGAGGACAAACTATCTTATTCTGTTTAGACTGGGAGAACTTAATTTAAATTCTTTGTGTGTATAAATTTATCTTTATTAGTATATGACGCGGTAGGTAACCATTAAAATTTATATGTGTTAACTAATTTACAATGTTACTAGGTTCATTTTGATAAGCATGATTGATACTCGAATAAGTTGTAACTTGGAAATTTTCATCAGTTATTACTGATAAATATCCTTTATTTAAACAACAATACCAAGATTATTTTTGACTTATATTTTGTAAGTTTTAACTAATGGAAATATAAGCTTTTTAGTTATGCAATATAATTTACAGTATAAATGGATATGTATTGTACCTACATTATAATCGATGAATGATTAAATAATAAACTACATCGTATGGCATGTAATTTTAAACAATGGATCTAGGTACGGAATACGTAAAAATTGATTTAACTACTTACAGCTTTTTATGATTTTAAATTGATATTCAATTTCGATTTTTTTGAATTTTCAAAACCCAATAAAAAGTTCACCGCGTCGCAACATAATGCTTTGGTGCCACGATACCCGTACGCCGCGAACGACATTCAATCTGTGCGTTAACGTTAATAGCATCAAGTTAATTGAAGTAATTTCTTTTGACGGTTCTAACAAAATGGTAGAAATTAGAATTTCTCCGTTTCCAAAACCTGTGATTGAAAAAATAGGGGCTGGGAGGAGGGATACATAAGATCTCACTTTGAAACTGAATATTTGCAACATACCTGAAAACAATTTATAACTTACTCATTCGATGGAACACGTGAAAAAAAAATTTTTCACTTTAGAATAAAAACTAATTTCTCTGAACATTTTACTATGTATTGAAAACAATTTACGAATATGTTTGCAAAATTTCCACACACAGATTCAAAATTGTAGAATTTGAAATAGTGTATTAGGGAAGGGAACACAAGAATAGAGAAGGGACGGATAATATATGATCAAACTATAAGGGTTATCTTTTTTCCATTTAAATAAGTAATCCTATACAAGCTCGGAAAGCAGTAACAAAGTATAAATATGTTGATGAATGAACACGCATAATATTACGAGTACGAAATGAACGTGTAAGTTAAGGTTACTTTTGCAATCAATTTTGGAACTTTTTTTTTATGAAAATATACATCACCTCAACTTCTTGCCGTTAGAAACAAACAGAAACATTAGTTTTGCAAAAGATTTTTCAACGTTTTGCAACGCTGAACCCTATTAGAGTAGTACAGGTTTGTTTATAAGAAACGCATTCAAAACTGACATTACACAAAAGGCAGAAAAGAGTAAGAAATGCTATTCTACATAAAATTAATAAGATTAGATAGTATTATGAATTCCTACCAATCCAATAAAAGTAGAACGTTGTTTGTTTATACGGTACTTATAGCAGAGAAATAGATATAAATGTAAAAATAAATATGACAATGCATAAGAAACTGAATGGGCTACCAAAACTAAATGAAAAAAAAACTTGAGAGGTGTCCAGGGACACCCGGATGGAACGAAGTTCCTTTCGATTAATTAGTGAAGGAATTGTAATAAAATTTTATTTCTTTTAAGTTATAATAATAATTATTGTTATTATTTTTTATTATCTATTATGTACAAAAAATCTGTATACACTCAACAAAAATAATAGTCGCGACACCACACTGTTCAATGCAAAATAGAAAGACGAAACGAAATAACTGGCTTGCTTTATATGAGAGAGAGAGAGAGAGACAGATAGAGAAACACGCGCACGCCGCACGGCTTGCAGCGCGCCCGCTAGCAACTATAGCAAAAAGTGTCGTTACAACTTTTGGTCTTAATTATTTCCGTCTAGCCCCCTTTCGCAACGCGCGATAAGGAACTTCGTTGCAATTTGCGACATGTGTCAATAGGTAACACAATAAGTGATTTAAACTATACATAAAATAAAATCGTGACATAGTAAATTCTGTACATGGAAAATATTTTGAAAAGAGTGATTGATTTAGAATAGAATAAGAGTAGAAGCCATAAAAACGTATTTTTAGAATGTTTGTCTCTTTATCTGTATTAAATTGTTCTTCAGTGCGTTTACTTAATGATAATAGTTTATACCCTCGAGCAACAAATAGAATATTTTTTACCTGAATATTACAGATAAGAAAATATGCCCTATCTTCGTGAATAATGCGTTATTGTTACTGTCAATGTCATCTATTAGCGTTTATAGAAATCTTTATATTTACAGAATCCTGACAAAAAAAAAAATTAAAAAGACAAAAAAATTCCTAATAACTTATCTTATGCCGAATTCAATGCGAACAAAGTTGCGTAGGTACGGCTAGTTAAGAATAAAAGAATTACTGTTTAACATTATGTTCATGTACGTGTATTGTGTAAACTTATGAATCCTTATGTAAATAAATTACACTTTTGGTAAGTAAACATGTTTAATTATAAAAGTTCACTTTTATAATTTAATACTTAAAAAGGTAATGATTCAACCTTTTGCTCATTTACACCGCACCGTATTTTGACTGCGTTTGGAGCTCTGGTGGATTGAGTGTTTGCACATGTGTATGAGATAAAAAGAAAGGAGGTTGATTTGTGAAATATTACGCTGGCGAAATAAAATAATAATGAAAGTACTACTTAGAGTTTTCTAAAGGATACTTGTTTGGAATATTTTGTCCTACATTTAGGAGAAATATGAAAAACCCATTTTCTTTAATTTTTGAACTGTTTAACATATCCTGTGTGGCACTATTTTTTCTTCTATTTATTCTGTCGTATCTTTTGAAGTGTTTTTTTTATGTTATTTTATTGCTATAAACAAAATACACTTTTACTACTTTCTTGATTTGATTTGCTCTCTAAGCAAAATAAATATTATTCTCAGAAAAAGTAGAAGAATCGTATGAAAATTTTGAACACAGTGTGAAAAGTTGTTTAGATCTTCATTGTTGAGTTATTTCTAAAATATGGTGGAACGAAAAAAGATCACGTCTTCAAATATTGAATAATTTAAATCAGACCTCCCGAACGAACTCAATTACAACAAAAATCGTCATCAAAATAATCTATTATTATTCTCCAAACGGAGAGGACGACAAAAAGTGATAGTATGCGTAGTGAGCGTTCGGAAAGCGGGGCTATCATAAAAACAAATTTGGCGCGCCGAAGCCCTTCAAAACGGCAAATTAGGGCGTTTCCTGTAATTCAATTTTAGTCAAAACGCATCGAGTGGGCCCCACCTTAGTTCCCGACGACTAGCTATTTTGCGGACATATTTTAACTAAAACCTGCTACGATACTGGTCGATTCAAATAACCCGTAATCAAAATGAGACACGTTTTATGATCAATTTCACATTTTAAAATTCTTTAGCGACAACCTCCACTCTGTGCGACTGCTTGAAAATAGATTATTATGTATTTGAAATTGTCACTTTGAACGTAAACAATGTTTGTTAAATCCTGAAAAACCTTTGATTGTTAAATGTAAACGATGAATCTTTAATGTATTTGTAACACATATTATATATAAGTTTTAGCTTTCTGTACTCCTTTTCGATACGAATTTAAAATATGCCAAATCTCATCCTCCTTCGTGCATGTAATATGCTTAAAAATATATTAATATATGGATAAAGTTTTCACAAATTAATATGTAGACAAGAAATGTTGAATCGACTTGTTTAAAAATTTTCTTAAATAACATATCATAGTTTTTATTACCTGCTTTTTATATTAGAGTACATAGCGATTAGTAATCACAATTATAAAATGGGTAGCGTAGATTGAAGGTTTGTCAATATTTTTCTAAGAAAAATTTATACAGTGAAAGACCGAATGTGGAATAAGAAAATACCGGTCCCGAAATTTAGAAGCATACTGACAGAATTAACGAGACGGATGGATATATGATATTATAAATCCTCTTTTAGAATTTACACAGTTCCTAATATTTTATGTGTCTTGTTTTTTTAAATTTATTTTGCAAATTTCAAATCTTTTGGGCATTAATCTATTTCCCGTAAATATCCTATTTAAGATGATTTAAGTAGGAATACGATACGAACGAATACGTTTTGCAACCGATAATACAGAATAGCGAGAAAACCTTAAGTAAGTTGAAAGTCAAGAAGTTAGGAGGAGTAATTATAGTTAACGTTGCAGATAGAGATACAAGGAATTTATATCGCTTTTAACGACGAGATGAAGAAAATTTTAATGCACCATGAGAAGACTCTTAAAACTACACTATTATTGAAATAGTCATATCTCGATATTTCTTGTTACAATATAGCTATTAAGATTATTATTATTCGGCAACAAACTAATAAATAGATTCAGACAAAATTTATGAACAATTTAATTAAGTGGATTGTATTTACGCAAATACGGAAAAGGCATTTAATTTATTTTATTAATATTATTCACGTTTAAATGCAAAATATTAAATTTAAAAGTGTACGTGAATAAATTGTGTTCTAGAATAAAATTGAAAAACTACTAGGATTTTATGAGTATAATGGAAAATTATGCGTAAAATTTACAAAACCAGAGCCAGGGTTCAGATTGAAATTTATGAAACCAGTTAGCTCTTTAGGTATATGTAAAAGTTAAAAAAAATAAATGTTTTTAATAAATTGTTAGACATATTGATATTTCTCGTTTTGTAAAAATTGTCTAGCATATACTCGCCATTGATATTTTGCCTAGTATTGATTTCAGAGGCGAAAGCAAAATAATTTTATTTTCTGTATATCTTTAATTAATTAGCGTATTTTAACGAAGATTATTTCTTGAATGTTTACATTGCAGATATATATATATATATATATATATATATATATATATATATATATATATATATATATATATATATATATATATATATATATATATATATATATATATATATATATTATATATATATATATATATATATATATATATATATATATATATATATATATATATATATATATATATATATATATATATATATATATATATATATATATATATATATATATATATATATATATATATATATATATATATATATATATATATATATATTACTCGTATATTAAATTTTGGAAAAGAAATGTGCGAACAATTTCTGACAATTATTTTCGTAAGTGAACCGCTTACATGAAATTAAAATAAGCACGAATTCAATTAAAACAATGTTTAGTTTAGAATTGATGCCTGCCGGAATAAAATTTTATAGATGCTGAAAAATAAATTTATATAATATGAGAGTTCTTACCGGAGAGTTCATACTATATAGTTTTGGTAAATATAATATTATAATAATACTATATAGTTTTGGTAAATATGTATATTACTAATTTTTAGATATAAGTCCAAAATTTGGTAAGTATGTGCTTCAGAAAAGGTGTCTTCCTTTTAATATGAAGTAAATAAAATATCTTTGCCTTACACTATTTAATGGGGTATGGTTAAAAAGGTTTTCTAATGTGGAATGAAGATTCCATTCATACCTTTCAATTGTTCAGCTGTTTACAAAATATTAAAATGCAAATTCGTTTGTAATGCATCTGTCCATTTCTATTTGCAAAAAATACTATGTAAAAATCGACAAAAATTCCAAAAATAATTTTTATGAGTACATATTATCCAACCAAAATTATTTCATGTAATCCAGTACCTTTGGTTTTGGAACTATAAAAACTGTAATTCGCAAAAATAACGTGTACGGAAATTACTGGATGACTAAGAGAAATCATAAAAAATGCAGAAAACGAATTGCAATACTTAATCTAACTGGTGGGGTCTTAGAATCTTAATGCAGCTATCGTGTATCTTTAAGGAGTATATGGTTGTTTTAATGAAGAATTTAATATGATACAAGAATTTACAATATATACTAGTGTTAGGTGGATAGTTAGCCACACGGAAATGAAGGATATGCGGGGTCATTAGGAAGTAATTTAGTCCTAATTACCTCTATATCAATCTAACAGTTCTGAGAAATCTAATTTTCATGGTTGTAATAGCTCAGTCTATTTGTTACTATTTTCTTTAATGTTTCTCCGTTTTTATAAAATTGGTCCTTGATCCGGATAATTTGGACAAAAATGATTATGACATAGACAAATTTTCTGAAGTTCAATTTTTAATCATAATAAAAAAAAGTAAATGTGATTAAGACGGTCAAAAACTTTTAAAACCTTCTGCACTTCACGCCATGTTGATCGATATACCATATGTATAGATCACTTTTGAACAACATCATAAAATGAATGCCTTTTTTCACAAAAAATACGTGGCACATAGACACCTCAGGCACATTAACAATAACAACGGAAGTAAATTGATTTACTTCCGTTTTTAATGAACAAGATAAGCATAGGTAATGAGTAAGCAAAGAGATTTTATTCCTCTCTTGTGCAGGTAAAATCGTTCTCCCGTCGCGCGTAGTTTGCTTTCGTTGTTAAACCAACATTGTCTCTTTTTTCGTGTATCCTGTGGCTCCCATCTTAATCGAGGCTTGATGTTTTCGTAATTCCGAAACCCTTTTTCCTAATTTTTGTTTTCATTTCTGTTAGTATTTTTGTTAAATATCGCTATGTTTAAAAAATTAACGAAAGCACGTTAATTTTTTAAACATTTTTTTATTATTGCAACAATAGCAGCTTACACCCAAGAAGAGTATATTAGGTGATGACCTATGACAGAAACAATGATGCTCCACGTGTGGTACAAAAAAGTTATAAGGGGCAGAAGCCTAGTAGACATTTATCACACCGTAATACACTTTCAAATACCTAACAAGTTTTACGGAGACAGGGACCCCCAATTTCCGAGAAAAGGATTATGTTGCAATCTACGACGGCCTGCTTGAAAGATTTGAATGAGGATTCTCAGCCAGAAGCATAAGAAATGAAATGTAGATGCAAAGCTACGCCTAAGTGTATGGAAAATGTAGTCAGTTCTTTGAGCAGATGGACTGCATGCTTACCATTAGACTGGGGTGCAAGATAATTTTTAATATACACTTAACTTGCCTTTCGAAATAAATAGATGAGTTCACCAAATTTGTTTAATACATGGAAATTTAAATATAACTTTAAATTACTACTTAATATCTACATTTACTTGCAATACGCTCTCCATTTTAATAGTAAAAACATAATTTTATAAAAAAGTGTCACTAACGTGAAAAATAATTATGTAATACAATTCTGGAATAACATAATTATTTGTTCTAGATCTCAACGAAGGCAAGAGCTGCATATAGTTTAGTCGTTTTTACATTACATATGGATGTTAAGGACAGAAACTTCTAAAAAGTATTTTGTTGACGGATGAGTCCAAATTTTTTAGGGAAGGAATCGTCAATCGGCACAGTTTAAATCATTACTATGAACAGGACGATAATCTACGTGTGATTAGGCCGACGTATTTCCAAAAAAAATGATTGTGAAGGTTTTGGCAGACAGGATATATCTTATTAGACCGTACTATTTGCAGGACTAAACGGGGATATTTATCTAGAACCCATACCACCCAAGAATTATCACGCAATGAACTCCCGGAATAGATTCTGATTTTACAACATGGAACTATTGCATTTCAAAATGATGCTTGTATGGCATACTACCGAGTAATCGTCAGGGAGCATGACATTCCTAATTGAGTTTCCTAATTCATGGATTGGTAGAATGGGTTCCATTCCACACCTCGCACGGTCTATGTACCTGAAACCAATCGATTTCTATGTCTAGAGACGTGCTAAAAAGTATGTACTCACGAGAAATCCAAAACCAGTAACACGTTAATTCTTTGAAATTAGTTCAAAGAATTAACGTCGCGTTCGAAACGATAAAAGGAAAACGGCTACGTAAAATTGAGGTAGAAATTTGATGAACACGTTAGCATGTATTAGAGAGAGAGGCAATTTGAGTAAATTTCGGAAAAGAATCTCATTTTCCTCTAATATAACTTAGATATCACAGTCAACCAGCACAATGTGTTGTTATAAATCAAAATTTTTATATTGTTTAAAAGTTCATATTAATGTAGCATATCCTTATAAATGGCATAAACCGGAAAGTTTTCTAAAATGGTTTGAATGTCTTGATAACATTTATTTATTTAAATGGAATAAAATATTAAATTTAAAACTTTTTCACACATAATCTAGACTTTTTTAATAATATTTTTTTTTTCATGTTATTTACATCAAATATATTTTTTTTAAGAATTTGTATATTTTTTGTATATTAAAAGAATAATAGCAAACCAACTAATTTTTATAACTACAAAAAAAGACTTTTGAAAGTTAAAACTATTAGTTTCTTGGACCCGTTAGAATTGATATGATAATGTCATTAGGGCTAAATGACTTCCTAATGACCCCACCTATCCAGCTTTTATGTTTGGTATACACTTCGCCTAATATTATGTACACGTACATAGTTTAATATTTTTAAGTTAATACGAATACGAAAATGAAACTTGGTTCAACATTCGCAGATCTATGTACATATGACTTAGATGTTTGCATTGTACGCAGTTACGTCCTTAAAACTTACAAACTTTTACAAAACTTTATAAAAAAATGAAGATAAAATTGAGATGATTTTAATTTGATACTTTATTATTATTTAAGAAATAAGTTGATTCCTCTAATGTTTTGTATATTAATATAACTTACTACGGGCTAACTTATAAAATTCATTCGGGAAAAACTTTTATTAGGGCGCTGTTAAATGACGCAGTTACTATTTTTCTTAATTATAAACATTTTTATTTAGTCTTAAATTACTTATATTCCTCCTTTTTTTTAAAGTTAACAGAAAGACTAATCCACGGGTTACTGAGAGTAGAAATTAGTTAAAAATCGCCAATGGAAATTAAGTATTAACGTAAGTCTCAACTGATAAATCGACAGGGTAAAATGATCGTAATTTCAAAGTTATAAATCGACAGGAAAAGAAATCTGAATGTGGTAGTGCTACATTTTTTTTCTATATATAATTGATTCATCACGTAAATTAATAAAGTTCGGAAGCGAAAAATTGAAACGAATAAAGATGCATATTCGCTCGTGTATGATGAAAACATATATGAATGTGAAAATTATTATCAACCCTAACAAAACACATACTATCATCAATATTATCAAAAAAATACATAATATATATGGAGTTTCTCAACAACATATGATTTTGTTTCTGAGTAATTGGATAATTCGATAATACAAAGTAACCGTTTAGAAAATTTACAAACTGATACTTAAAAATCATACTAGGTAATAATAGATTTTAGCGTGTTACCATCAATTGTGTTTATTCAAAGTTCCTGACACTATCCTCACAAGTGACTAAGTCAGCACTATCACGAGCACTATCGTCATAATGCCTCTTTAAGGTGATGGTCCAAATTAATAAATTTTTTTGAATTCTTTGCCGTGACAACGAAATTATTAAGTATTATTTTAAACGAAGTAAGTAAATATCATTTCGGATTACAGTATTGAAATTTATTTTCCTACTGATTAATATTAATTTACTTTATTACTATAATGGTGTTATTAAGAAGAGACATATTTTCTATTTTATTGATAGTTTCATATTTAGTAGTGTAATATTTATATACATATTATGAAAGTCATTTCAAAATCATGCTGTGATCTAATAAACTGAAAAACGTCTAATTTTAAATATTCAATAAAAATGCAATATATAGTAGACAATACCCAGACAAGTAGTAATTCCAGTAAATATTTCATTACTATTATTAACATCTTTATTTACTATATTATACCTACGCAAAATATATTAAAAATAGACATTGAACTGGAATATAGTTAATTAATTTGATTTAAAGACAGAAGACTCATAAAATGCGCCGAGCCTTTGAAACTTGTGAACTAAAATAAGATGAAGGAGACAAATAACGACCGTTGAAACCATGCACGGGACTTGGATATGCGCGTATCCTTAAATAAAAGTTATTATTTTGAGAAGGCAGGATATTAGTCAGTAGGAGCTGGAGAATATATGTGCAAGATCCAATTGTTAGTAACTTTGGAATTTATTGAAACCTATTTACGTAATTTGGAAAGGAGAAGGAGAGAGGACACAATTTATAGGTTTCCAGGTTTTTGTACTTTTTAAGTGTTGAGTCCCTCACGACAGTTACATTTTTTTTATTTAACTTACCTTTATTTATATACTTAAAATATTTTTACTTTTTCATTTACGAATTTATATATGACGTCACGGAGATATTTTTGCTTTAATGGAAATGACAGGCAGTCAATTTCAGTAAAATTCTAATGAAAGAATGAATAAGTAAAACAATGATCAAGAAATTATTTCATCTTAGAAAGATGAAATAATTGAAAAAGATGAAAAAGAAAAATTAAAGTTCTAAATAAAGGAAAAAGATAGCATCTGGGAGATAGGGTTTGTTTTTTATTTCAAATTATATTTTTCTCGACTTATATTTTTGTTTTTAAAATTTAGCTGAAAGTTTATTAACGTCTCATTCGTTTCGTCTGCCGTTTATTAAACTAATAAAAATTATTGAACAGATTTATCTAAACAATAAGACGAAAATTATGCCAAAATTTCTAAAATTATAAAGAACTTTCTAAAAATTTCTAAAATTATAAAACATTTGTATTCAATAAAAGGAAACTTATTACTTTAGAGAGAAAAATATTTATAAAACGATTATATTAGCACTTTAACAAATCATAAACCATTGAAGTAAACGAAAACCTTTTAATAGCATTAAAGTAAGTTCCGGATCTCTTCTCAGCAAGCTCATTTGCCGGTTTTGAAGAGGCGATTAATAAATTTCTCCAAACTCGCACTCTTAAGGGATGATTTTTTCAATGGATTAATACCCCGAGAGAGTTTTTCCTCAAAACAGTCTTCATTTTTATTACATGAAAATTACATATTTGTTTGTTCATATTTTTTGTGGTATTAGTACATAAAAGACTCAATAATTATTTATTACACTTATTACAATGAAATAAATCTTGAATTTATAACATCTTTACACGAATTACATACGTATACATACCACTATTATACATAATAATACATATGTATACATACCACTATTAACATCCTCAGTAGAGTGTTATTTCTTATTCTGCTTAGAAAAGAAATCTATTTTAGTTATTTTAATTTCAATTAGCATAAGAAAAACAAATATTAATATAGAATTTAATGAACTATATATCTACCAATGTATAGATCTATAATTTTTACCTTTTGAGAATAATAAGGCTTTATTTATTAAGTGTTTCTCAATTGATGAAACTATCAAAATTACGCAATAGAGTAAATCATTTTCCAAGTATCTCTCAATGATTATTTGTGGGAGAAGTAGTCTTTTGAAGGTTTACCAATATTTTCGATTATCACTTAAAAAGGTAAAACTGACTACTAATAAAACTTAAATGTCACTTCCTGAAGAGGTGAAAACCAGAAATTTGGTATAAGTCACGTATTTTCAATACGGAGAGGTAAATAAATTATAATCCTTTTTTTGCTGGAAACAAATATAAAATTTATATCTGTTTACGAGTGTCCTTCAAATTTTTAAGTACCGTGAGTACATATAATTAAAAGATGAACAGTTGACGCTGATTTCAAATGTTGGAAGAAAATATAATTTTGTTGATTAATGAAAATACAATTTTATTGATTTATATTTTCTATCTTATATTATAATGACGGTATTAATAAGTAAAACACTGAATAGATTATGAACACTAAGCCTCTTTCTTGAATATTAGTGATTTATTCATATAGAAATGGAATAAATTTGTACACACATTTAACACTTGTGGAGATGTTTGGCCTCCAGGATTAATTTTACATAAGAAATTTAACCAAGAAAAACTTCGTCTATCTTCTAAACCCAAAACAATAATAAATAATAAAAATGAAAGTAATTTGAGTAATAACTTTCTCAAGATTTTGATCTCTTGGAAGACTTGTTCTTTTCGAGTGCGAATTTTGACAAATTTAATAATCGTCTTTTCATTAGCAGCAAATGAGATTAAGAAGTAATTCGGAATTTGATTGAATTTAATATTTTATTACTATGAGTAAAAGAAGATATTATAGAGCTATGAAATGTGAAAGAATTATTTCAACTATTTTTATCGTGAATGAATATTGCCATTAGACTTGTATATTGTAGTCTGTATAATATAACCTGTTTTCTGCAGGATAATAAATAGCTATTTTAAATGGATGTAACTATTCCCGTCCTTAACATCACTTCTAAATCTTATTTCATAAAACTGTGAACAGGTAATTAGAATGGTAACTAGTGAACAAAAGATCGGGAGAGTATGGTAGGTGAAGGAGCATATACCATCATAGTGGAAATAGTTTTTCATACGTTAGTTTTGCTGTGCGGAGCCGTGCATTATCACACAACAATAGACTTTGCTTTGATTTAAGAGAAGGTAACTTTGTCCAATTGTTCACAATAAGTCTTAGCTGTAATTGTATTGTTAGTTTGAAAAAGTTCCCAATGAATAACTCAAATATATCTTTTGTCCAATATTATATTTTGGTCTAGATACACCTTTTTCTTAACCTCCTAGCCAAAATTAACATAAGCCACCCACTTTTAATTTCCTGTAACCAGATACTTTTGTCTTTCGTTAGTACGATGGGAACTCAGTAGTTCCAAGCAAACATTAGTTCACCTCTGAAGTTGAAAGGGTGTTAACGCATATAGCAGCCAAACAGAATATCTCCACTTCTTACTCAAAGAATGGAGTTGTTTTTTCATTGCAATATAAGAGCACGAAAATAGCTCTGCCAGACAACCCGAACTTAATCTGGTTTCTGCTTCAATAAGGCTGTTAATTTCTTCTAAATCAATTGAAGAAGGTCGCTTTGAATAAGGTCTATCGGTTAGGTCAACATTTCCTTCTTCGAATCTTCGGAACCAGTGCTTGACTTTTTTGGTAAGAGGGCATATCTTCATCCATCGTTGTGCATATATTGCGTAATACTTCGCTAGTTTTTTAATAATCGACAGTCATGAAAATAGAGTCCCCTAAATTCACTTCGAAACACTTCCATTTTAATTTATTTTTTACTGGCCGATTACTCTGTTACAAACTGAACAGATGTTCGAATTCGAATTCGAATTAAATTGCTTTTAATATACCTCACAAGGAATATTCCAGAAACTTCTATCATATTCCAGAAATTGGTCGTAAAAAGTGGTGGGTTTGTAAGCTGCCAGCCTAATATTTTTTAAGCTTATTAGTTACTAGCAGACATCTGACCACTTAATTAATTTAGATCATAACATAACTGCCCAAAAAGCACGAGTACCTCCAAAGTTTGGAATCTCGAGCGTATGTTGGAGAAAAAGAAACCGACCAGTTTGTTTTACTAAAAGTTATAGAATTTAATATGTTTCGGTAAAGATCTCAACTCTTAAAACAGCTACAAATTTGAGACAAATTTATAAAAACAAATAAGTGAGAAATTTCTATAATGAAAAGTCAGGTTATTTTTCTTAGTACTTAGTAAATACTATTTCATTTCTACAGAACTTCTTGAAAGGTAATTCCAAGTTCAGATTGTTTCTCTTTGAATTCTCTATATATATATTATTAACCAAAACATGAAATTTGCAAGTCCGACAGGATCGCGGAAAAAGTCCACGTAAAGTTCGATAAGTGCAAGAAAGACAAGAGATTTTGACGAGAGAAAGAATATCCATGCCAGGTAAAAGTTTATGTTTACTTAATTTAAGCAATGGTTGAGAGCTTAACCATTGCTTAAATTCCTGTAGCGCTAGGCTTTGTTGCTGCTCTCCTTAAAGTAGCATATTACGATTTCCTATTTTTCCTTGATTTTACTTTAAGAATTACATGTATGTAGCATAAAAATATCAACAAACAATTTTGAGCTTACGTGATCAGATTGAATTGTTTTCATTTTATTTAAACCTTAGTGCAAAATCGCTTTTATTTGTTCTTATGTATTTTTTATTTGTTACCAATGTAATATTGAAATTTTTGCTTATATTTTAATTCAAAATTTGTTACTATTTTTCTAAAACTAAAGCGAAAGTTATTGGAAGAAAATTTTCTTAATACACTATTTTCAATATATTCGTTAATACACTATTTTCAAATTACAACCGAATTACTGGCCAAATTGATGTTTTATTATTTCAAATCAACAAGAGCTTTTTATTCAATTTATATAAATTTCAAAGACTACAAAAAAAATTTCTGGCCTATATTAAGTATTACAATAAAGTTTGTGAAAATAGCCATATTCAACCGTAATATTTTTCTGGGAAGATAATGTTGGCTCCACGAAAATTAATATAGGCTCTTATTGAACATTAATACTACCAATTAAGATAATATACACTCAAAATAAACTTTTGCCCCCCTATGTAGGTTAACGCTTTTATGTACCGAGCCAATAAACTAAATATGATATTATATCTTAGTATAATAACTTATTGATCTTCATAGCTGTGGACAAAGAGAAAAGTAATAACTTTAAATAACTAAAGTTAACTATCCGTATTTTAAGCAATAAATGAACTTTAAATGAAAAATATTTCCTCAAATGTAATATTACTTGATTATTTTATACAAACTCTAGCAGTAAGTTCACCAGAGTTTATTACCAAAATTGTTATGAAACTCTCCGATGTAATCATTCAGGAATCACTTTTATGTATGGGCTAATTATTATATTTGCAATAACAGTTATGGAGAAAGCTTTGGTTAAATTGGTTTAGTATAAAATTAAATCTTTTAAATCGATTTTACAGTGAGTACGGAAAGTCTTTCGTGTGCCTAGAATTAATATTCAAAACCTTGATTATCGCGCTATTGCATTCGTAATATCGTACATTATCAGTTTACGTGCACATTTTATTAGGTCATTTAATACGTAAAATGTTATATATTTATTCCCATGTCTTTTAAGTAATATACATTGGATCCTATCTTCTGATTCTCTCTGTATTATAATATCAGTATTAAGTGTTCGTAAATAGAAATTATTCGGATTTTTGCTAACGCTAAAAATTTTAGAAACGTTATCTGTGAAATGGTTGTATAATTATAGGCTAATTTGAACAATTCCATTTTTAACAAAATGTATTTTTTAGAAAATTATATATATATTAATATAAGATATTAAATATGTAAATTTATCCAACTCCAATTCAGTTAATTTTTTTTATAGTTTTCTTACGTGATAGATTTAACATTTTTTGTGACATCGCAAAAATCTATCGAACTTTGAGATTATAAGATTTATCGAATTATTGCCAACGCTGTTTTAATATAGTTAAACCAAAAAGTAATTTTTGATTAAATTAACTTTATACAAATGTTAATAATCTCATTACACAGAAATTAATGAATGGATTCTAACAAAACTAGCATTATTTCGAGTTGATCATTGATCTAATATATTATTATAATATTAATTTGGGGAGAAAATACGTTTCAATTATGGAAATTTATATGTAATATTTACAACCAGAATGGAGAAAATGTCAGAATGGAGGAGGATATTTTTTCTACTTTTGCAAGAGTTAAATAATATCAACCTTTCTAACCTAGAATTCCAATTGCCTAAATTCATACTGGCTTCATTTAAAGGCTCCAGATTTCATAACATACAATTTATTGCAAATATAAAATATTTATAAATACCGTATAGCTCCATTTTTCTTCTTCAATATTAATAACCGTTGCAGAACTGAATTCAGAATTTTATTGAAAGGAATATCCTTTAAATTGGAAAACTAATTACTAGAAATTACCAAAATTTATTACTTTTAAAAACTTAAATATACAATTTTAGAAACGTTGTTGAAAATTTCCTAATTTTAAATTACAACAATTAAAAATGTAGCGTGGTAAATCAGTAATATTTCGCTTCAAGCGATTTTAGCTTTTATGCGCAAATAAAAACTGTCAATTGAACAGTATACGATTCAAAACAAGATAGTTCAATTTCCTTGTACTTGAAATAATTGTTTGCCAAATATTTTTAAAAATACGTCTGATGTGAAAAAAATACGGAATCAGAGTTTAAAATAGATTTTAATGTGTATACTGCAATTTTTGGGAAACAATTATTTATTGGTTTTACTTACAAAATATATAGTAAACTTTAAAAGATAAATACACATATTATCGACTTTTGCTAGAAAAGCAATATATATATATATATATATATATATATATATATATATATATCAATTATTGTAATAAATTATGGAAATAAAACAAGAAAACACAAATGCTCTGGGGTCTTTACGTATAATATATTTGAATTAAGGAGACTTTCTAATATAATGGGCTATTAATAATTTAAAAAATAATTTTTTCCTTTGAAAAAAAATTTAGAGATCGCTAAGATATAAATATAAGCTAAAAAGCACGAAGAAAGTGCATAATGGTTGATATATTTGCAAAACTTCTACTCCATTGAAAAATTTAAAAATATATATTTTTACAATGGTTGTCGTTAAGGCTTTTACCGAGAAGAAAAATAAAAAAATCAAACAATTTGATTGAATAGGAGTCAACATTTCAAGCGAATCGTAACGGAAATAATATTTTCAACCTACATATTGATAACATTTGAATTAATCCATTTAAAATTTTTGTAAAAAATTTTGTTCTGCAAGTTTTAAAAACTTAAGAAAAAAAGAATATAAATAATCTTTACACCATTGCAGAAGATTCCCTTAAATGTTTTCCATAGTCCAGACTGTACATGACTGTGCAGAGAATTACAGAATCCTGTTCTGCGAACACGGTTTTAAAAATAATTAGAAAGTTTTCAAAAAAAAATACAACCTTCTTCACGTTTAAAAAGTGAACACAAATAGTAACTTTGGAAAGAAATAAATACTAAAATGAAAACTGTGACGATGTACATTAAAACGAAAGGCCGTAAATTTATTTTTAGTAGGTACGTTATGACAATAATGTATTATACGTTTAAGGAGTATTATTATAAATAAAAGAGGAATTTGAAGGGTTTTTAAATTCCTGGTTTCAATTAAATTTAACTAAGTTGTGGAATTTCTAAAAATAATTGTGAAAATTTTCATTAGACAAGAAGAAATGATACAATTTACTTTTTTTACTCCCTCCAATATTTTACTGAGTTACTTAAACAATGTCTAATTTGCTTTATAAGCAATTCAATGCCTGTACCAATCAGTATATTCAAATGATTTTAATGAACATACAGTCAAATTTGTATTGTGTTGTTGAAAAGTATAGAATATAAAGAGACACACACACAGGATGTTCATATTTTGAACTGTGCTGAAAAAGTTAAAACTATTAATTTCCAAAACACAAAGCAAATTTATACTCAAAAGGAAAGTTGAATCTTTGCTAATATCCCATCTTTTCTAATATCCCATTTCTAGTAATTAGTTTTCCAATTTAAGGGATATTCCTTTCAATAAAATTCTGAATAAAAATCTGTAGATGTTGTAATACAACGAAACCTAGGTCGTGGTAAAGAAATTAAAGAAAGTAGAAATAATACTACATCACGTAGTTTCATTTAATTGTGCAAAAAGAAAGTGTTTATAAAATACATTTAAACGTTATGAGTTATCAGCATGATCGTATATAAGATCATTATATACGACAGACTCAAAGTAATAATTGATAATAAGTCGGGATATAAACCCGTAGGAAGAGAAAAGTCTATTTACATAATACAATAGAACCGAGCTCCGAATTCATTGAAACCTACGCAGGCAATTTATATTGTTCGTGGATAATTACTTCTGTAAATTCGTTTGTTTTTCTACATACTTTAGTACAATATTGTTGTGATAAATGTGTTTTTTTTAATTGTGTTTATTATTTATCTAACATTTATGAGCTGGAGTTTGTTTATTTGTTCGAGGTGTCTAACTTTATTTATATGTATTTATTTTTGTTTATCTCGTATCCGTGATACGATATATTTGTTTGCTGTATTCGAAATTGTTGACAATGAAAATAACGAAAGATAAAATTTTATATGTTCCTACGTCGAGTTCAGAGTTATATTCTAAAGCAGTTTCTTTATCTGCTAATAGGATGTATATTAGTGGTCGGTTCAAAATCGGTGTTTTGATTCAGTTTATAATATTAAGATGGTAAATTGGCTTTCCGAAATTTACACTAAATATTCGTTTTTATATAATGCAAGGTGGCCCATTTACAGTGACCCACAGTTTTTTTTCATGTAGAAAGCATTGAAAAGAACATTATTTCCGAGAAAACAGTCACACAAATCACTTTTGTTCAAAAACTATTCAACTAAATCACATAAATGTTGGCATGGAAATAGAGTAGTCATGTAGTAAGCATTCAGTGAGCGATTTTTTGGTTATTCCTAGCGTCTGCTATTATTTGAAATATTATTAATGGTTTTTGAGTTCTCAAAAAAAAAACTTTTAAAATAACACCGTATTAAAATCTGTACAATTAGAAACTTGCTTTCGATCATAAAACTACCTTAGGCTATGATGGTAATCTAGACGAAAAATCGTAGTTACGTTCCTATTGCAACATCATAACTTCAAAACTATTAATTTTCGCACAACTGATATTTTTTACATAAATGGTCGACGTACTCTAATTTTTTTGTTGAACCACAGTAAATGGACCATCTATGTATTATGTAAAGTTCAAATTCACTTTCCAGTATGAACTGGAATACATTCAAAGTAAAGCCCTTCTGATTTAATATCTTTTTTTACTATATTTTTATATCGTAAATATGACAAAGCTACGAAATTTAGATTCATGCTTTAGTTTCCGGGTAAAATTTAGTTAAATTACTAGTAACAGTATTTGTTCATATTTTTGACTTCAACAAACTGGGAGGTAGGCGGCGGTAGATAAACACAAATCCTTAAAATTTACTTGAAATTACCGCACAATAACGTATAGTTGATCTTCCATTCAAAGCGCTGGATAACATGGTATCGTGTAGTTGGCCTCTGCTCTAAAGCGTCGGATCACGCGATTTCGTGTTGTAGGCAATGAACATGTTAAACAGTAATGTTAATATTGTCTATGAAGGAATTTTGTGGATAGATAAATATGTTTTAGCTCATCTTAATACTTAAATATTAACGAAATACTCTCACTAAAATAATAAAAATATTATTATATATGTGAATAAATCATATACTTCTTTGCGTCAAGTGTACATTAGACATTTTTAGAAGTAACAATAAATATTTTATTTTTTTCATAACTCGTTTGCCAACTTTCGTAGTTGAACAAGAGGTTATATAATTGTTTTTCCATTAGCTCTCGTAAATATCGTAATTTTGAATAAATAGTTTGTTATACTTGAATAAAGATTATCAGAATAATTTTAATTTTATTAATTTTCTTTTCAGAATTAGTTTCTGCACATTGATAAAGTTTCCAATGCGACTTGGTTATACTGCAACCAACAGTGTGAAAAAACATGATCGTTAACGTTATACTAAAAACAGTTTAGTTGTTTAAATTTGATAACAGATACTTAAAAACATTTTTGAAATATATCTAATTGTCAACTAATAATTTAAAGGAAATGAAATTATGATATCCGGAAAATAAAAAAAAATATAAAACCATATTTGTATGAGACAGATCTAGTTACATATCTTTATTTAGGTATCCATGAAATAATTGATAGTTAAAAGAAATTTAATAATTATCTATCAAATATAATATCGAATCAGAGTGGCAATCAGGATCTAATTTTTGTACATCTTAAGAAGCTAATATTGTAGGTATCTAAACGCTGTAAAATTGAAGATACAGATAATGCAGAGTGTATTTTCTATACTATATAGTTATTGATCAAACATGAATAAATTTTCACAAAGGTATTTTACCTTCGTAACGCCATTACAGTTCCAGGCTCAATAAGTATTATGACGGATCCCAGTATTGCAAAAGTAAGACACTATAAAAATAATCAACGGTTACTTACAGTAGTTAAGTATTTACAGCAACAAAAAAAATAGTTTAAAAACTAACGTGACGTCTACCAAAAAAAATACGGTAAATTCTGGATTGGATCCCCATCCTGAGAGTAAGTACAAATATACAAAAAATAAAGAATCAAAAAGTTATGTTTTTTACTTGAGTATTCCATATGGAATTAGAAATTAGTGTTTTTTCCATAGTTGTGTAGTATAACTTTTTTGCACCAAATTTCAAGTCTTAAGGTCAATGGAAAATAATCTGTTGGTCTGACGAGTAGTCATTATTAAAATATCTAATACTTCAAAGATCGCATTATTTTGTTGCATTGTGATGAAGCTTAATTTTCTCCCAGGTCCATGATGGCATACAATTTTATTTTCATTCAAATTTGATCATTCTAGTCACCCTTGAGAAAAAGTACCTTGCCAAACATACGAGTCGAAAACAAAAAATGTTTTGGAACAACTAATTTACTTCAGTCAGGGCAAAAATAATCATAATTTTTTTCTCAAATCAATAACACATCGTCTTTAAATAAACAGTAAGTGCATTAAAAAAAAACCTCTTCAATACATATTTCAGGTTTTTAAAAACAATTATCATTCTAAAATTTATTACATAATTAAAAATGCTTTAACCCGTTCAGTACTTTCAAATACAAAGAAATAATTATGTGAATAATAAAACATATCAATTTGTTTTATAGAGAATTAAGGTAATTATTAAATTTTTCTAGAGAGTAGGAAGAGAAAGGAAAGTTAACTGTTTCAGTTTACAATATTAGGTTGGAGTGCTTTTTTTTACTTTTTGAGGAATGAATTGGAAATTTCATGTATTTGATATATAATTATGAAGGGCTTCGAGTATCCATTGCTATATTAAATCTTATATGAACTTCAAAATCTGTTTGCATACTTTAATTAAATTTATTTAATATCCATAAATTATTAAACCAAGATGAGAAATTTTCCATCACTAGCAAGATATTTCGGTCGCCAAATATATTTGCATGCAGTAATACGCGTATACTAAACTGTAAACGTTACTGTAGAAGTTGCATATGTAGTGCATAAGTTTATACGAGTATACTAAACTATAAACGTTAATGGGTGGCTATATTATTTTTGAAATCTATCTGATCTTCGTAGCCACCTTATAAAAAATGGTTTACAATGTTTATATAAGAAAAAAGTTAACTGCACACAAGTGTTTTTCATTCAAATTATCTAAAGAACGAATTGATAGATTAATTAGCTGCTTTAATGATTTCTATATTTTTGCCAATGTACATGAGTATAAATTTACGAAGAAAAATAAAGTTGAGGACATTTATGATGAAGAAAATTAACTATATTTGCAACCATATTGCCCCGTGATAACAAAAGTATTCCCACAGTGCAATTTATTTAATGGTTAATGACATAATCGTCACTGATAACAGGTATAACTTAAATTGACACAAAACCCTGATCAACCAAGTATCAATTACATAAAAAATTAATATAAAAATTAAATATCTAATTTTAATTTTTTAAAATATACTAATTGACTAAAATGTTGTTATTTATAATTATCATATAAATTTTTAAAATTTCTAAAAAAATAAAACATTGATTTCCCTTGTGGGTAGTGTCAAAAAAAAGGAAAAAAATAAACAATCGAAGGTAATTGGGCTCGCGGATCATATTGCTATTTTTTGTATTGGTCATATTTAGACTTGAAGGCAGGTTCAGAAGAAGATTCATGAGTTTGGACTTAAATGGTATTGCAGTTTAAGCTTATATATAGTTGTGTTATATATATATATATATATATATATATATATATATATATATATATATATACATATATATATATATATATATATATATATATATATATATATATATATATATATATATATATATATATATATATATACATATATATATATATACATATATATATATATATATATATATACATATATATATATATATATATATATATATATATATATATATATATATATATATATATATATATATATGTGTTTAAATTAATAACGAATGCTTTAAAATAATATTTCTTTTTTCGTTCAGAAAAAAAGTCATATGACTGCTAATTTTTTTTTAAATGAAGAACACACCTGTCTGACTGTAAATGTACCTAACAAAGAAAAACAATTCCATAAAGAATCAGGTTGGTTTAAGTAGGATAATTTTGAAATAAGTTACGTAACTGAAAAAAAAACTCTTTGGTCTCTTCATAAATTTCTCATTTCAAAAAGTAATTTTGTGAAAAACGAAATCAAAAAATATTTTCCCCAGAAATAAAATTATTTTATGATTTTCATGCACAAAAGAACTATTCAGCTTACATTTTTATATCGGTAAAATTTGTAAGCTACTAACATTAGAACGAATATGTCCAACAATATATTTACACCTCTGTGCAAATATATCACATAGTCACGAAATACATTCCATGGGTCTTCAAATACATTTCCAAAAACCGAGGAAGCATGAAGCATTAACATTAAAATATAGTATATATTCTCTAAACTTGGATATTGGTAGGGCATATTTTTTCTTGTAGAGTAGTCTGTAGATCTCAACTTCGTTTTGTGGCAAAGGATATGTCACTTCACAAAATGGTTGGTCCTTTATAAATTAAGTATTACTTGATCGTAATCAATTCCAACAGTAGCAACTTGACTGAAATTCGTGCGAACGTGTGCGTGCGTAAACATGCGTGTTCATTTTCAGCATGCACATTTTCGCATGCGTGCGTGCATACATGTCTGAGTGCGTGCATTTGTATGTATGTAAGTATGTGGAAAAAGCAAAATTGTTTTATAATCCCGATGAAATATATTGTTAATGATTGATCATAAATTTAAAAATTGATCATAAAACTAAACTTTTTATCAAACCGTACCATTATATTACCCAAAGTATAAACGAACGTGTGCATAATTAATGTTTTGTTTCATTTCTTTTTTCGCATCATTTTCTTCTAACTGAGCATAATTGTATGTACTCCACATTTTTTATAGAAAAATTGTTTCCATTTCAAATATTTTCTTCTAAATTATAAAGAAGAATAATTGAAAATTAATGACACACACGCGTAAACATACGAACACACCGGCCCACACACTGGAAAACAAGCACAGACACACTCAAAAGCGCAGGCACATGCATATGGACGCATACAAACACAAACAAGACGCACGCGCAAGCATACACACAAGCGCACGGATTCACCACGTATGCTTACATGCACGCACGCAAGCGCGTCCACGTGCTCGCGCACTTATATCAAAATAAGTCAATCGACTGTAAACTCCATGAGTTTACTCTAACAACCTAGGATTTCTGGGTTCATTATCAGGTCATGGCCACCATTTGTAACTAAAGAATTCGTCAAGATAGGTCAAACGAGCTCAAAATCTATGAATCGATTCCTCGTTACTGAGAGTATCCTCTATCACCACCTTGAGGCTTCTTCATCAGACCCTGGCTACTACTTGTGACTATAGCCCTCGTCAAGAGAAATCAGACGAGGCCAATGACCTCCCAACTGAACAATTAAAATATCTCCTGAGTTCATCATCAGGTCTTGGCTTTAGTTACACATTACCATTTCGAAAACATTTCCTTTAAGATTAAAAGGAATAAAGACGATTGGTCGACATGAAAATAAATGTTTTAAAACAAATATTATCCAATTCATCTGAATAAGACGTACTATAAAAAAATGAAATAATGAAAATAAGTGTTCTTAGATGGTACTTTTGAATTATTACAAAATAATTTCGAAACATAAATAAATTTCAAAAATACTGCCATTGCTGGAAATTTTTGTAAACGATGGGAAGTTGAGATTTTCCTTTCTCTTTTACTTACATACACATCCATACACACAGATCAGGGTCACTTAACTACGTATTTCTGAAATAAGGTACGATGTAGAAAAAAATACAGATGAATTTAAACCTTCTCCTCTTTTGAAATTGCTTAAAATTATTATCAGCTTCCCTTTCATTCTAGTTTTTCAACAGATATTTCTTGAATAATAATTAAGCATTCAAATAGTTATAATAAATAAATACTGCCATCTAAGTTCAATGGGATCATACAATTCTATAGAAATTAGGCTTTAAATTTATCGATAAATTCAAATTCTTACTAGTAGATTAATAAATTATTAATTAATTTTCGTCTCGTTACTATGGTAATTATAATTTTTATAACGTAATAGATGGAAAAATCACTTTAGTTATCGAGGCCGTTGTATCACGAAAACAGGAATAACTTAATGTTAGAGTCCCATCATCAATTAGTTGGGATCGATCAAATATGAAGCTTACAGGTCAATATAATAATAATATTAAGTAATAAGGCACATGCCTTCTGGTCGTGACGGAATGATGGAATGCTATCCAGTGCTTATTTAATTAACTGATATACGATTTGGCTGTGAATAGATGATCTATGGCCAATATTACGCTTATGATTGAAATTATATACATCGAGTATTACTACATTGTATAAAATATACTTTCATATTTCAGAAATATCTTTAATTTAATATAGGCATAATAAACCGTAAGACATGTGAATAAACATGAATTCGTGTTGGGGCAGAATTTAAGATTGTTTTTTGTCGAAATTAGTCGATACAAAAGAGTATCATTGATTACGATAGCGATGTAAAAGATAAACAAACATCGTGAGATAGATAAATAGATTAATAAGATATCTGCATGAGCATTTATATAATTCGTAGTATTCAATTTTATATTTCTAGTATTTGGTGAAACTTTGGAGTGACTAAAGAGAATTTCGAAATTACTGAAACTTACACCGTTAAAAATAAATTTGTTGTAAGTTTGCAAAAATTATTCTAACATAATAATTTTATTTCCCGCCAGATATAAAAATACTATTGAATATCGGTATTTCGGACATTCCTTCCCTACTTGCCTTTTACTATTTATCTGAATATTAGCTATGATCATAAATTTTATTTTAAAGTCTGGTTAATTGCAGACTACGATTATGGTACAATATATTAAAGTCCAATATACTACAAAATATTAAAGATAGACTACGATATATTAACGACCAATACTATTGTGCGATTGAAAAGATAAAAAAAGAAAAAATGTATAAACATTTCCGTTAGTAAAAATCGTCCATCGCTTCATATGTGACAAGCATATAAACAGTGCAGCAAAGCATAAAAAGGTATTTAGCATTATAACGGAAGTAGAGAATTTTGCGCAGTTTTTGCAAAGTACGTGGAAAACATACGAGTAAAAAGCACCCTAAAATATGACAACTTTAAAAAATAACTATATCCTTCCGTGAGGACGTTGCTCATTTTTTGCCTTTGAAATATGTGAGTGGGACAAGTTAACCACTTTTCTTGAGACGGTGTTTCAACGACAAAATATTAAGTCGGCTTCGGTGTCACTTGCGGAAAAGTGGGAGTAGTCCACTTGGCTCTTTGCGATTATTCCGCTGTGCGTTTTCACAGTTGTATCATAGACATTAATGTCTACGCATTTATGCTTCTCAATCTGTGGGTATGTGTGTTATCTTTAAACTGAATTAGTATCCGTGAATGAATTCTGTGATAACTGCCGCGGAAAATAATTGCATAACATGCACCAGTACTTCTATATTCTAATCCGCTTTTACTTTCGGTAAATGTTATTGAAATTTATGACAATTATGTAAATTTAACGCTTATTTACTCTGATTTTTAATAACATTTTATAATAATTAGTAGTGGCGTTAGTTTTACGAGTAATTAGTGGCATGAGTTTTTTTTAATTTGGAGTCAAATTAAAAACATTTTATCAGAACTTTTAAAGTCTTGACAAATGAGAGATAAATTAAATAATATGTACTTTTCGGAAATGTTTCGATAAAAAGGTATTTTTTGAATAATTGTGGATAATTAAATTAAATGTAACCCAGGAGTATTGATGGATGATATCGATCCGGTGAGGATAAAACAAAATTTTAAAAAATGGGAAAGTAAACAGAAGCTAAAAATTGACATATTTTTCAAAATAAAAACTTGATACGTTTCCTTGAATGCAGTGAATTCTCCAAATTTCTTGTATGTGTCATATTTAATATTTCTCTATTTAAACATCATTTATTTTATTAAAAATTGCTTGTTAACAACAACAAAATCTTTGATATTCATCTGTACTCTCACTTTATGAAATACTTGAATTTTATAACCAGTTACGTTTATATGTATACTTAATAAAATTATTCGACTTTTTTAGTATGATTTTCCCCTGACAAATAACATAATAGTAATTTTACCAGGGGAAAGTAATACTAAAAAGTTTTAATTATTTATTCATCAAAGTTCCGAGAAAATGTTTTTATGTCGACTACAAATCTGAATACCATAAAATGCCATGTTCTTTATTTTTACTTACTGTTAAAAACCCAATTTTCCGAAACAAATTTCATAACATACGAGTACATGGTTTCATTCTGGATATTTCAAACATTGATAACTTTTCATTATGAGGTATTACTTTTGAGGACCATAATCCGGCTTCAATGATATACAGGTCTTATTACGGTCAATTGGGAGTTCAGTTTAAAATACTTCTAATTGTCGAGATATGATACATTTTTGGGATAAAGCATTTTACATTTAAAAGTTCTTTTATTTATTTAGGTTCTTTTATTTTTCCGAACAATCGATTTTTATAAAATTATATAAAATTATTCATTTGGAAATATACGTATGAGACATTGAGAAATGAGAATTTTTGCATTTTTGTCCATTAGTCCGGATGTCTCGACCTCACAATTTCTAAACTTTTAGACTTATAGGAATGCGATTTTGCAAACAAATGCTTCATATATAGATATCATATATTGATGAATGACAAAATGAAAAGGTTATTGCTTCCCATAAATGCAAGACAGATGCGAAAGATTTTTCCTGCACTTCGTATTTCAAGTCAAATTTGTGCATTATATTTGTAATAATTCGTGAAAATTCTATTGCCCATTACCAAAACCGCGTTAGCAATATATATTATAGTTTTCTGACTTGTTTCAATTTAAAATACATAAATATATTGAAACGAGTGTGTTCGTGTTTTTGTTTAAAAGATTACAAGTAAAGCGTATAATCAGAAAAAAATACTTTTAAAGCAAAATATTCTTTTCACGGACAATAATTTACATTTGTATATAAGTAACTTTTTAAAGAGAAAAGATTGTTTTACAGTTATCTTATTTAATTATCTCTCTCAAAATATATCTATCAATTAATATCTCATGGAATGTGGTTTATGATTTCAAACTATATATTAACGTTTAAATAATTTTCGTAAGATGCATAACAAAGTTTTGAACGGTAATAACCAAATATCGCATGTCTATAAATGTGCACGACTATTTCTCCATGTTAATTTCTTTCGAAACCGGATATAACTATGGACTAGTTTCTACACTTTGGGCGGTGAAATACACATATGAGGGAGCGTTTCCACTTATTTTTAAGTTTCCGTAGCCAAACTGGGAACGCTGATAATGTCGCCATGTCACGAATGTTAAGGCACACGGTCAGCCGCCTTATTGTGTCGAATGCCATCATTGACTCTCGGTAGAAAAAAGTACGGGAAAGTGTCAAATTAAGACTTTAGAGTGGCATAATTCAGTTATTTTCATAGATTTTTTAATAACTCATTTATTATTTATTTAAAATTTTATCAGTCTCTATTTGAGGTGACATTAAGAAATGAAAACTTCCAAGTTGAAAATTAAAATATTTTTGACATGTATTCTGTTAGCAAAAACGATGATGGAAAAATATCTTAAGACGCATTCGATGAAATATCTTTAGTAATGTACTTTTAAGAATGACTGGGACATCTCTTCAATTATTATTTTTTTGTTTCTTTCTGCAGCAAACTTTGTCATTTTATATGATAAAATACATTTTCGATATTTTCCGATAAAGTAAATTCCTACCTTCACATAAGACACCTTCACTACCTTCACAAAAGTTTTTTAATCTCATTTCAATCTGCTTCTTCTCATTAGGAAACATCGAAATATTTGCCGTACAACGTAGGATTTTATAATTAAATAAAAAAGATTTTTAAATTTTGTTTAATCCTATGGTCAATTTCCCCTAAATTATCGTTATTGAAATGATGGACAGAATATAATATTTGATTAATGAAGTAATACAAGAATTTATGGAATTTGTTTGTCTTTCTTTCACACAACTTTTTGTTTCATGACATAAAGACTTTGTTAATAAAGGAATAAATTGACTTATCAGTCAAATACATAATTTGCTTAATTTTTATGTTGCAATAGAGCTTGTAATTATGTATTTGACTGATAAGTCAATTTATTCCTTTATTAACAAAGTATTTATGTCTTGAAACAAAAAGTTGTGTGAAAGAAAGACAAACAAATTATAAATACTTGATGACTTCATGTAATCAACTATATTATATTCCTGTATTTGAAGCTGTTATCTAATAATCCGATATGTAAAATAAAAATAGCCTATTGTTATCTCCTCTCGTCATTTTTTTGGGATGATTTCGATGTCAATATATACTTCCTTGATATATTGAATACGTAAAACTAAGTTAAAAGTAAGAAAGCAGAAAATCTATTATTATAGTCAAATGATTAAATTTTCTTAGAAACAAATTTATGGGCATTCAAGAAAAATGTAATGAAATACCGGAGGGAAAGAAATGTAGGGAAGATTGTAAAAATTGACAATTATTTTGAGAGTACTTCATGACCCAAAACTAAGATATAATGAATGAATAAAACGTACGTGTGGTTGTTATTCTTCTAGGTGTTCTGTCACGAAAGGTTTACAATACCTCGCAGAGCAAGGTTAGATCAGATTGGAATATATTATTACTTTTAAATCAGTAAAAGTAGCGCAGAGGGTTTGCCAGAGCTGTGCAGTATGATTCACTTTGACAAATCTAAGTTTTATTAATTTTTAGATAACGACGATGGATTTGCTAAATATAGTGTATCAAAAACCGCATAAAGCATACATACTAGATTAAGAAATTTTCTAAACATATGTGGATTTGAGAAGTTATAGAATCTAATTAGTGTACATCACTAAAATAAAAAGAAGAATTTTATCAAAATCGGTACCTATTCCTATATGTGATAAGCTAATTTCACATCAAAGGAGTGGAAAATGACTTGCTGATAAAAGGCAAGTAGATAAAACAATGCAGCATTTAATGTATGTGTGCAATATATATTTTATAGCGTTGTAAATCTTCATATCTCCGAATTGTAAAAAGTTTTGGACACTTAATAAGATTACTGGAATGTATTTCAATTCACAATGTCAAAAATAGCGATCCATAGTCGAAGTTCATTTGCCAAGCAATTTTAATTTTTTGAACTTTTGGTTGTAAATATATCACAATTTGAAAAATCTTACTACTAAGTATTAAATTTAATTTTTTTATGTAAGTTTAAATATTTTTTATAATATTAATGTATTTTGGCATCTTTCGGGTTTAAATTAACTTGAAATTGAATATCTTTTTACATAGTATTGGGGAACTATATAATTAGTGATAATTGTTTGATTTGAATATATTAATTAAAAATCAACAAGTAGGACAACTGAATTTTTATAATTTATATGTAAATTTAATTGGCACACATGTTCAGCCTTATGCTTTATTTGGTAAAACTAAAGCATATTTTTGGAAAAAAAATTAAATATTTGAAATAATACTTTAATACATCTTGCGTAAATCCATAACATTATTATTTATTCGAAAACTTCGTTAAAGTGTTTTTGACTTTAATAGATAAGCACCCACCTTAGTTTTATTTTGCATTTAATTTACTGTTGACATTTTAGTATTTCATGGAGTGAAATAAAGTAGCCCCTATCCACAAGTATGACTTATAATACATTGGGCACCATGAAAGCTTCTGCAACCTCGCTGTTTATTTTTCGTGCAATCGTAAGTGTACATCGGTACTTCAGTGATGTATCGTAAGTGTACATCAGTACTTCAGTGATGTATCGAATTGACAAATAAATGAATAGGGAGGAACTCAAAGTGATTTCAATTCGATAACCAATATATTAAACCTCCAAGATTACCTTCAAAATGGAAGATACGATTTTGAAGGTAATCATGGAGGTTTAATATATTGGTTATCGAATTGAAATCACTTTGAACCCCGTAGACAAGGGTTACTGCTCATTTGAAAGATGATAAGCAGAAGATATTTTAAAATATAACTGTTAGAAACATGCAGTATCAAATATAGTCACTGGTCTGGTATAGAGAGAATTCAATTAAATTAGAACTACCAAAAATTATTCATACACTAGTTTTTTTTATATTTTAACATCATATAGGCAAAAATGTATATATTTTAATGTAATAAGTGTGAGAGATTCATATATATCATGCTTTTCTTTCATTGTCTCATTTAATTTGTCTTATTATTATATTATCACAATATATACAAGATACAAAGGATTTATGTTACTTCCGCCACAATAAAAAAAAGTCCAAAATTTTTAACATGCGGGTCTTTTCAAAATCTACAAGATGTTTGATAAATGAAATAATACACATATTTTCAGTTATTCACTAACATATGAAACGTTCATAGTGTCTTAGGTACTTTAATTTATTTCCTCTATATTTATTGGGTCAAAAAACTGGTATATATGTCAATAAACAGTTTGTTGTTTATTGATTATCAACAAATCAAAGCTTCGGGAAAATGAAATCATATCAGACTGCAACAATTTTATATATTAGTAAGACCAACTGCTAATATTATTATGTCAGTCAAATAGTATAATAACATAAGTATAAATAACAAATATTAACAACTATTAGCTAAAACATTAAAATTTCCTTTTGCAAGCACATGCTGTATTCCGTGCAAATTTATACAATCCTCCAAATCTAGAAAAACAGCCAATACGGAAATAAACTATTCATCCGTTCATCTATCTGACTATTAGCAAAAGTGTATTATTCAAGAGATTAAGCAAAGTAGAGGGCTGAATTTACGTTAATTTTATTTAGTAATGACCAGAAAGTAGTCGGAAAATACAAAAACCTTTTTTCGAAATTTAGAGTTATTTTCGGGGGTGTAAAATGAGTCCCAATTTTTTTTGTAACAAAAACTTCCTTGAATAAAATTCCCTTAAATCGCCAAAAATCTTTTTTACATCCCTCTATCTCTTTGAAATTGGGGAAAGGACCATATAGTTCAATTAGATATATATATATATATATATATATATATATATATATATATATATATATATATATAGTTAATGCTAAGCAATAATAAATGTTCAAAATGTCCAAGACTCAATATTAAATTACGAAAATGATTTTACTTTTCTCGGTTCCACCAATCATACCAGCGAAATTGTACACATATGTAACATGATATAGTCGATATGCACATACAATACACCTTAGTGACAGTAATATATTATACATCGTATGAAAAAAGTACTAAGTAATAAACCGATGTTAACAGAATTATATTTTAATTCCAGATGGTGGTCAAGGCCTGACGATGGGGCCAGAAGGATAGGAACCACTCGATAAAGAGAAGTAGATTCATCGTGTTTGAGTTCGTTTGACTTATCTTGGTGAGCAAGAAAAATTATATTCCCATATAATTTTTTTATTAATGTGCATCCGGTTTCAAATAAATTAGGAATATTTTAATAGCTACTACCGCATGCGTATTGCGATTAAAGTTAATAATTAATTCATGCCCTTGAGCAATTTCTTTCATGGTACTAAACCGATGTTAATGGAATTACATTTTAATTACAAATGATGATCAGTGCCTGACAATGGAGCCGGAAGGATAGGAACTACTCGATAATGAGAAGTAGATTCATCATGTTTGAGCTTGCTTGACTTGTCTTGGTGAACCCTTTAATCACAAGTAGTGAATAGGGCCAAATGTTAAAGCTGAAAGTTGCCGGCAAAACTATTTAATTGTAAGCTATTAGACCTGATTGTGTTTACAAAAATTACATATTTTCATGAATATTTGTGTGTTATTTCTACAATTAAGAGATTTAATTTTTTTTTTAGTTGTTTATGGGAAAAGTGTTGCGCTGTGAAAAGTGTAAACAAGCTTTTTAATGACTTTCACGATACTTTTGTAACAAATTTTTTTTTCTTGATGTAAACACAAATTTTTTATCATAGTGTAATTTTAATCTACGTCATTGACAAAAAACAATTTAGGTAGCATACCAATAAGTTTAAAATAGTATAAAACTAATTGCTTTCATTCTCAAAACTTAATATTTATCTACTGAAATCGGAATTGAACTTCTTTCACAGAAAAAACATATGGATTAAATTCTATTTTCTGCTACTTTCATCGATCTAATTTTAATACCAAATTTACAGAATTATGTAAGAAAGACAAGAATCAAAGGAAAAAAAAACACTTTTGGAAATAGAGTATTTTTATTGCAACTCAGATTATATGTTCAAAACGATCACCTCCAGCTGCGTTATTTCATAACGTGAAAGGGTAAAAGATACATTTTTGAATAGCCATCATCTATGGAATTATAAATTAATATGCGATTGTTTTGAATATTGAATATATTTGGCGTTAGTTTTGTAGAAATTCATTATTCACAATTAAATGAAACTACGTGATGTAGTATTATTTTTACTTTCTTTAAGTTCTTTACCACGACCTAGGTTTCGTTGCATTACAACATCTTCAGGTGGGCTATTAGCAAAGATCTTTGCTAATAATAAATAAATAAATAATATTTGTTTGACAACATCTTCAGGTGGGCTATTGCCTACCTGAAGATGTTGTAATACAACGAAACCTAAGTCGTGGTAAAAAACTTACAAAAAGTGGAAGTAATACTACATCAAGTAGTTTCATTTAATTGTGGATGCGATTGTTTTAAAAATATGCAAACCTTATTAATATTGGGAACTGTAAGAAGTTTACTGAAGTAAATTATTGATATGAAACAGAAAAGGATCAGGTCTAAAAGCGCTTCATACACGTAGAACTTATCCGCAACGACACAAACAAGTTTTGTAAGTTTCATTACGACATTAAATGTGTTTATGATTTAAATTTTGTTGATTTAATGTACGTCAATTTCTCTAAAGGTTTAAATATTTTCAATTTCTTTACCCGTGTTGGTGTATTTATTTTCACAATTCTATCCACATCTAACTAAGAATGAATTACCAATACTCTATGCGAAGTTGTGTTTTATGATAAATAACAATTAATTATACTAATATTATGCTTCGAATTTCGAAATCTTTCATATCAGCATAAGTAAAGTTATATTAAAATTCACTGTACTCTGACAAAAAGGCTTCAGTGCATTTTTTTAGGGGCGAGGAAAATGTAAATTTAGTAACCGAAAATATTACCTTTTAATCTTTAAAATTTCTGCAAAATGCTTAATAAGTTAATGAGTATATTAAGCTATGGTCGTAGGCTAGATAAATCGTGGAATTCTTAAGTATAAAAGATCTGCGATACTACTGTCATGACTGACTTATGTTTTTAATGCAAGCACATATCTGTCAAGATATTTCACTCGGCTGAAACTACGTGTAATAAAATTAATTGTTCTTTTCGGAAACCTTTTTCATATAAACGACTCTCACTGAAAAGATTTATGGAACAAACAGAAATATAACCAGTGACAATTGGTCTTCCTCATTTGAGTATAACACTCATATTTTGGTATAACAAGAAAAAAATAAGAGAGATTCCTCTGAAGTTTTTCCCTCTCAGATGCAATCCTGTTCTTCCATTAGTTTATGGTTTTTATAGTGATAAAACTTTAACGTCTTTTGCCTATACAAAGTAAAAAGACATCGAATCGACAAGCAATAAATCTGTACGTTCTTTGGTGAATTGAATATATTATATAACCTCCTTATTATTTGCAAACAATGATATTTTTGTCATAATACATGGCATAAGCAACATGACAAAGTGTCACAGAGGTTATTTCTAGCATATTTAATATATGCACAAATTTATTCATAATAGTTGAAATCGAGATAAAATCAAAACTTTCTGTATCGGACGTAAAACATCTAAACGAGCCTCCAGTTAACTGATTGTTCCTGAGCACTTGAATGCGCTCATACAATAAATCTTGTAAGAAACAAACTTCACACTAGATTCTGTCTAAGTTATTCAATGCGACTCTAACAAATCTAAAGTCTAGTTGTAAATAGGAGATAAGTTTGAGTCTTAGATAGAGACGTTATATTTTTGGGGTGTAAATAAGTTATTCGAATTTTTACATTTGTCTATTTCATGAATTTTTATATTTATGGCATGAAAACGCCAATTGTATGGGTTGCAAAATTATTTTTTAGAGGTTGATTTTAAATAATTTTAATACCCGAAATTCCTGAAGCTAAAATAAAAAAAAGCTTTGTTAGGTATTTTCATAAGATTTAACAAAAAACCGTAGCGATAATTATATATCTTGCACTTTTTAGGTAACCTGCTACATTTAGACCTATGACAGATATGTTGAGTAATGTATTTATATACTTAATACAAAAATTCAATAAATTTGTATTGAATTTTTGTATCGATATCTGAAACATGACCCTCATGTCAAGGCTATTTTAACACCATTTAACAGTAGCTTAAAAATATTTGAATGGCGTTATTTATAAAAATTGTTATTATTATGTCTACAAACTTTGGACGTTACCGTTTCGTATGTAAATATTTTAAATTAAACATTCGTGTAAATATACATGTAAATATTTTATTCATACATGTAAATATTTTAAATTAAATTAAACATCGATTTGTAACATTTTATAAAACAGTATTTAAAAATTATATATATATTTAACCAAAAGTAATATAAAAAAACTATAGTTTAGTATAAACTATAGTTAGTTGTAGAATTACAAAGTATTTTTAAGCGTAAGTACTTATAATAGACTACATAGCTGTAAAATGGCACGCAGTAATAGCAGGTAGAAATCTGAACACTGTCACTGCATACACGAATAATTTTATTACGTCTAATATTTGTAAACCTTAGCAACCCTTCTTATTTCCATCTTACAAAAATATGCACGTAGGGGATCTAATCACCCGTGAATTTATTCCTTCCTTCCTTGTTTTCATGAAGTAAATAAAAGACATTGTAAATCTAAAAAACATTTCTATTAAATTTTTAACAAAAATATGACATGTCTAGCTACAAATAAAAAGTGTTTTCAAACTATTAAATCGTCAGTTTCCTGTTTACGTACTAAATCGTCGTCACCGTGGTGTATTGGGTTGATCACAATTCACGGCCTTTGATTGCGAGGCGCACCGCGAGGATCCGGGTTCGATTTCCGGCCGCTCGTCGAGCGGGGCTGGATTGGTGTTCTGGTTGGTTATAAGAGATTGCTCTCGTAGCAATAAGCCCGCCATATGTATCAATTAGATACATTAAAGTACAGAAATAATAAATTAAAAATTACAAAATCAGTTCAAAACAAAATGAGTCTTTTTTCTCTTCAGAATTATAACTAAAAATATGAAATAGGAATATAATTTTCAATCTCTTAAAAACATAAAAAATCACAAAGGCTTTGTTCATTTATGAGACTTACGAAAATTATCGTAGAAGGCTAAACTGATGTTGCAGACATTTTGTAGCAACATCGTTTTAGTCTTATACGACCATTTTTCTTTATGTCAGTATTCTAAATTATTCTTCACATTTGGCACATATATTAACATCAACGGAATGCAAACGAGCTACATGTTTTGGCAATTTGAACACAATCTTGGAGTATTACTCACTTTCCGGTGCAGGCACAAATGGCATCTTGCTTTTTTGGTCCTTTGTTTCAGCACGACTGTGTCTATGAGTTCTTAGCCATTAATGTGTCCTCAGGAAGGTCAATATCAATCGGTTGCAAAAAGGTGTTAATCATTTCTTTTAGTTCTCTTGAAAGATTTGGCGAAGAACTTCTATCCTGAAGACGAGGACCAACTAAAAATTATCTACGTTTTTCCAAAAGTTAGTGAGGGTTCATCATTTGAGGGTTGAATCCACAATGAAGCACATGATTATTTACTCCGGATATGTTCAACATAGCACGGAATATTGTGGTTGGCGACTTTTGACTCTTCCTGTTTACTGCGTAGGCCGCACAATTCATCCAGGATATCAATTCTACCTTTAGAAAAATTGTAAAATTTGATTATTTCTTGTTTCTTGGAATCGATAAGTTGTTTTATAAAGCAACGTATAAGTTCTAAAAAGAAAGCAGAAAAGAAAAAAATGCCTAGTCACCACACAAATACGTAAATTATAATATCTAGTATATATCATGACTAATCCATTATATCGTTTAATGTGACTGGCGCTGATGAAGAAAATAGATGGATTATGAATACCAGATAGTAAATTCAATCGTGAATGAGAAATTTGGTGGAAGGTTGGTGTGAACTATCATTAATGCAGTCGTATAGAAAAGCAGTATCACGGTTCAAGACAACGAAAAAATAAACGTAGAAGGATGTTATAAATTTCTTAAAAGTAAATTTCTTAATAGTAAATACATATTTAGGTATAAGGAGATAATACGTTTAGAAGTTCTAAACATATAGTTTTTTGAAGAGAATTTCATGTTTTTTTTAGCTATTGAATATATTTGGCGTTAATTTTGTATAAATTCATTATTAACAATTAAAGAATCTTTGCTAATAGCCCACCTGAAAATGTAATACAACGAAACCTAGATCGTGGTAAAGAACTTAACGAAAGTAGAAATAATACTACATCACGTAGCTTCATTTATTTGTTTTTTTTAGTTCTTAAGAGTGCATCTCTCTGCTGGTCTAATTACGGGTAAACTAAAATCTATATAAATTTATTAGGATGGGATTTTTTCATTTATGTTCCTGAGTGTACTAAGAAGGACGTGAATTGTATTTAATTTTGTTCAAGAAGAAATTGATATAACTTGACACGATTTCAAAATGTTGAGGAATATAGAAAAGGATAGGGGATTATTTACAATCAAGGTATGACTTATTGCTAATGTATCTCACTACAAAATTTTATAAGCGAAATTTGCCAAAAAATTACATTATAGTAATAAATAAGTTTCATAACACATAAGTTTATCAAAAATATTGACATAGGCATGCTCATTTTAAACTTATGGGTTTTTTGTCCTTATCGTAAACAAATCATATTTTCCAACATATTTGTGTCTTTTTGTTTTTGCGAATATGTTTTCATCACAAATCACTAAACGGAATTGAATTTTTTACAAAAGAAGTTAGAAGTTTAGTTACAATGGACGCTTTCTTTATTTGCTGATTCCAAACGGTGGCAATGAGATATTGGAATGAAATTTATGAAAAACTCTTCTTTATTTCAAAAATGAAGTTATGGAAACTGACCGTTTTACAGTTAGTAATTCGGGCTGGGTCTCCAAATGTTAGAAAAATAAATACATTTTTCTCAGTTCTTAATATCCTTCATAACATGGATTTTACCGAACATTTTTTTAATAGTAGTATATCTCAAACTTTATCAGTCTATGAAAACGAGCGGTGTTGAAAATATGCTCAAAATATAACGACAGTTGCCTCACACGTGGCTGAAAGTTGAATTACAGGCACGTGTTTTTGTAGAGTACTTCACCTGTGCGAGGACGATTTCCAAGGAAAGATGCGTGTTGGTAATAGGTTATGTTCAATGGTCAAGTATAGGGACTGCGTGAACGATGCACGACGATTGACGGTATTACGAATTATTGCATGATTAACAAATTTTTCGGTGAAGGTAAAAAATAAAATATCGGCTTGTTTAATTCTCGTTAGAAGTCTCATAGTAAAATAACTCAATATGCATGTTTTACTAAAACTAAAGTAAATGGAAATGTAGCACAGCGTTTATTTTAATGTTCGCTGCTAAAATATGAATAAACATTTTTTTTACTTTTCATCGTCAGTCTGAGATATTAGTGATGGCGTTGATTAAGCAAGTTAACTAAATCATTTCACTTAAGTCTTCCAGAACCTGTGTGTTTGAGAAATTCCTTTTATATTGAGCATATTAAAAATAAGCGAAACCTAAGGCAAAGATCTGTGTGGAAACTTTTTTGGCCCCATTTGTGCGTCTAATTTTAAAACAGAATAATATTAAATTTAAATTTCAAACATATGTTGTTATTATTTGAGAAAAGCGAAGATCCTATTTAAAATTATTTAATGTTTTATTTCATTAGACTCCTGTTCGCGCAAGAGGTGGGGAATAGGGGCCAAATTACGTTATTCTATTTAAACTTGGGGGATATGATTTAAAATACCTGTATAAGCAGATTACAAATTTATATTTATTCTTTCGCGTTGAATACAACGACGTGGGACACCATTAGAATCTATGTATATTAACCTATATTATTACTAGGTCCATTTTGATAATATTGACTGATTCTCAGGTACTTGGAAGTTCTCGTCAATAATAATAGATACAATCAATTCGAACGACGAATACTACAATATTTTAAACTCTAACATTTCGTAAGTTATAAGCAACATAAATATATGTTTTTATTTATGAAATCTAATTTACAGTATAAATTAAAGTACTCTGTACTCGCATGACAGTCTTTGAATTATAAACTATCTCATTAAGAATTTCTACTAATATAATAAAAATGGAACGTTGGAAGGAAAATATTATTTGTTTTTCTTCACGTTTTTATAGCCTAATAAACTTTAACGATATTTTGTCCACGGAGAACAAATATCGTAGTTTAAAGGTAGGCTATATATAAAAGGGTCTCGTTTAGGAGACTCATTATACATTACAAAAGCAGAAAAATGAATACAAAATATTTAAGAAATAGGCCAACGCATGAGAAACTGAACGTTTTGCCAAAACTATATGAAAAGTTCACGACAATATATACCTAGTGTCAATAGGTAACACAATAAGCGTTTTAATTATAAATAAAATATTACTGATGAACAAAATATTCTTGGATATTAATTTCGATAACTCATGAATGTTTATTTAAATAATTATAATTTTCTGTTATAATTTAATATTTGTAAAGGTAATCATTTATCCTTGTTTATATTTACGCAGCGTGTGCGTATTTTGACCGCATTGGCAGTTCAGACGGAAACGACGGGGCGTGAAATATATATCTTTTTAATTTCTAAAACTTTTTATAACTTTATTGATTTAATTTACTCCACAAACAAGGTAAATATTATTTGGAGAAAAAATAGAACAATCGCACAAAAATTTTAAACGCGATCTGAAAAAGTGTTTTGACTTCCACGATGAGATTACTTTGAAAATGTTCTAAAACCCAAAAAATACAATATCTTTAATTACAGAATAATGTTTTAAATATAGACCAATACTTGATCTTTTATATTCAAGGCAGTGTTAAATACGAAATTGAACCTCGCAAAATAACTTGACCAGAACAGATAGTCGTCGAAATAATTTATTTTATGAATTATTATCGTCCAAACGGAGCGAGCGGCAAAAAGTGAGTGCGCGTAATGTCCATTCGTAAAGCGGGGCTATAATAAAAGCAAATTGGGTGCGCCGAAGCCATTCAAAACGGTAAATTAGGACGTTGCCCGTAATTAAATTTTAGTTAAGACACACCGAGCGGATCTAGC
Source organism: Druceiella hillmani (assembly GCA_039881145.1). NCBI lineage: Eukaryota > Metazoa > Arthropoda > Insecta > Lepidoptera > Hepialidae > Druceiella > Druceiella hillmani. Next base: position 21,970,990 of record JAYKKI010000001.1, on the reverse strand, counting down.
TTTGGGTCCCGAAACTAGTTATTTTCGAACGTATTTTAATCAAAGCCTATTATGATGGAGTTTCTTAATCTAGCTGGCGTTTTGCATGATATATGGCAGAAAAGATTGCGGAGAGGTCATCACCGGCGGTAAGGAGCGAGCATTAAATAAAAATTTTAAGAATTCGCTGTGTATTGCCGTTATTTAACTTGTGGGTATTGGGATATTTATGTAATGATTTAAAAATAAACTTATGCACAGAGAATTTTAACAATTCGCTATGTATCACTTTATTTTTATTTTATTGGTTACGTTAATATGTGCTTTGAGTTTTTCTTCTTTTACTAACCTGCACCTTATGAGATATTGGGATGGAAGAAAAGGTAATTCACAAAATGATACGCGACATAAATTGGTTAAAAGAGTTCAAGTTTTGAAAGTAGTGAAAAATTCAATTGATTCAAAAAGGAAGGAAAAATAGATAGTTTTAGTCATTGCTGACCGTGGTAATATTGAAAGTGATTTGAAGCCATTTAGCCATGTTTATTCATTTTTACAAGTATGAAAAACACTGAATCGACTTATTTTCAATTTTCATTAAGTAACCCATGATTGTCCTCATTTCTTGACATACTTTAAATATTACAAAATATAGCTATCAATAATCACCACAATTATATAACAGGTTGCGTAGATTGTAGATTTGTTAATACTTTCCAAGGAAAAACTTATACAAAGAGACCAAAAATATAGGAAGAAAATACCAGTCCCAAAGCTTAAACAAGTGCTGACAGAATTAAAGAGAAAATGTTAATTATATCTAGAAATCAAAATAAGAAAATTAGACTACACACAGCGACAACGTAATGTTTTTGCGGCATTACACAAAACAACTGGCGGATATATAGTATTATAAATTTTGTTTTCGACTTTTCACTGTTTTTAATATTTGTATGTTTTGAGTGATTATAATTTTTAAACTTTTCTGCATTATATCCATTACATATTTTAAAGTTTTGTAAGATAATTTAGTTATGAAAAATGCGTTTTTATAAGATCCATCAAAGTAAAAGAAAATTTTATTGTAAATTTCAATGATTTTTTTTATTTAACTATGTTTATTTTGGTTATATAAACATATTTTTTTATTTATTGAGATTGATGTAGGCTATGTTCTACAATCATGCAAATACATTCTAAATAAAACTTACAAGTTTGCGTATAATTTAACAAAACAGGGTCAAGTTCCAGTGCGAACAAAACTTAAAAGAATGCGTAAAATTTACAAAACCGGGATCAGTGCCTAATATGAGTAAAATTAAAAATATGCGTAAATCCTATAAAACCAAGGTCAGGCCCAGGATTAGAGCCGGGTCAGTGCCTAGTACGAGTAAAACTTACAAAACGGACCCTCCCTTATCCATCCTGCATACATAACATTTAAAACAATTAAAAGTACATAGTAATCTTATTAAACTCTTACTCATATTATAAATATTTCTTACGTTATGAAAAAATTTCTGGCACATGTTTGCTATTGAAATTTTACCTTGCATATATTTGAGGGGCGAAAGCAAAATAATTTTGTTACCCATATCTCTTTATCAATTGATTAATGCCTTTTACAAATTGATTAACGCATTTTAATCAAAATTATTTTATGTGTGTTTATAATTGGAGTATTTATAAATGGGATAGGGAAGTTTCCAGATTTCTTACATACGTAGTTAATAACAAGGGAGTACATTATTATTTAAAATGTTGGAGACATTTCTCAGGGGAAAGACACCGGTTCAAAAGAAGTGGATGTGAGATTTTCCATTGCATTTTGTAAAATATTTTCTGTGATGCCCTTTTCTCGTACTACGGTCCATGAATAAATAATTTGTTCCACTCATCACATCATGTATGAGTAGATCATTAAAGAATAAGAATTATAGTCTCCTGGTATATATATTCCTATAAAATTTCACATATTTTAAATGGATTTAAAATAAAATAGTTGAGGCTGGGATATATGGGTATATAGATGAATATATTGACGTGACGAAATAAAAAGGGTTCGGTTTTTCGTCTTTTCTTTAGAGAACAATAAAAAACTATTTTAATAGAACATTATATATTTTCCCATTAACACGGATATTTGAAGCTTTCTTGTAATATTGATAATTTTTGTTAGTTTCAATAAAAAAACACATCTGCCAACAATTTTCATCATAATTTCTTCATTTTTAAATATATCATTATTCTGATATGTTGATAAATTAAATGTAATATTTTATTACCGGCCTGTAGTAGCAGTAATGGTGGCAAATGACTGTTAGGTTGAATTAGTTTTTATTATATATGGTAAAAATTATTCTCACTATTTAAATAAGTGCTAATCGGTACTTTGCAACTTGTAACCAAATAAATCGTTTTCCTGTGACAAATGAACGATTTGTTCACTTCATTTTACATTCTCAATTATATTCAAAATCATTTTTGATGTCAAGTCGCATGATGCATGTTTATTGTCATATCAATAATGTCATGGAATACATTAAAATTTCATGTCAATATTAGATAAAACTAACAGAATATAAAAGTTTGTATCAATATATTCTGGCATAAGTACAAATCGATTTTTACTGATTTGTACTAATTATTTCTATATATTTGAAGAGGAAAGAAAGACATCCAAAAACATTTTCTGAAATTTATTTTCGTCCAGCGACACATGTTATTACTGAAAAGAATGCAGGTAAATGAGAGACAAAGGTAGCAAAAAAAATTTTTATCTGGACAGATTTTGATTTGCCCTTCACTAAACATCTATAATATATGAATATCACCTTGAAAAGGTAATAGTTATTTTTGTAACGTTTTCTATGTAAGTCTGTTTAAATAAATGTTTGACTGTATTTACATATTTTGTAGAAATAAGGAAACACAATTTCCTCTTTTTATGTTACATCAAATGATCTTAAACTTATGTCATCGTGCTAACGTTTACTTCCTGCGCAAGTTTCACGAAAGATGTTTTTTAAGCCATAGATTTAAGAAATATTTGACAAAATAGATATTCTGTTCTAAAACCAAATATTTTTAGTATAGGTTTAACTTTTACACGTTGATTCAAAGATGTCTACAAAAATAGATAAAGCAAAATAAATACGTCATCATAAATATATTTTACACAGACGCCAAGAGCCCTTCACTTTCGTTGCGGTAACGTTACCTTGTAATTTATCGCTTATGAAATCCATCAAAAGGCGGAAATTCCTTCTAATATGGCGCTGCCAAACGCAGAACGGTGGATATCAAAGCGTATCATAATAATTTTAATTTATGCGTCGCAATCATTTTCGCAAGTTAATTGTCAACGCTGCCTTCTGCACGCGAGTACTCCATCCCTGTAACTATCCACATCTAGGTGGGAGACGCGTAATATTCGCACGCTGCATAATGATTAAAATATTCGTACTACAGTCTTAACCTAATGATATTTTTCATGGCAACATTTTTGCCTAAATATGAATCGCAAAATTTTATGGGCGAATACTTACTTTGGCTCCGTAATGACATTCGTTCCAGGTTAAATTCTGATTAGTAAGGGAGATTGTCAAATTTGAATTAGACCACCATCAATCGCCTAGCTGGCAATATTGTATTTACAGTGGTTTTTTGACTAATCTTGACCAACATCAAATTTCAGTGAAGAATAAGAGGAGTAGTTGACTCATTAGTAATATCAAATTACAAATTTGATTGAAATTTTTCCCTCGCTCTGTGTTTGTATTATAGGCTTGTACGCAGAGTGAAATTAAAAGTGTTCTTAATATTGTCTAAAATTCACAATTAAATGAAACTACGTGATGTAGTATTATTTCTACTTTCAGATAAGAAATAATTTTAGATAATCATTTTTTTTTAAGATAAAAAGATTTTTGCTAATATCCCACCTGAAGATTTTGTAATATAACGAAACCTAGGTCGTGGCAAAGAAATTAAAGAAAGTAGAAATCGTCACGTAGTTTCATTTAATTGTGAATAATGAATTTCTACAAAATTAACACCAAATATATTCAATATTGTCTAAAATATTTTATCAAAAACCGTGCCTGTATGAATATCAATAATATGTCTCGATTTTATTACTATATTTAGTTTTCCTTGAAAATAAACTCCTGGAAGTCCAAAATTATCACGAAAATTTTAGAAATACTAAACACCAAAAACGGTGTTTATTTACAAATAGTTTTAAAGTTAGACTTCTTGGATCATGCAATTGATGATGTAATATAAAGTGACGCTAAAGTAATGAAATTTTTGATCCGTGAATATTATTTCTTAAGTAGAAACTTTAGACTATTATTGATCATATGATATTGAAGCTAAATTTTCAATGTATTTGTTATCTTTAATTGACAATGAATATATCGCCTAATAGATGAAAAATTAATTTTAAAACTACAAAGGAAAAGCATGGCTCTTACAAACCAATAGTGGTAGGACTGTCATAGTGTAAAGGATATACCAGAGCTATTTAAGATAAAAGAGTCGTTAAAATGTACGTAGTTAAAATTGATAGACATATTACTAAAAATTGAAGAACCAAATCAATACCGTGAAAATGGTAAAGATACTTATTCTTCAATTTAATGACTTACAGTTATGTATACCATATATGCAGAAGTCAAGTACCCACATAATATTTTTAAAACTTAAACCACAATTATTTCATGAGAAATATTTATTTTAAGATAGCTATAAAATAAAAAAAACCATTAAGAGAACATGGTAATACGTTAGAAATTATGATATTTAGAGGAAGGTAGGAAAAAAATTAATTTCAACATGCGATCCTTTACATGACATTCAAAAAAGCAAGAATTCAATTTAAGAAATGTTTAGTTAAGAATTAATGCATACCGGAATAAAATTTTATGAAAGATGGTAAATATATTTATATAATTACATTGCGAGTGTTGGAAGCGATTTGGAGAATTGTCACGAGAGATAAAATGGAGAAAACATTTTCTTTTATACCCCATTTTCCTTCAATGAAACTTAAATAGATATAGTCACCAATTTTTTATATTCTTATAAGTTTATATTATGTGTAGCATATATTTAGAAATGGCAATAACTAGAATAATTTTTAAAAGGGTTTGAACATTTTGAAAATATTGTTTTTTTTTAATTGCATTGAAAATTTAAATTCATGATTTTTTCTGTACCTTTTCGAGACTTTCATGGGTCATAATATATTTTTCGGCATATATTTTGAGACAATTCCCAAAAATATTAATTTCTAAAAAGTATTGAGAATTTGTACAACTATTTTCAGCTGTCTCGATGACGTTCAAATGACTCCACCTCTCTAGCTTTTTCGTATGGCATACCGTCCGTCTGACACTATGTACATATATTTTTATATAAACATGAATTCGAAAACGATACTTGGTTGAATATATGCTAATCTGTGTGCGCTTGACCCAGATATTTGCACTGCTTGCAGTTATGTTCTTTAAAACTGGAAGCGTACCTTATAACAAAAACAAATAAAGTTAAGATGATATAAATTTATGTTTCAAGTATTATTTATAAAACTAACTAATCCCTATAAATGTGTGTACATTAATATACATATTATGGACTAACTTTTAGAATTCTTTTGGGAAAGGCACACAGTCCCTTAAGAGAGAAAAAAACCCTGCTAAATGACGCTGTTGATGCTTTAATCAAATAAAAAAAATTGTATAATTATAAATTACTTATAACATTTTTTTAAAAATTTGGCCGAAAGACTCATTTACTGGTTACTGATAGTAAAAATTAATTAAAAATCGCCAATTAGAATCGGGTATGAACGTCAATCGCCTAAATTCATATAATTCCAAAGTGCTAAATCTACAGAAGAACCAAGCTGAATATTGTAAAGCAACATTTTTTTTGTATATAATTAGGTCAACGCGTAAACTGTCGAGGGTAGCAAGCGAAACTTGAAACGAATAGAATTGAAGCGAAAGTTGTATACACGCTCGGGAATTATGAAAGCATATTTGAACATAAAAATCGTTATCAATCCTAAGAAAACACTCGAGGTTGTCAATGTGTTCATGTCAAACCCATGATATTGTCAGTAATATTAGCAAATAAAATATGATACATATGGAGTTTCTCAGCAATATCTGATTTTGTTTCCGAATCATTAGATTATTCGATAATAAAGAGCAATTGTTTAGAAAATATACACATTGATCAATGAACCTAAAAATATTTACCTAGATAGTAATCGATGTTACGATAATTATTACACTGTTATGGTATTTTAGTTTGTGTTTGATTTAAGTTCCTAGAACTATCGTCTCAAGCGATTGCCGTAACGATTCGAAATTCTTCTCTTAGTACTTCTTCAAGCTGATTATTCAAATTATCAATTTTTTTAACTTCTTTGCCGTGACAAATAAATAGTTAAGTATTATTGTAAGCATAGTTAGAAATTACAATTTCGGCTTACAATTTTCAAACGTAGTATCTTATGACCTATTAGCTTTGTAAAATTTGATAATGGTGTTATGAAGGGAACAGAGAGATTTTCATATATTTTGTTGATAGATGAAACTATCAACAAAATATTTTTATTTTTATAAACTTTCGACTTTTTGTCAAGTCGATAATTATACTTTTCACTAACATGCATATTTTGAAAGTCATTCCAAATTCAAACTGTTTTCTAATAAAATAAACATTTAGTAAGAAACGTAATATATACGGGACAATAATCAGATAAATAATAACTATAGTAAATATTTCATTACAATTATGAAAATCTTTGGTCACTATATTATATTGATGCAAAAATGTTAACTATAGACATTAAGCTAGAATACAGTTAATTAATTCGGTCGAAAAACAGAAGGATCATAAAACACGCCAAGCCTTTTTTATTAAAATATTATTAAGGAGAAAATTAATGACAGTTGAATTCGCGTACGGGACGCGGATATGCTAATAAGGATACGCATCCAATAATAAGGATACACATCCTTAAATGACAGATATTATTATTAGAAGGCAGAATATCATTCAGTAAGAGCTGAGATTTATGATATTATATATATTTCCATGATTCAATTGTACGTAACTCTGGAATTTATTGAAACCTACTTGCATAGTTTGCACTGGAGAAAGAGAGGAGGCTAAATCTGAATTTATAGATTATTAGGTTTTTGTACTTTTGAACACATAAAGTCTCGCACGGCCGTATATATTTTTTATTTATTTAACTTGCTTTTTTTAGATGAACGTTTTGTTTATGTAATTAAAATATTTTTATTTTTCTATTTATAAGTTATTACACTACCTCATGGATATATTATAGTTTTAATGGAAATAACAGACAGTTTTAGTAGAATTCTTAGGAAAGGATGAATCAGTAAATCATTAATTTAGAAATTAATTCATCGTTTATCCTTAGAATAGAAAAGTGATTACTATAAAGACCTGGTAACTGGGAGATAGAAGTTGCTTTTTCTTTGAAATGCTTTAATCAAATTAATGAGTGTATGAACGTTTTATTCATTTTGTCTTCCGTTCATCATTACCCTATCCAAACTATTGAACAGACTTATTTAAAATTTAAAAGTTGTACCTCGTTACGACAAAAAAGTTTAACTTTCTAAAATTATGAAAAAACACCACATTTGTAACTAAGTGAAGTCTAAAAAATTATATGTCATTATGTAAAAATATAGTATGTACAAAAATAATAAAACACCGTACTAAATAAAACACCATACTTTAAATATGGTGTTTTAGTATATATATTACCTGGTCTTCAAAAATCGATCAAAATTAGGTGACTTTTAACGAAATTTGTTAAAAAAGCTTACAATGCATATTTTTCCCTTCTTCGGAAAAATTCAGAATAGGAATCTTTTGCAGACTCTACTTTAAAAATTTTATAAATAGTCTATGCAAAAATAAAAATAAAAATTTCATCTAGTCTAACGCCTAGACAAAATTTTTTTAAGTAATCAAAAATGGGTTTTGGGTAATTGTAAGGCTCTAGAATACCATAATATAATTGCCAACATGTTTCGAAAATTGACGAAATTAATCTTTAAAGATTAGGAGCTATTTTGAGAGACAATACATCTTTTCCGCAAAGTCATTTGCATTAAACTCTGATAACCTCCACCATTAGAACAATGAAAGAAGTGAAAGCATGAACGGTGAAACCACCCGATGGCCCAATTACTATCATACTTTACGAATTCCATAAGCAAGAACCTCAAACAAAGAATAAAGTCTGTTTATCTTTTTTGTGCATATTTAAGTATTACCTATTTTGTGCTTATTTATTATTCCCTTTGTCTCTGTGGCTAGACTTCATCTCAAAAATTAGACCTAATCTGGAAAGTCCAAGATTATTATATCAGTTCACAAAAATTACTTCAAATTTATTTACAAACTTTAAGCCGTGAAATGGCGGTTACCAAGCACAATCGTAGATACAGTTTGAAATAAGATTAATGGAAGGGATAAAATAAACTGCCACTTATATTCAATACTTCAAAATAATTCCTACAGTGATTTTTCCAGCAAAACCTTCAGTACAGCGATTAGCGCAAATTAATAAAATTTGTCTAAAGCTATTTCCACTTTTAATTCATGAAGCCTCATACACATAATGTAATTTACAATTCCTTATTAGCCTACGAAATTTATTCTTAGACGTCAAAATATTCCATTTCACGCAAGTGTCTACTAAATAATCATTTAAGCAATAATATTACGAGCTAGCATATGACTCACTTAAGAGGTGTGATACAAAAGATATTTCATTGGCTTTATAAATAGGTAGTTGTTGTCATTCACAAAATGACATGATATAATTATTTCCATCGGTTTAATAATGTAATATATTTTCACAAAGGAGCAAATTGACGTAATTTTATTGCTATATGGTAATACATATATTTTTTTATTGCTATATTGTAATACTATATTGCCATATTGTTATAATTTTATTGCAGTCATTATTGCTATATTGTAATACATATATTTTTTTATTGCTATATTGTAATACTATATTGTCATATTGTTATAATTTTATTGCAGTCATTATTGCTATATTGACACAAAATACCAATAGCTGAAGGGAATATTAATATGATAATGAGATTTACGAGCATTGACTGCATCTATTGTAATACTTATTAAATATCTTTAGTGTGATTACGTGGAAGACATCGATGTTTTCCGTGAGTTGTTAAAAAACATTTTATTGTCATTACAAGCTTATTGCAAATCATTCTTCTACCACTTACACCTTGTAAGAATTGAATTTTTCGGCTCCCAAGTGAAATTATTCCTGTATCTGTCCGTCAAGCTTCTCACGGTCTCGCACTTTCCATAAGTTTAGGCTTATATTGTCATGAAAATGTACTGCGATAATATGCTTCACTCCTAATATATATATATATATATATATATATATATATATATATATATATATATATATATATATATAACATATTTTGAAGATATATCTTGTAAGAAGTATCAATACATAGTTTTTAAAAGAACTTTAATAATTTTTATCATTTTCCATTAAGTGCGTCTTGCGAAATATGAAGCTTAAAAGTGAGATGCATTATATCTCGTTGTCGTCCCACATTTTCAACCACGGGTGCAGAAAATGTGGGACAAATTCAACATACTAAGTGCATTCGATTTCGTTTCAATTGCATCAGTAATTTCATGAGATACAGGCAATTGGCGAAACTCACTTTTTGCATATTCCAACACAAACTCGATTAACTTTTACATATGTCTGTTTTACATATCAATGTTTGTTAGATACAAATATTGTAAGTTTAATGAAAAAATTTCCGAATTTAAAAATACTCTACTGTACTCTGCACGGTAAGGCGATCTGTTAATCTCTCATTTTGACCTTGTACATTGGCAAAGAATTTGAGTATCCGAGATTGTATTTAGTTGATAGACGCTGCTTGTTGCGAGTTCTTAGAGCATAAGAGGTATTAGTTCGTAAATTATTTAATGCTATTTCCAGTAATCTTCTTCTGCACTACATCTTCAAGGTATTTAGGTTCTTTATCTTGATTACTCAAAATATCCACATCTCTGATGTACATAAATACGGCAAATTGAGAGTTCGAACGTTTATTAGTTTTGGTTATGTTTCAGTTTCTATTATTTCTTTAGTAGACTAAAATAAATAATTCATATAACGATAAATCGACATGTATATATACAAAATATATTTGTATGCCTTAAAGTTTTTTTTGAAATAAAAAATGATGGAAAAAAATATTGGATACAACGGTACCATATTTCGCATCTTTAGCAATTCTCGTACAATTTAAAAAATATTATTAAATATATGCAACTGTTTTTTGTACAGAAATCGGTTTATGGAAGAAATAATGTTAATATTATATAATGCCGGTTCGTATGGTACTCGCGAAAATCAAAACGAAAAATAAAACTCAACATACTTCGGCCCAACGTTAATACGGTGCTAGTTTAATATCATTGAATGATTCTTTGAGGGAATTTCTAGTTAGACTATCGACTAAAATTTTAATGTAATATCCAATATTAAGTTTTTATGACATTATTTCATACTCGCAGTCACCATTTAAATTACAAAGTAGCATTTCATCAAAGTCACCACTCGATATCCAGCTTGCACGTTAATATGTTTTCCAGTAGTACAGAAAAATGTTCACTAATTGATTTAATGAAATTTTATGTATATATTTAGAGGTTTGCTACTATACTTGTATGAATATAATTTTAAAGGTTGAAAGTATATCATGTAAAGATTTGTGGTCACATCAAATTCATTGGAGGCAAAGCGCCTATTGGAGGATTTTTTGAAGAAGAACATGTGGCATAAAACCTTTTAATTTACTTTATAAAAAGTAATTAATTATTCTGCAAATAACGTTTATATTTGCAGATAGATTTAAAATACCATTACACTCAGCACCTTAATAAAACATAAACCAGTGACGTAGATGAAAACCTTCTGATGAGATCGAAGCCAATTCCAGATCACTTCTTAAGCTTGTTTGCCGCTAATGGAGAGGCGATTATTAAATTTGTCAAAATCCAAACTCAAAAGGAACAAGTCTTTTGAGAGATTAAAATTTCGAGAAAGTTATTCCTCAATATAACCTTCATTTTCATGGAAAATACGTATTTTGTTTAATATTATTTCTTTGGTATGCGTACTTAAGATACTCGGTGTTTCTTTATTACACTTATTACATTAACTAAACTCCTGAGCTCTATACTCTATATTTATTTCTATATGCAATAGTTTCTCTAATTTATAGGTACACACATATATATGTATATGTATATATATATATATATATATATATATATATATATATATATATATATATATATATATATATATTTATTTATTTATTCAGATCAAAATTCTGCCAATAACAGGAAAATATTTTTTATATTACTTATTTTCTTTCCACTTTATTTGAGAAGGAAAATATTATTAATTTCAAATATAAATATTAACATTTCAAATCAACATCTAGCTAGACAGTCCGTTTCCAAGTTTTCGAAATAATAAGAGTTTTTTCAACGATTACTTTTAGGCTGGTGAAACTATCAAATTTATGCGATAGAAGGAAAGGTATTCCAAGTGCCACTTAATATATTACGCAAAACTGGGATTTCGATTTTTTACCAGTATTTTCGATTATTAATTAAAAAAGTGAAATACCAAGAGAATAATAACAATTGATAACGAATTTAAAATTTAATAAGATGTTTACATCTTATTAAAATATAATCATTTCCAAAATATTTTTCGTCAATAATTATCAATTTTTTGGTTTACCCACTCACATATTGAAAGATTTTTAAAACATATATTTCACTTGTAGAAGAGGTAAAACCTGAAATTTGTGATATGAGTGGTGTTTGAATTACCGATAAAGAAATAGATTATAATTCTGTGTTTGCTAGAAACAATTATGAGTTTATATCAGTGTACATTTTAAATTTTTGTTCATGTGATATTCAGAGATACAGTTTACGTTGATTTTAAAGGTTGGAAAACAATTAAATTTTGATGAGGTACAAATGTATGTTATACTTCCTATGTTACAATGATCGTAAGAATAAATAAAACAAAAAATGTTTTTCCATCCAAAATAAGGTATGAACCCGTACTCGTATTTTGGATATGTCTAACTTCATGGATTAATCTAAAATAAGAAATTCTTTCAAAAAACATTTTGTCTCTTTTGTACATCAAAAACAATAATAGGCAAATAATAATTTGCACGCAATTAATATGGAGACGATTTCAAGGAATAACTTTCGGCAGATATTAATCTCTTAAAACACTTGTTAATTTTGTCTAAGGATTTCGACAAATTTAATAATCATCTGTTCATTCGCGACAAATGAGCTTAAGAAGTAATCCGCAATTTGCTTGAACTTCTTTATAAGTTTTTTTATATTTTTTTATAAGTCTTTATAAGTTTATCGTCTACATTAGTTGTTCATGTTTATTTGCCATGGGTGAAACAAAAACCAGAAAGACGTAAAATATGACAGTAATAACTCTATTCATTTTATTTTAAAAAAAATATGGCCACTAGGTTTGCATATTATCATGTTCAAACAAGAAAAGCTATAAAAATAGTCATATTACATAGCCTGTTATCTGCTGAACAATTAATTGCGTCTTTAGAAAGTCAATAAAAAGTGTTTAAACTGCACCTTCTCCATTAAATGTATTCAAATTGGAGCTTTGTTTCCCATTTATTTTTTGTGATCACAACCCTTGAGATAATCAACTTTCAATTTTAAAATTAAATTCATATCGATATAGTTACAAAGTTTCAGTTGTGTTTATGAGCATTTTACGTATTTATTATAGTCTTGCATACTTTCCTACCTTTGTTTACAATTGTAATCCTTTGTCAATAGTTATAAGTTAATTACTTTGCTATTTCAGTATTATATTACAAAAAATTTATTTTTATATATTTCATTGCCTATATATACCTACACACATACACATTTATATTTATATATATATATATATGTATATATATATATATGTTTATATATATATATATATATATATATATAATGAAATTGCAGAATTAATTTTTCTACGCCTTAAAGGTATTTCCGACGATATTATTTAGATGAACATAATAAAGGTAATACTTCTCAAACAATTTGTACCTAAAAAAATATTTAATTTTATAATTAAAAAATTCATTAAATATTTCTAACTTAGAAAAGTGTCATATATTACGAAGTTCATCATTGTTTATTGAAAGGCTGCACAAGATAGTGTCAAAGCGTAAAAACGATTTAAAAATATTTTACAATTTACCGTATTGCGTAATAAAACAACATGAAACATATGTTTCTCTCGATATGAATAATACAAACCCAAAAATAAACGTAGAACTTACAACAACGATCTTCTCCTATGGGGGAAGAAAATTGCGTAAATTAAAGAAATTGGAGTACATCCGGAGCCGTAGGAGGTTCAAAATTATACGAATTTCGTGAACAGGTTGAGCCAAACATACAATATTTTAATTTAATGAGAATCTATCTCATATAATTGAAAACTATGTCTGGAGCAAATAAATTTATGAAGACTATGTATCAACCAGAACATTAATACACTAATAGAACTCTTGAGTTTTATCGACATTCTGAGAAGCCAATAATTTTGTAAAATGAATGAGAATGGTGGTTTCGAACAAGGGTGGTTATTGAATTTTATAATAAGTTTTATTTCTAGGATCGAAATTATTTTTCAAACAAAATCTTAACGAGTTTCTTGGAATATAAGGCTTATGGTGGCTTTCAAATTCATCGTTGAGAAATTTCTTATACCATTACCTATATGATCAAACGCCCGCTGAAAATTATATGCTATTTTAGATCTCGAGTAATGCTGAAGTAGTTAAATCAAAGAAATATTACATCAGTCATGTAAATATTAAGTTATTCCCAAAGTTATTGTTCACAGGTGTTGGTATCGTTCGATGTGATTAAATTCATTGAAGTCTTGGGGATTGGTTACGTATTTAATAGAAAATATTTCACGCTTACTTTTTTTCAAAACTATATGCCAATTAAAAAGATCAATCAAAATTAATATTTTTCACATTTGTTTTTTGAAAATTTTATGCAACTTGATAACTAAGAGTGGAACTAGTCTTACATGATTCCGGTATACACGTAGACGTATATAAAATTTAAGGATGTATAAAATTTTCCCTAACTTATCTACAAATATTAATGTTATTTTTGTATAATATAAATATTTTGCATAGTATATCTTTTACAGAACAAAAAATAGCGCGTATATCTCAAAGGTCTTGAAATTAGCAACCATGGCTCTAGTATTCCCATGAACTTTAGACAAAATTGTAATAGCGTCGGTCTCTTCTAATTTTGATTTAATTAATTCAGAAGTTAAGGGAGGTGGGGGAAAAATGACATATTTTATGGACATTCTCAGCGATATTTTTACACAAATATATATATATATATATATATATATATATATATATATATATATATATATAATATATATATATATATATATATATATATATATATAAATATATATATATATATATATATATATAATAAATCAATCCTATATATATACATATATAGGATTTATTTATTTAAAAAATAGTTTTAAATTCAAGCAGCAAATTATTTCCTCTGTTAAAATATTTCATATGATCATTTTTCAGTATTAATTAGCATTGACATTATGTCAAATTTCAAGTTTCCAAGTCAACCGATACCGAAAAAAAGGGCTGTGAAATTCGAAATATGAATGGATCTTACATGTCTCCATTAGGCTTGTATTAGGCACTGCAAAATTTCTATACGTAATGAAATCAAGTACGAAACATTTAAAGACCTTTTTATGCGTAATTAAATTCGATGTTTTCATATCACAATAATTTAAGGGAATTATTAAATACATTAAGTATATTATTCATTAAGTATATCGGGGTTCACAAGTCAATTAAAAGCATACGATGAAAAATGGGGTGTCCAAAGCAAAATCTAGTAAAAATTCATAGAACAATCGTAGTGAATCGGTCTAAAGCCTATGAAAAGAGCTTTGTTAAGGAAAAATTTAATTGCCAATTTGACGAAATAGAAATACAGTCACGTTTTTCAAGATACGTTACAAGGTTTTCAATAGTTTTGTCTTTCAATTTTTTTTACAAGAAACATATTATTCTCGGATAAGCTGGATATTAAGCTTTTATTGTTTTATTACGTAGCTAACGGAAAAAAAACATTGAAATTAATGTCCCAAACTAATAATAGTTTTGTAAAGCTATGCGTATTGTTACATGAACGCCCCTTTCGCACTCAATTAATCGAATAATCTTTATTTCTAACCTTATAACTTACTAGCGACCAACTCTGCTTTGCTTCGTGTTCTGTCATGACTTTGTTATGGTTTAGAAAACTACTTTCGAGACTAAATTTGCCATTTTTTGCCAGGAGTACAAAACGATTTTTTTTTCAAAATAATGCGAAATAGATCACTATAAAGTTTCTCTGCGAAAAGCAGTTTTCCCTAATATAAATAAGCTTTAAATTCATGGTACTATGGACACATGTATAACACAAAATTTAATAAATTTTCCTATATAATCCTTTTGGGTTTGGGCCCAAGGGTTACTATAATAAATATGACTCTTTTGGTAAAGAAAATAAAAAATGAGCTTCCTTAAATTTTACTTAAATCGTCATAAGTGAGAAATATCGTATTCTATTATTAAAAGTCAGGTTCATTTTCAGAATAATTTGTGAATGGTTGAAAATCTTTCAACCAGAAAGATGAAACTAAGTTCATATCGTATCTCGTTGAATTCTCTATATACACATACAACATACCAAACCATGAAATTCGCTAGTAGGATATGATTGTCGAAAAAGTTCACTGAAAACTGTAATAGAGGTAAAAAGCTATTTAATTTGACAAGAGAACGGATGTGGCTATAAATTACAAAAAACAGTTTTTAGATTATTATTGTTATTTATTATTTACAATTTTTGATTTTTTGAGCTTTCTAACTTATACACTTTTTCTACAGCACCAGGCTCATTTTCGCCGCTCTCCTTTAAGTATTATAACATTATTTATTATGTTCCAACTGATTTTATTTTGAGAATTAGATGTATATTATAAAAATATGTTAACAATAAATTTTAAGCTTTAATCGTTAAATTGAATCAGTTTTATTTTATTTAAATCAGAGGTTTTCAAAGTGGTGACCACGTCCCAAGGGAGGCGCGACAGCATAGGAATGGGGACGTGTACTTAGATTCTTAAAATTAAGTTACCGTAAAAATTTTGAACGGAAGTAATAGCAATCTGACTAATTATTAGTTTTGTATAAAATTTGGCAATGTATTAGTAACTAATATGTTGCGAAACTTTACTTCGTAGGTAGGTACTAATCAGCACTCTTTGACTACTGTCACTGCTACCGCGCGACTCGCGTGTCGGTCATTCACCTCGCTCCACCTGAGCAGACTTGCACGCCAGAAATGAGGTTGGAAAAAAAAGGAAATATAATGATGAGTATATAAAATAGGGTTTTGTATCTATTCGGAAAGGTGATGGTGAACCACACTGTGTTCTTTTTAGGAAGTATTGAGCAACGATGCCATCCGGCTTTCTTGTCTAGCAATATTTATTAACACAACATAGTAGTTTAAAGTTCAAAACAAAACAGTATTTTGTTTCAAAATCCGATAGTTTGAAACGAATGAAATTCGACGGCAAGATCTTTTGCTTAATCATCCGAAACAGTGAACGAAGCTTTATTTGAGTTGTAGCCACTCTATGAAAGATAAGAAAAGCCATACGATTGGAGTTCTTGGAGCTAAGATAAAATAAGCAATATTAAAAGTAAAAACTATCTTAAATGGCACTCTCTGACGACACGGTAAAACGGAGCATTGATGTTATGGCCGAAGATTTTAAAAATCAAATAGTGAACGCAGTGAAACAATATTTTTTTTTTCAATACAATGTAATGAAAGTACAGATGTTGCAAAATGTGATACATTGAAGGTAATGCAATAAAAGCGAGATTCTCTTTTCTACGGAATTAACAAAAACTACAAAAGCTATTTATGTTATGGCAGCAATATTTGATTTTTTCAGCAAACAAACTTTCATGGCAAAATTATTAGGCATCTGCTCGATGGCGCTCTATCAGTGCTTGGATCTCACTTTGGATTTGTAGAGTTGGTCAGAGAAAAGAATTACAGGGTATCTGCAATTCACTGTTTCATTCAAAGTTAAGCTTTGGCTGTTAAAATTTTCCCAGATGGCCTTTATGATGTTTTAGAGCCGTGTATTAAAAAGTGTGTTAAATACTCGATTCGAATATATGACCTTTTAGATACTAACAGCAAAGATATAACAAAGATCTTTGCTAATATCCCACCTGAAGATGTTGTAATACAACGAAACCTAGGTCGTGGTAAAGAAATTAAAGAAAGAAGAAATAATACTACATCACGTAGTTTCATTTAATTGTGAATAATGAATTTCTCCAAAATTAACGCCAAATATATTCAATATATGACCTTTTGTCAAGATTTTGGAATTTGCCTGTCTTTCAATAGAAAATTGACAAGATTATTTGAATTACTAAACGAAGTAATTTTGTTTTTACGAATATATTAACAGGATTACATGTACAAGGAATTTAGCAAGTCAGGAGTCCAAATATTTTTGGCTTATTTGTCAGGTATTTTTGAATCACTGAGTTCCCTCAATTTTTAATTTAGAGTGGAAATCATTTGTAATCGTTATACCATCATGGCATTTGTTGAGAAGTTAAAACTTTGGAATCGAAAAATTTTAACAAAACTACGTAATTATTCCTGTTTTTCAAAACTGTGTGTAATATTAGAAGAAACACGATTGAAAATGGGCTTTGAGGACATTGATATTAAAACAAAAATATCATACCATTTGCAGCACCTCGGCGAAGAGTTCCAGCGGTACTTGTTGAACACGTGCGATGATGATATTTTTATACTAGCAACGAATCTTTTTGATATTGTTATAGACGCGTTACCAGAAAATCTCCAAGAGCAGGCTTGGGAACTAAAACGTGATTCTGCTGTAAGATACGATTTTGAAAAGACAGACAAATCATTGTTCTGGATGAAGTATTTGAAAATTTATTACGACGTGTCAGAGCAAGCTCTGCAATTATTTTTAACATTTTTCAAGCAGTTACTTATATTAAAAAGTATTTTCAGCAGTCGTAGCCATAAAAATGAAGTATAGGAGTCAATTCGATATTGCCAGTGAATTACGATGAGTAATTTGTTCTATACCGCAAAGAAATAAAAGTCTAGTTAAAAAATTGCACTCATCCGTCTCATGGATTAATTGTTAGCTTTATGTAGTTTAGGTTGATTAAATATATCCTAAGTAAGTTTTCATAACAATTACTGGTTTTTATTGTAGGTACCCTGATGAACTTGAAGTACGGGGGGGTGCATTGATATTTTTCGATGACAAAAAGGGGGTGTTTTAAAAGTAAGTTTGGGAACCTCTGAATTTAGTCAATTTGAAAAATTGCCTGTATTCATTCCCATATATTCGTTTATTTGTTACTAACTCTTTATTGATACTTTTGCTCATATTTTAATTCGAAATTTTCTTGAAACCGCAGTGAAAGTCGTTGCAAGAAAATTTTCTCTCGTTAAGGACATTTTGTCAACATACTTTTTTCACTTTTTCAATTACTAACGAAGTGCTAGACAAATGAAAGTATTGAATTTTCAAAAATAAATGAAGACTTTTTTTAATTAAATTAGTTTTAATTTTAAAGACTCTTAGGATCATCAACTAGCAATAACCATAATTTTTCCAGGTATATATTTTGTATGTTTTCTTATTCTAAATATACACAATTTTTATTGAAAGTCGATGAAAGGTTATACAAGCTACCGTATTCATTCGTAATATTTTCCTGGAAAGAAAAGTAATTTAGGCTCTTATTGAACATTAATATTACAGAGTAAGATAATCTGCAGTGAAAATAAACTCTGGCTTCCCTTCGTTAAGGCTTTTATGTGTCGAGTCAATAAACTTCATATTATATTAAATCCTAATGTAATAGCTTGCTGATCTTTGTGGATAAATAGAATAGTATATCCTTGTAATGATGTTGAATTACCTAAAATGTATTTTTTATATTTTTAAGGATAAATTAACTTTGCTTGGAAAATAATTTTTCTAACGTAATTCTATACGCAATCATGGCTTTCAATTTACCAGACCTTATCAAAATTTACTAACATTTTTATTAAACTCTGCGATAAAGTAGTTCATAAATAATTTCTCAGTATGGGCTGCTAATTATATTTATAAAAACAGGCGTTGAGAATTTTTGCAGAATACGTTCGATATACGACTGAATTATTGAAATTTATTTTCAAGTGAATACAAAAAGGTATTCTGTCTTTCTCATACCTCGAATTAATATTTACAACCAGTTTTCTCTTAATTTATTTGGCATTTTGTAATAGGTAATATGTGATATATATTCATGCCTATGTTTTAATATTTTACATTGGGTTTTATCTCTTGATTTTTTACTTATGATAATATCGATATTAAGTGATCGGAAATTGAAATTATTCCCATTTACGACTGGATACTGAAATGGATTTTGATATTAATATAATAGGAATAATATTAAATATGTTAGAGAATACAATCAATATTAGCTATGACTTGATCGCGTAATTAAAGGCTCTGAACTATGCAAATTTTAATTATTCTATCTTTATAAAACATATTTTTTTTTAATCGATGAGATGATTTTGTACTAGATTTGAAATATATTATTTGACAATCTATATAAAACTTCTTAAAAAATTTGAATTCTCTAATTTATACAAATATTTATGTTCTAAATATATTTTATAATTTGAAATCGTCATTTAATAAATATGTAAATAGATGTAAAAATTTATAAGGTCAGAACATTTTTTTCTATTAAGCTAAATATTACTTGCAATGAAGTAATCCTTGAAAATAAATTGAGAAGTTAATATTTCAGTTCTTATTTCTATCGCTTTCTAATTTGTGTCTACCCATATTTATTTTATTCTCTCAGTTCTTATTACTTTATAATTTATTTTTATTTTTGTGGAGCATGCCTGTACCTACTACCTCTGTCTCTAAATTATGTATTGAGTATTATGCAGGACATTGACTTTACGCACACGAGGCGACATTACGTATATTAATATGTATAGTTCTTGAATGATAACCATATATTACATTAGAATTTAGTTGCTATCTTTAATTATAATAAAATACTTCATAATGTCACTTTAAATTTGAGATATACACGTATTTTATTCAATTAATTTGTTTGTATTGCGTACTAATAAACACTTTCAAATGATTAAATAAGTTAAAACCATAAACTTTTTTATCACAAAATTTTGATTTTGTCTAATAACAACCGTAATATAATATTATAAATTGATTACATAATATACCATTTTTTATCAAAATTAACGGTATGTCTTCGTCCACTTCTGGAAATGACCCCTCCTAATGAACCTATCAGTGGAGATAATGCTGATAATCGCTCTGCTAAGCGGATGAGTTTGGCAATCGCACCACTCATCGCTCCAGTGGTGTTGCTGCTCATCACAGGTTTATGGCATTTTGCCCGCGGTTGGAAATCTAAACCGGATTCCCAGCACATCGTGCCATTAAAGGTTGTAAGCCTATGCTCAAACGTAGATAATATCGTTTTACTGGACGTGAATTTTTCCAATATATTTCTGCACTCGGGACGATTTTTTCAGTTCCCTGTTGATAAATTGTAGTGAATCATAAATAAAAATTTCCTTGAAACTAATATATTAGTTTTTTCATAATTAAATAATAAATTAGTGGGAATAAGGGTGAATAGATTAGGCATATATATGGAAAAAGAAAATAGGAAACCTTGCATAATTTTTATTATTGTTAGATATGTATATGTATTAACCAATTAAATTATTTAATAAAGAAAAGTTCATCCATTATCAAAAGTAAGTGGAAAATAGTTAAATCATAACATCGACCGTATTCACATAAACATGTTTTTAAATAATAATATATAATGTTTTTAAATGACACCAAATCGATTCGAGCCATTGATAACTCGAGCCGGTAATATCGATAAAACAATCGGTTATTTAATATATTAGTTTATTAGTAAAATTAAATATAATGGGAAAATACCAGAAATAAGGCAGACTTTAAATAAGAGAGACACAGTTTTTTTAAACTGATCATAATTGGCAGAGCAGGTCAAACTTTGACTTTTGCATGAGTCGCCACGTACGACATAATTTTAAGTGGCCGAATGGTATATAAAAATGAACGGAATCGACTTAAAATATTTTTTTTGCGTCAAGCCTGTCCCAAAATTTAAGGCAAAAAGTTGCAAAGTTATATCTATTTCAAAATAAACTAATAGTTTAAAAGGGACCCCGCCA
Organism: Druceiella hillmani; assembly: GCA_039881145.1. NCBI lineage: Eukaryota > Metazoa > Arthropoda > Insecta > Lepidoptera > Hepialidae > Druceiella > Druceiella hillmani. Next base: position 21,949,399 of record JAYKKI010000001.1, on the reverse strand, counting down.
AAACTGAATAGCAGGGCCTGGCGAGCAAAAGGTTAAATTTTTTGCCGTTTTCTCCTGAAATGCTATTTCGGTTATGTTAAAAAACTATAAGTATCATCTATAGACCAAAGTCAATAACATACAGTTTATCCGATTCTAATTCTGTTAATTTTTTTCTGTAGTCTTATAAACCTAATTTTTTTTTGATACAACTCAACTGTGAAACAGATTTCTGAGCTCCAAAACTTATTGTTTGCTTGTTTTTGCTAAGCACTGTCAAATAAAAAAGTTCATAATAAATCGGAAGCACATTTACATTTAATAAGCCTTTAAAAGGTACATGTAGCCATAAACATAGACTATAACTTTATTCATACATATCCACTAACATTTAAAAACACCCTTCTTCCTTTTTCCCTTCTTAACCCACTCTTATTAACTCTCTTTTGCAATAACTTCGTTATTTTGATGAATTAAGAAAGTTTCAGTTGGATATATAAAAAATACGCGAACTATTGTCAATTATTTAAGTCTTATCTATATTGAATATATTTGGTGTTAATTTTGTAGAAATTCATTATTCAAAATTAAATGAAACTACGTGATGTAGTATTATTTCTACTTTCTTTAAGTTCTTTACCACGACCTAGGTTTCATTGTATTACAACATCTTCAGGTGGGCAATTAACAAAGATTCTTTCTTAATCTCTTCTTGAATCTTTACTAATAGCCCACCTGAAAATGTTGTAATACAACGAAACCTAGGTTGTGGTAAAAAATTTAAAGAAAGTAGAAATAATACTAAGACACGTAGTTTCATTTAATTGTCCTATCTATATATAAAAGTTTCTAAATATGGGATGAGGAAGCGTATTCAAGTTTCTATCCAACCCAGGTAGGGGTACCGCAAGGAAGTGTATTCTCTATCTACCTGCTCCTCTACTGTATACCACTGATACTCCCATCACAGAAAGAAATTTCATTTCAACCTTTGTTGATAATACAGTAGCAATGGCAACTGCAGATACACAAAGTCAAGCCACTAAAAATCAGAAGTACTTGACAAAAGATCCAATTTTCCAAAAAAAAAAAGAAAATCCAATTTATAATTAAAATCCGTTCATATCGTATTTGTATTGCAACGAATAAACAACAATCTGTACAATTATCTTAACGGGATTCAAATTACGCAAGCAAATTCAGCAAAATACTTTGAAATCCATCTAGATAGAAGGCTTATTTGGAAGCACCACATGAAAGTAAAAACTACTGATTGGACATCATTTTAAGCTTAACTTAACTTACCTTTCGATCCCTAAAACAATTTGGATGTATGGTATCCAGATTTTTTGCCAAGCATTGAAATCGTAATGTAATCCAACAAAACCAAAATAAGTCCTCGCGTATGATTACCAATGCATATCGTCATGCAACCAATCAAGAAATTCATAACGGCTTAGACATGATATGGGTTAAGGAAGTTAACCAAGAATATTCATTAAATACGAAAAACGATTTCTCAACCATACCAACGATAGTAACGATTTGACTTCTGGATATAAACCACGAATCGATAAGGTTAAAATATATCATACCTCATCAACAGACTTCATGAATAAATGTAATTGGTCTGGGAGCTGGACATTGGACACAGTAAATCCCCTTACTACTTACTTGAAAATAAAATAAATTTTATTTCATCAGTGATAATTAAATAATTATATTTTAAGGATGTGTCATGCAGTAAAGGATTCAATGAAGGATGATATAAAAATGTCTGAATTTTTTACAATAAAATGGACAAAACTAACTTAAAGAAATAAAAAGAAAAAGTACTACGTTTTATTCAGTAAAGTATTTTATAAGTATTTCCATTACAACAAATTAATGAAACGATAGAAAAATGCTGATTTGCTCACTTTTAGTGATGTAAAATATTATATTTATGAATATGCCGGATCCTTCCTGAATATTGTTAAATATTAAATGTACAATCTTCTATAAAATTTAGAATTTTCTGAAAAGGATCACCGATTTTTAAATTATTCTATGTGTAGCGAATTCAATAACAAGATTGAAAGATTATTCATTATTGTTATATTTGTCCATACTACTGTCGCGCAGTGGGACGAAACTGCTATATGGCGGACAAAGATATTTTTATCACAAATTCCATTTTTTATAAAAATACGCACCGATAGGACTCGACATTCTAATGAATTATAATTGCTATTAAAAATTAAGTATAAATTGAAAGTAACAACATTATAGTTATATAAACAATATTAATTTTCATGCATTTAATTTCGTCGAAAATTCTTTTCGGTTACGATGTAATCAGGATTCCATTTTTTTTACGTAGGTTATTTCTTTTGCCCAATTAAACTCAATTTCTTGTATAGATCACGAAATCATTAGTTTTGGTTTGTAAATACATACATGATACTGCCGTTCAAAAAATTATTTTTGAAGGGCAGTATCAATTAGGGAATTGTGGCTAAAGCTGTTTAAGCTTGTTAAAACATAAAATAATTGTTATTAATACTATAACATATATTTATATAGGTCGACGCCCTCGTTATACAAAAATAATAGAACTGATTTTAATAAAATATTATTTCGAGATGATAATTAATTTTTATTATTTATATCAATAATAAAAATTTAAAAAAAATACGTTTTAGCCATGTAAATTTATTGGAAATATTTACAGTCCAGAAAGTATAAAAATGCGGTTAAATACAGAAAAGTATAAAAATGCGGTTAAATGTTAATTAAAAAACCCTCCGTGTTTGGAATCCCATAATGTGTTTGAAATCCCAAATGGCTAAATTCAATCTGATATTATTTGTAGATCCATGATCTCGTAACTAACGTTTCATTACACACGTTGAGTAATTCTAAGTACCATATGCTTTGTTTTTATTCACCAATTTTAATAATTGTTTCAGACGTAAAACGGTTAGTATATTAGTCATATTGTAATTTGAATTAAAAACTGAAGGTCTGGATTTATTGAATGTATCACGTTTACAAACTTTTTTGAACCACTTTTGAAAAGTTAAAAGAACTGTTAAAACTTTTAATTTTCGTGATTAAAAATTTAACAATAAATAAATAATATTTCGCTTCAAGCATATTTAAGCTTTTATGCATTATTCATTTTAACATATTTAGCTTGTTACGTTTTAAAAGTGACGAGTTCCATTTGTGTGTATTTGAAATAATTAATTGCCAAACATTTAAAAAATATGTTTGACATTATAGAAAAAAACTAGATCTCACACTTTAGAATAGTTTGTATTATGGACACCGCCATATTTTTCTTTGCTTTTGTTGCTTTAGATATTAATAACTTACAAAACTATTTCTTACTAAAGTTATAAGTATAGACTTAAAGGCATGGAGGAAAGCTGTATCCTGGTTGAGATGATTTTGCCAAGTCTTTTGTCCAACAAAATAAAAACTATATAATTATCCAACTGCGGTAATAAAGGAATGCGTATGGAAGATACAAAACAAAAATTAAGTAAATTGGTTAAATGAAAGGCGAGACATCATGTCAACCGTAAAGAAAACAGTAATTTCTACGTCAATGACGATACTTTATTGAATCAAAATTTCCGAGTGAAAATGTTTCTGCAATTTATTAAAGGTTTATGAAAAAAGCAATACAAGATCGATTGAAAATGTTTACAATTCTCTATAAACCTCTAAAAATAAGTTTTTAAATTCCTACCACCGGAATGAAAAATCGTCTTTAATTGATTCTACAGTCCAAATTTGGATATATGTATAGTGAAAGAACGCAGCATTCTGTTCTAAGAAAGCTGCCCAATTTTTTTTTTAAATTCCTAAAAAAAATTAAGAAAGAAAACGTACCGCCTTCTTCACGTTATTTTAGATTGGACTGTGCACATCAATTTCAGAATGATACAAACATCAATGTAAAAACAATATTTTTGAGGCAAACTTAAATGTTGCGTGCTATGAAATGTGATAGGTAAAATTAATTTGTTATAACAAAGTATGGCCAGTTTTAAACAGTATTCTTATATAGAAAATTGCTTTTATGATATTATTGTACTGAGAAATGAAAATGTTGTTTTAATTAAATTTTTGTGGTTTTGAAATTTATAGAAAAAAAGGAATGTGGAAATTTTCGTCGGATAATAAAGAAATATGAAATGTTAATTTAATACTGAATACAGGATAAGCAGGGTTGTAATATTAATTACGATTTACGTATTACTTGCTCTCATTAGTATTTTACAGGGCTACTTAAACAATGCTCCAATTAGATTTATAGAAAATTTAATATGTGTCTCAATCCTTTGTACAACTGATTTTTGCAAATGGGTCGTCTAATTTGTTTTGATAAATGTAATGTACTTTGATACATTTATTCAATTAAGAGTGAACTAAGAGCATAAAAAAATTGTAAACATTGTGCTATGTTGAAATGTAGTTAAAATGATTAATTTCCAAAAGATAATATTTCACTAGTTACTCGAAAGGAAAAAGTCTATAACATACAACAAATCGTTACGAGTTGCCGTTTATTTAATACTTCAGGATTTTATTAAGAGTAATTTTCTGGACGACCGTTTATAAGACATTGATACACACTCGTGAATATTTCAACAACTATGAAATTTAGAATCATGGAATAGATTTCCCGTAAATTTTTAGTAACTCTATTTGTTCATAATTTTGAATCCAGCAGTCTCGGAAATTGATCAGTAACGAATTTCTCTTTTATACAATAATATTAATATTTCTCAAGGAACGAGTTACTTAGAGCAATACATATGTTTCAGCTATTCCTAATATTTATAGTGGCTAAGAAGTACTCTACTTAAGAACGTTAAAAACTTATTCTATTTATGAATAAACCGTACATTTGGTAGGGTCAAGTGCACTCCGGAATTTGTTAAAATTAATAATAAAATACTTTATTTTTGTGAAATCATAATTGCTTTGCTAATCTTCAATAGTTGAACCTAAATTTAGATATAACTTTTATTTCTTTGATTATCTCATAGATTACGTCGTATGGGTATAAAATAATATTTTAATGAATTTAACAAGAAAAAATTATATTTTACTTTTCTTTTAAATTTAAATCTAAACTGAGAATAACGAAATAAATTAAAAACAAATTAATTCACTGGCCAATTGGGTACTAAAATTGCATCCAATGCTGATGATTTCAAACACAACCGTGAAAAAGTTAAAATTACTTTCTTAAACATAATATTAACTAAAAATCCCATAGGTAACATATTTTGAAGACAGTACACTGAGCGACTAATTGTCTCTATAGATTTCACCTTTAGTTGAGGTTATTTATAAGTACAGGTACTGCAGGTTGATATTGACTGATATAATTGCGTTTTATTGAACAAATTGGAAGTTTATAATATTTCCAGTGGGATACGGATATAATGCAAATATAAATATAAAATAATGTAATTGTTTACATAATGAGAAATAGTATTTACTTGTGTTTGCATATATTTCATATCTTGTACTTTAAAAAATTTTTATATATTTCTAGTTACTTAATGAAAATAGATGAATTTCAAATGTTAATAAATATTAATAAAGAAATACATAAATAAAAGAATATATATAATCATATTCGTCCAAGCTAGGTGAAGTTTTAATTTTAATTTTGGCATTCATGGAAAATTTGCTAGCTAAAAAAGACAGCAATTTTCTATCAAAAACCTTATCAAATCGCAATGCAAATAAACATCTAATGTATTTAATTTCTTAAAAAAAAGTGTAATGTACCAAAATGCTATAAAAATTTAAAATGGAGAAATTGTAGTCAGCTAATAAAATGTTATCCACTAAAGACAAGTACATCGGTATAATATAATTTACTTTTGCAATACTATGGTAGTCCCGGTCCCAATAAACTTTTGTAAAGAATCCCAGTATTGCAAAGGTATATTATGAAACTATTCAAACGTTTCTCACTATAACTCCGTGTTTACAATAACGCAAAAAATACTTTTTCACATTAACGTTGCGTCTACTAATAAATTGAGAGTTAATAAGTACAAATATGGAAGAAAACGAAAAACCCAAAACAATTATGTTTGTGATTAAATATTTCACATAGAATTTGCAATGAACGTTTTTTACTATACTAATTAAACCTTGTTTTGTATAAAATTTCAAGATTCTAGGTCGACGAAAAATACTATGTATTTATTTTAACGAATAATCCAGTATCATAATATATAACAATTAATTTTGTGAAACGTGAAAAGGTTATTAATTATAATTATTAATCCGAAGTATTTATAGACAAATGAAAAAAACGTTTTGATTTATATAGGAGAAAATCAAGCGTTTCAATTTAGATAAAGAAAATCAAACATCTTTCCGATTGGGATTTAGATATGATATCATATATACGTGTACTGTTTTAGATTTTTTTTTTTATTTTATCTGTCTGTAACTTGGCAATCTGTGTGTTGACACAATGGGCCAATCCGTTGAAATTAATGTCGTTTGTGGTCAGAAGGACCCCGTTTAGTCGAGTTCTTGACATTTGCTGTCAAATCTCGCGGATAGTGCAGGTACACTATGCCGTTTGAGACGGGAGTATGTGACACTTCCTGTGCCCTCAAGCTGTGTTATCAGCTCATTGACATGTGTTGCTATTCTTTTCTGATACTTTTCGTTATATCTGGCAATATCCTGCTTAACAGTGTTGATTTTTAGGTATTCGTGTTTATATTTGTTGCTCACGTAGTAAGGGACATTTACCATTGCTCTAAGTGCTTTACTCTGGAATCTTTCGAGAATCTCGATATTGCTGTTGCTTGCTGTACCCCATAGCTGAATTCTGTATGTCCAGATTGGTTTTAGAATATATTTGTAGATGGCTAGTTTCCTTTCCCGCGTTTCGATTTAGGACCTATGAGCCAATACATCGATCTGAGCTTTATGTCCAGCTGTTTGCGTTTAGTCCAAATATGTTTTTTCCAGGTAAGTCTTCTATCCAGATGCATACCCAGATATTTAGCATCTTCTGCTTGTGGTATAATTTCATTCTGGATTTTTATTGGGGGACAGGTTTGTCTTCTAAAGGTGAATATGACATGGATAGATTTTTCCTGATTAACTTTGATACGCCAATTGTCTAGCCACTTCTCTACCTCGTGAATATGGTCTTGTAGTTTATCTGAGGCTACTGTTGGATCCTCGTGAATTAACAAAATTGCTGTGTCATCTGCATAAGTCGCAGATGACACAGCGAAGTAAGTGGTGCGTTGGCAGATCTGCAGTAAAGATCAGATACATTAAGGGACCCAGTATACTTCCTTGTGGCACTCCTGATTGGACTATATTGAAAAGTGAGGTTTCATTGTTATATTTTACCTCGAAGCACATTCCATCGAGATATGATTTCAAGATCGGGGAGAAGGAGTGTGGTAACAATTTTTTAAGCTTGTAGAGGAAACCCTCGTGCCACACTCTGTCAAAAGCTTGACTAATGTCTAAGAAGACAGCAGAGCACGGTACAGTACGGCTTATGGTATCTGTGATACGATGTATCTGTTCCACGGAAACCGAATTGATGAGCAGGAACGGCATTTGGTAGGTAGGTACGCATCCTGGTCAGCAATATCTTCTGTTATATATATATATATATATATATATATATATATATATATATATACTGTTTTAGATAATAATTATTTAAACACCAAAAACGGAATACCAATCCGTAGGAGGCGCCGATTTTATTTACGAACTCCATGTGAAAATGTGTTCGAATTTCATTGCAATCTACATTGATACTTTACATTGTCTTCAGCTTGTGTATATAACTCGGTTTTTGATTCTATATATTTAATTCTAATTTTGTCATAATTACTGCAGTCTTAATTTATTTAGTCTCGTGTTGGACCCATTTTAGTCAGCCTATTTCTTTTGCACGATGGCTTTTCATAGTTTTGAACGATGGACTTTTATAGTTATTTTCTTCATTCTCTGGTTCATTTGCGAATAACCGTGATATTCCGAATTGCCAAAGTTGTTGAGTTTAGTTTTTCCTATTGCCACATGGGATCTTAAAGTTATATACTTTAATAACCTTGTTTTTTAGCAAAAGGAATATCAATTTCTTTTTCAGACAAAAAGTGACGGCTATGCAGTGGCTTGATAAAATCCTCGATTTAAAGAGTTTATTACTAGAAAATTATAAGTGTAGCAAGGTATTAACAGAAAAGTCTTAATCATATTCCATTTAAATAAATGATTTAAAAAGATATAAAATCGAATTTGTCCATTCGTCAAATTAATAGCTGTATTTAGATTTGACAGCAGTTTCATGACTTGCCTAAAATTTATTTTAAATGTTAATATAAAATTTATTTTAATTAATATTTTAAATCTATATATTAGTTTATGAAAATAATAAACACTAAAAAAATAACACATAATTTTTTTTGGTTAGTTAAAATAAGCTCGCTTCATTTAGCATAAACAAGTCATAGAATTGCCAACTTTTTTATTTTCAAATTAAAAATATACGTATGTGGTAATAATTGAATTTTACAATAAAAAAACAATTTTAGAAGAATTTCAAGTCCATTTAAAGAAATATAATTTAAAAACTAATTATATCTATAATTAAAATACGCATTGATAGCTGCATAACTTTCACTTATGAATATATATTTTAATATATATATATATATATATATATATATATATATATATATATATATATATATATGTGTATATATATATATTTATATATATATATATATATATATATATATATATATATATAGTATAAAATACGAAAATTTATTTTATCCAGAAATTAAATTTCTGTTTTCTTTTAAATACAGGACAAGAGAAAGAAAAGTTACCATTCAGCTTCTTCAGATTAATAGTAACATTCGTAAATTTATGTCACTTATCTCAGAACGAAAACTTCCAAGAACATATTCATCTATCGACCATTGCGTTGCACAGATTGAATGGACTTTGTGTTGCATTAGTTGAATTGGTTGAAATGCCCGGCGCTTACAATGGTTTAATTGTTATTAATTTTTTAAATATTTACACACACATTTGTGTAAGTGTGTAAAAAAGTGTGCAAGCAGGGTAAAATTATGCAACCCAGAAACGTGTACAGGTTATCTTGCGATATGTTCAACATATTGTTCTTCCCTTCAATACAATTTTTAGCTTATATTCCATTTTATACCACTAAGTCAACATTTTTCTACGCAAAATTTTCTGTTGCACATATAATTTTGTCAAAATATTTATTGTTTGTAGTTTAGAATTAAAACTGTTATAATTAAATTTTGTTTCACTTAATTCTAGAAATTGTGAAGCAGAATTTTTTAAATACCGGCTAATTACTTATCTTTAATACTTACCTTTTCTTATGAATATACGTCTTTTAAACATACGAGTAAGATCCAGCCGTCTATTATAAGTTTTAATTTATCAGGATTATATGTCATTCTAACACCCCACTTTCGTCATAATAACGGACTAATGAAATATCGTGAGACTAATTCATTTTGCCGTGGTTTTAATTAGTCGCGTAATATGTTGTTCTTGATAATACCTTGCTATGAAATTTTTAGAGAATAATTGAATTGGATTTTCTATCAGATAAACTATTATTTAAAGCTGTTGGAATTGAATATATTTATTATAGAGAATTAGACATTTAATGTATGAAATGCCAGAGCGGTGACAATGCATTTCTTTCTGTTCGTAGTTCTGAATCTTATCTAAATAGTATTACCGTAGAAATGCAATCAATTTGATGAATTGTGTATCACGTCGCGTAACCGAAACAGCGAAAAGAATATATTTATTTATTTCTAATGAGCCTATTTCTGAAGCCATATTTTATTCGTTTGAATATGGCTTTAGCGTTATTTTGCGTTTTATTAATTTTTTTCTCTCAGTACTCTAAGAGCTTAAACTTTACTAATAACGCTAATTAATTGCTTTGGCAGTACCAAATCGTAATATATCAATGAACATAATTTTTATTAAAATATATGGCATTGTCAATACCAAAAAAAAGATGGCATTGTAAGTACCAATATCGTAATATTCACCAAGTCTTGGTATTTTTTATATTTTTAATATCCAGATACATTTTATTATATAGGGCATAATCTATTACTATACCAAAAATTCAATCCGGGCAGTGGATTTCTCGTGATTGAGGAACAAATTAACACACACACTGACAGACAAAAATTCTGAAAACAGGCTTTCTGGCTTCTACCATCATTCTACATGCTTAATCAATTAATCTTTCCAAATGATTTTCTATGTACAGCATTCAATCTTTTACAAATTTATTATGTGTATAGATTTTTTAATATCATCATCGCACAGCGGTTCCATTCACAGACCACAAATCAAAAAATCAGTATCTTAAATTCTCACTTCTAACTACCTCACTAACTAAACAAGTTACTTGAAAACATGTAAATACCACGCTAATAATTGTTTTTCTCTTGTATTTTGACTTCCAAATTAGGAACCGGTGTTAAGAACCTTTCACCGCCCGTTTATCAGTTACTCAACTTTACTATAACATTTCGCGATTTTTGTTTGTTTCTTTGTGTGTTTGTGACATGGAGATCCGAAGTCAAGGTATGTATTGCAATATATTTTAATTTTACATGTTTTGTAATATTTGTAATATTTTTAGTAAAGATGCCCAAATTTTACAACGTGTTTATACGTATTAATATACATCTAGCCTAACGTCGAATGTTTCATACATTATATAACACTATATAACCTAACATAACCTATGGATGTTATGACTATTTATGTTTTTCGTAGCACCCTACGAGATTTATACCACGTTAATTAAACTGTGTGTTTTCCTTCTCAGTTAATTAACTGAAGTGCTTCTTTGATAGGACTTATTTTATTGAGCAGATAAACATGAACGTATTTCATCAGCGTTTCTAAAAAACTTCAGTAAAATGTAGAGAACACAGATATTAGTCCTTTAGATAACCGTGTGCTTAATTTGTGTGCTATAAACCTATAAATTGTAATTGAGTGTATTAAATTAGCAACAATTGATGACAAGAAATCAATATAAATCTGAATGTTATTTAGTTCAACCTGGTAGGTCTTCCTCTGGTTGCGATGGCACAAGGAAGGATTTTAATGATTTTAGCAAAAGATCAAAACGTGGACGGTTAACGAAATTATTTCAGGTTGACGATTCATAATTTAGTTTATTACTCAACAGTTTAGATGCATCAACGTCAACAAATATTTTGCTTGGATGAAGTTGTATCACTTTTGTGGAGGTTAAGCTTACAAAACATCAGTATTTGTTGACAATGAACTTTGCTAATAGTAAGACTTCTCGTAAAGTCTTTTAAAGTATTAGATTGTCTTGAAAGCTAATAAAAGTTCTATTCTAACGATGTGTTAGTAACAGAATCAAAAGTCGAGATAGAGTTGCAAAGTTTGTTAGATCACATATATTCACGGATCTTATAGTTAGCGAAAATTGTTTTAAATAGTATTCCAGTAGAGTCAGTTAATTTAACTTTAATAGGAAAATGGGGTATTAACGATAGTGCGAATCGAAGTGAAGACAGTCTTTCGTGGATTTAAGTTTCGATGATGATAGATTGTCACTTCTTAGGTTTTTTTGCAGTTAGTAACAATTTTAAAAACACAAATCAATATCTTGAGGGAAAATCCCCCTCCCATCGTCTTCTACGAGATACTGTATATCTATTTGTTTCTAGTTTATGAAGGAATGTTCTATTGTATCTAAGAATTTCCTTATGACTGACAACATTCACATTAGATATACAACGTTTTCAATATACAGCATTTTTACAAGTGTCTATGGTCGATGATAAAATTTGTATTGCGTTAAGTGGAAAATCATTTGTTAGGTATTATATTTATGGAGCAATACCCAATACAATTAATGATATAGATAAGTTCTTGCAAAAAAAAGGATGAAAATCGTTTTGTATTCGGTTTGTTACCTTACAAATGTAAGGTAACAAACCGAATACAAAACGATTTTCCCGGATTCATTTCTTTGAGTATTTCCCTAACTTTTCTTATAGCATAGATTTTAACAAGTTGACAAGAAATTGTATGTTCATAGTAGTTTAGGTTTTGATTAAGCTTAATTTTAGATAAACCTCGAAGCGGTAGAAGCGGCACGTCAAACTACGGAAATACCGTGAGAAAATTATTTTCTGATTCAGATGTTTCAGCCAAAATCACAGGCTTAAACAAGAATTTAATTGATCGTTGTTCTATAATTTTACAAGGTTTATCAGCGCGATAAAATATCAATGTAGAAACATGTAGCAAATTTGGTTTGGAAACCGCATGACTTTTGGTACAAGTTGTACAATCTCCCAGCTTTCGTTCGCAAAGTACTAATAAATGGCTGATAAATTTTAAAGCACGCATTAGTGTCTACCAAAAAATTATATAAGATAAGAGGCTGCTGAAGCTCATAACAGAAAAATGAAAGCATTTAGAAGCAAACATGCTCGAAAAATGGTTCGGCAACAAACTAATAACGATTTAATGAATAGAATCATGTTATGGTCAGACCCCTTCATTACCAGACTGTGGAAACTTCCCGAAAGAAATAGAGTTTTTTGAATATTAAGTTTTTTTGTAGTGTAGAAAATCTCGTAATCTTCTTTGTAAGAATATCTGAGTGTATTTATATAATTTTTTTTAAATCATAGTTTTTCCTCAATTTAAATGTCATTTTGTATTAAGTGTTTATGTTTTTCTTAATCAAATTTTAGTCAGTGAATAGTAGACATCCATTGTTAGTTTATTTAAGGACAAACCTTGCAATTAATTTTGCTTAATACTAATTATAATTAATTTAGACATTTAAATATATAATTTTTTTACAATTACTACACTTTTCTTTTTCTTGTTATTTGTAATAAAATTATTGGTAAATATTATATATAATATAATAAATTAGGTAAGTAATACTTTTTATCATTGACAATCATTTCAATGTAAATATAATGCTTTATTTCCCGAGTCCCCAAGAAAAATTCCTTTTTTGTTCGATTAAAAAAGATTAATCAATATACAAATAAATAATACGGAAAATGCAGAAATTTGAACGCAGATATTGTCTAACATACCAGGTATTGCATTTAATAATGGGGTCATTTATTTTGGAAACAATAGGATGACTGGTATACGAATGGAAGTTTAATTACTTCTACTACTTCTAAATTAGAAAAAATGGCTCGATAATACTTGAAACTGGATATTTTAAAATAAGTTTGTTTATACCTAATTTTCTTGGGATTTTTTGAGTGGCTACCACATTAAATTTTTCACGAAATTCAAATTGGCAATTATTAACGATCCACCACCCGGGTTGTCTCAAGGTTTTTCCAGGGATCCGTAACGACCCGCCTCATGCCACATAAGTGCGCAAGGATCTTCGATGGTGCCTTGTATCTATCATCAAGTACTTAAACCTACAAAGTTAAAGACTATTCCACTACATTCATTTACCACCTCCATTCTTTCAAAAACGTACTTAACTATCCTTCTTAATGCTTTAAATGTATTTCCGCTCTCCACCAACTCGCAGCCGATAAAGATACCATGTTCTAAGAAATTGCATTATACTACTCTTATACTAACTTGACGCAGGCTTACAAAGAAAACTTTATGCTCATCATCGTGTTTACTGCAACAAAACGAGACACGGTTAATGTCCTGCGTTCGGGACTGGCAGGAATAAGCTCTCTCTCAAAAGCTGATCAGTTAAGATGGGTATCTTTCTAACAAAAAGAGATTCTTCTACTAAAAGCTCAAGGCATATAGGAAAAGAGTCAAAACACTTATACAAGATGAAGTGGCAAATATCATGCCGGCCCATACGGTGTCAAATAGTTGCAAATCAGTTAATGGAATCAATTGTTAAATTAATTGATTTTCTTGCACTCTCCTTTTCAAATTACTATGTAGCATATTTGTAATTTAATTTTAATATTGGGAAACCTAAATAAATACAAAATAGCGGAGAGCGTATTATGATATGGATTTATTTAAAAAATTGACGGAAATTAACAGTCGATTAAAGAAAATAACTATTCCATCAGTAATATTTACATTCTGTCATTGTTAAATTAACTTCCTAAATATTCAAAACGTAAATTCAATAGTAAGAAAAAATTATGGGAGACTTCTGAATAAAATTCTAATTTTTATACTGATTGACGTTTAAAATAGGCAAAAAAATTGCAAGTAAATTTTTCTTACATAATAACCATCATGGATTGCAATTCCATAAACTAGACGAGTATAAGAAATTATTTAGATAACTTTCTGTAGGTGCTTCTAAAGTGAAGGAAATTTTTTTTTCACCAAGCATATCAAGTGGAGTGACATTAGATAGGTCTTTTAAAATTAATTTATTGCTACAAACATTGTTTATGAAAAATGTTATAAATTATTTCTGAAAAATTATATAATACTTTATACGATTTTTACATGAGTAAAACCATTTCACGAAGAATGACATGACGAACAATGAAGAATCGGAATGTACATTTTAAACTATAATGTACACTGTAATGACGATTTTAACGTGAGTAAAATATTTCACGAAGACAGTCAGAATGTGTATTTTAAACCATACTGTACACTATAATGGCACACATCTTTCTCTTCAACATAATCCCTGATGCTACAATAAGCCTTTGAAATAAGCACGTGTTTAATATGCGTTTAAAATTTTGCTGTGGTTAGATTTATTATACTTTCTGGTATCTTGTTAAAAAGCGGACACAATTAAATAAGAAAGATTTATTAGTAATTTGTAATCTAAACTTAACAATGAATTTTATTTTTACTTCTTGTGTTAAGAGTATGAATAGCGGAGCTTTTAATAAAGAAATTTAAATAATTTTTAATACACAATACGTTTTCATAGATATATAATCACGGTAGGATCAGAATATTTGCCTCTTCAAATAGATCTTATACTGATCCTCAATATTTTCACAGGACTTTGTCGCGCAGGTAGAGGTCAAATTTATTGGCTACTATTTACATTCTTCCTGTCCTCAGCACTCAAAAATAATTTAAACTTATATTATACCCGGATTTGTCAGTAGCTTAATGAAGAACTTGCGCAATATGAGACCAGAATCTATAAACATTAATAAGCCGTCAAAAGCATTCCCAAATCCAAGGAAATATTAGGTCTCCAAATGAAGATATTCGGAATATACCAAAGATTTGGAAATCAAATTTTTGTTGTAAAGTTTCGCCTTCATGTCTCAACTTTGCAACTGCAAAAAATAGCTCACATTATAAAACGATTGGTCCCTTTCCACATAAAGCATTATTTGTTTGTGATCAAAAACTTGAACCAGTTCCAACTGAATTTTTATTATGGTCGAAAACTGATATATAGATAAAGAACAATTGAAAAAAATACTACTTTTGGTTGCCGAAATAATTTTTTAGTATAGTAAGGAGATTGTAATGTTTAACAAATAATATGTGTCTTAATATATTGTAAACAAAACGGGTTGTGTAAATTACTCCCCGCGTTTTAAACTATCGTCATTTAAATACAAAATATGATGCAAATATCAGGTGCAGGTTTGCCGATTAACTTACCTATTGCCCTGATTGGCAAATACGCAAAAGGTTGTCGAACTTCCATAAAATAATATCAACTTTTGATAACAAATTATATTAAAGCTCTGTACAGTTAATAAATTATAATATATAAAACCATATCATGTATATGTTAAGATGTAAAATGTTATTAAAAAGATGCTATCTTTTTCCTCAAAAACAAATTTTCTTACAACTTTAAATGACTAACAATGTATATAAATCAATACCAATTTTTAAATTAAAATATTAAGTAGAGACATAATTTTTTTCTTGATATTGGTAACAGTACAACATTTTAAAATTACTTTTATTTGAACTCTAATTGACGATGTAATTATACAAAATCATAATAATTTTTTTAAATATATGTGCAATTACATAATTTTTTGTTTTGATACGCGATGGTGTGGTGATTTTAGCTTGGAAAGAAAGGACGATAGTTTCCAGGTACAGACATCAAGTTCCATGAATCAATATAAGTTTTGAGTATCTTTGCCTTTTAGTGAAATATTTTGCGGTTTTCTCTGTTTTCGTTACATGATAAAATTTTACTTTACCGTATTTTTTAAGATTATTCTAATTAAATGAGTTTTGTATAGTAGGAGCCATATAATATAGTGCTACTTCAAGCAATGAAAAATATTAGTGTTAATGAAATAGTTTTATGGCATCGATAGTGACATATTTGAGTCAAAATAATGAACAAGTTACTGGGGATTTTGACAAACCCTGCATGCAAGTTTTAACTACACCTTAAGCTTTATACCAAATAATTTTTTATTTTTTCATACCAAATTATAAGTTAAATTTTTTATTCTTGCCAAAACAATGAAAACGGTTGGGTAATAATTAGTTACAAATGTAAGTTTTTTTTATTATATTTCAATCAGATTTACTAGTATTTGCCATTGTACTTTTTAACCATTACCATAAAAACATTTCTTGTCATTTTAATTACATGACATATATCAGGAAGTTAGTAAACTTTTTAATTAGTATATGGCTTTAAAACGTAAGTTTTCATGTTAAATATATCGGATACTTCACGATCTGAAATCTGAGCAGCATACAGGTTTGGGGATCATAGATCAGTTCAATACTAACGAAGTGGTCTGGGAATTTTAACAAATTGCGTTTAGTTTAAGCGATTCTGAAGTATTATTAGGCTAAATTCCGAACCGATATTGAGTGCTTCGTATCATCTACAAAAGGTTCATGAATGAGAAAATACTTATTTTGTTTTATATATTTTTGGGAGGCTGGTGAAGAATAATATCAAGTTTTTTAAGATCTTCGTAAGTAAAGCGCATATCTTAATTGTAAATGATAACATTTGATTATAAATACTACTTCTTTAATTACATTATTACAAAGTAATACTAATTTAGTCTTACCAAGAAGTGATTTTCAGTTATTCCATGGATAGAATTTTAGAAATTATAGAAATTATAGATTTGATGACTGTAATTAGTAATTTGGCTAAGAAGCTGTCTGCTTTGGCATTAAATTTGTTTTCTTTTCTCAGTGTTTTCTTATTCATAGCTGATTTTTTTTGCAATGTGCAATTTTATTCTATTTTCTTTGGCATATAAAAAATGGACTCCATGTTCTATACTTCCCCTTATAATAGAGTTGAGGGTTTTGGGAGATGAGAAGATTTTATAGCTTGAAAAAAAAACGCAGCAGAGACCTGTAAAAAAAGTTATAGATCATGCGCTAACTCTGTCATTTGGACAACTATTATGCCTGTTCGAAATAACGCGCATGATGAGTAATTCTTTGTTTCTTGTGAATTATATCCCTCAGCATTCAGCAGCACTTGCTCTAGCTTGGTTTGCATGTTTTTTCTTAAAATATTAATCAAATGCTTTCTCCTTATTTTTAGTCATGTTTTACTGCAGAGGTTTAGACCTCCTTCATTCTATAGCACTTATTCAATTCTGTACTTTTTCCAACAATTTCTCCAGCAGTTCTATTATTGTCATACATTACATTATATAAATGGTGAAAACTTTTGGTAAAATACATTACATTATATAAATGGTGAATACTTTTATAATTTTTTTTAGAAAATAGCGTTAATTTTTCGCGACGAGAATATCTGCTTGCCGAAAACAAAAAGAGCAATCATGTATATTCTGATCGTGGCCACGTCCTTTTACTGGGATTTTTTAGAACCAATTTAATTCCTTTATATCTTTTCGCGTAGAGGGCGAGGGAACCTTCAACGTAAAAATAATAATTTATACTATGTAATCAGTGCATAAATAACCCATCTAGTAATCCATTATATGTATTTATTTACATGTTTGTAGAGAATTTAGTACACAAATGCATATTGTTGACTTATTGCTTCAGAATTAATATATTCCAATCAACTTCGAATTGACACGTAGTGTAATTGATTTCTATCGATTGTAAGAATAAGGAAAATAAACATAAAAGAAATAGAAAAATTTAAGAAAATTGTGAAACAGTTATTATCAAACACATTTCGGAAAAAAAATTTTTCAATTTGTCGTTACCCTGTGCATTTACCACCAAAAGTAAATACATAGCTTATCAGATAAGTATAGAAATAGTCCAGAAAATGGCCGTCATTTCCAAAATAAAGTCGATAAGTAACTTAAATCCAAAATTTATATATACTTATCTTTTTAAAGTCACTTCATCACAATTTGATACTTTAATCTAAAATAATTTGTATAGTATCTTATGGTACATGCTGGCGTTTTTTAATATTAGGGTAAATCGCTTTAAACAATTAGACACGTTGAATACTCGTGAAAGACTAATGCAACTGAGGCTACTCACCGCAGTTTGATTCTCACGCACCAGAATTAAAGTAATATGCATTAAAACCTAAATATCTACATCTGATTGTTCCCATTGTTTGATGAATACCATTTCATAATTGTTATATATTTATCATTAAAGCTAGAGTTTCATTTTGGAGAATAATGATGAATTTTACCTGATCTCTTGTATAATTTGCTTCTCTTTTGAAAATAAAAGTAATGTAGACGCAAAATGAAAACTAAAATATAATTGTGTATCCCGCAATACGTTGTCCATTTTTGTAATTACCCAAAGAAATAAATTCTTCAAAAAGCTATTGGTTTTTAATGCCTGTATCATTAAATAATATTACAGTGACGTCTGGTATTCAGTTTCTAGGCAGATTGTTTCTCATTTTGTCAAATTATCGATATTTAGTAAATAAATTACATATCATTGATGACATATCTTTCCACAGCAATTTTTTTATATGAAAAATCATTATGCTGCACAAATAAATTATTTTAAAATACTAATAATAAGAAGTGGAATTAGATAAATCAGCTACCGTAATGAAGAAAAATCCATGCCAATGACTATATAGAAATTGAAACATAAATAATACAATATATTTGCACTGTACACCGTCTCAGTGTGAACACAGTGTATCATAATATTCATTCCCGCCATATTTTTACCATGTCAAGATTGCCTTAAGGATCTCATCTTGGTTCTACGCTCTTAAATTTATATTTATGACATGGCTACTTATTTTCAACACTGGAAATATAATTGAATGCTGATGATCTAAAAATATTTTCATGTATGCAGAATTAAAATCAAAGAGCTCACTACAATAAAACTAAAACAAATTGTTTGGCTACTGTAAGAGAAATGAATTGTATTTGAATTTTAAAAAGACTCAAGCTATTAGCTTCACGCGTAGTAAATATGTAAATATTTATATTACTATTATATGGGTGGAACTAAACTTGAAAAAATATGGGATTTCGGTATTATTTTTGATAATAAGTTACTTTTTGTTTCAACATCGAAAGTATTGTGAGCAAACCTTACCACATCGCCGAACTTGTTACTGGAATTTTAAAAATATTCTTCTCTATTTATACTTTGGAAATGCTATATTGCTCATTAGTTTGTTGTGTCAAAGTTCTCGAATTTGGATCACAGGTTTGGTCTTTGTACTATAAAATTTACAAAGCACGAATAGAACATCTCGAAACCAGATCCTTCATATGCCTAGTTTCTCGAGAGCACGTTTACAATGCCAGTGCTCCTAAACTAGCATTTAACTTTTAACTCCTTAAGTAAAGAATTATCGTTGACGTGATTGCACTGTGTAAAATATTAAACGGATATTTAGGTTATGGAGATTTGCTTTCAGCCATATCTATAAGAATACCCCAACGAAGGACTGGATTTACATTTTTATTTGACGTACGGTATATATAAACTAGAGATTTAATTTTAGATCGTCACGAAGCATATCAACTCACAATAATATTTTCAATAACCGGGACATATTTCATTTAAGATTAACTAAATTTATTAAAACCGTTGAAGAAACACAATCACAAAATTGTACAGTGGATGAAAACTGTATCTAAAAAAACATGTTCACAATCTTTTACTAAATGCATAGGCACAGCCACATATACAATGAAATCAATCATTTCAACTCGCAACACTCCTATATACAGAAATTACAAAAAGCTTTTCATAATAAAAATGTGATAAAAATTAATTACGATAAGGGGTTTATTAACAAAACCAATTAGTGAACCGATTATTAGCGATTATTAGGTATACATGCACGAGATATTATAAACTGGTGGAAATTTATAATGGCACATATTGAATGTGTTGCTTTTTTTCCCTAATAAACAAAAAATATTATTAAAATATGACAATAATCGGGAATTGTTGGTTAATTGCATATATTTCCATCATTACTCACATTATCATTCAATTAATATTTTTCGATATCGAATATTTCTAAAATTTTTGATAAATCGATAACAGTACCTGCAAGCTATATTGCATTGTAATAATACTTTCTTGAGTTCATTATTTGCATTCTAAGCATTAAAAATACGAAATTACTTCATAATTTATATGATACTAGCAGACATTGCTTGCTCCAACTTATAATTTTTTATCGTCTGGTTCCAAAGCTGAGGGTTAATACATTTTTTCGTCTAAGTTTGTTAAGGTTAATTAAAAAATTGGAAACCACGTTGGAAGACTAATATGTTTTTATCCGTAAATATTTATTCCAAAAGCAGTTTATGGCACATAAAGCATTTATTAGTTATAACTAATATGGTTATTACGGTACTGATCTCTGAGTGTAACTTCTTGCACTGTCGAAAAATATTTTCAATTTAGTTAAAAAACAAAATTATTTGGAACTAATGTAAATATAAATGGTTTTATATATCGAATATATACGTCAAACTCTTATAACAGGGACAAAAATGTGGTCTAGGTAGTACTGCGAGTATTGAACGCGAGTATTAGAACTCCCTGCACAGACTAAAAAGAAAGACATAAATTAAACGAAAGGATGTATAAAAAAAGAGTCGTATTGAAGATAAGGAAATTACTTAATTTTTTGAGGATCGCCTTTATTAATGATACATGAGGGTATTAATGATATGGAGACTTTATGTGATATGATTAGAAACAAAATAAAGTGCCGTATATTTTATTTTAGGACTTCTAATTGTCAATTACACTCTAGTCTTCATCTATGCTCTTATAATGTAACAGTGTTCAGTTTATTTTTTAATATTAGAGTATATGCTTGGTCCTGCTCGCTTTGTGTCATGCTATGAGAATGTTAGGTTGCAGGAAAAAAATTACAAATTTCATTATTACTGATCAATTTTTAGAGGGTAATTTTCTCCAAAAATTGGTTTCCCTAAATTTTCAATCAAATATCTGACGACGTAGCCATATGATCACGTCATTAATATTTGACAGGTTGTAGAGAATTATTTCATAACGATATATACTACAATCGAAGTAATTGATTATTCATTCACAGATTAGTAATTCTTAAGCTTAAAATATAACTCCAATATGTTTGAAATTTTTGAAAATTCATTTGATGAAAATTTCCACAAGAGGAAATTGAAAATTCACAGTAAGGATTTAGCCTTTTTCCCCTTTAAAATAAGAAAGCGTATGTTGCTTAACAAGTAAAAAATATGTGTGTGTATTTTTGTATAACCGTTAGGTGTTATATTTCTTTGTCATTATACAAAAATAACTTAATTATCATGCAAATAATTAATGGAAATAAAATAATAAAAGAGCCGGAAGGGCTTATAAATACGGTTGGTAAAATCGAAATTCAATTAAATTTTTAAAATTTAAATATTAAAATACGAAATTTATTTGACAGGTGGGTGGTCCACCAGTTTATTTTCTGTTGGCTTTCAATTGTGAGCCAATCGTCGAATATACTCTTTCCGAATTATAGCGCTTAAATTTTATAATTTTTTTCATACAGAGTAGTAAAATATTTTATCCTTTTATCTAGAATTGCAATCTTTATAATAATGTTATATTATTAATAATATTTACTATCAATATTATATATTAAATTACTATAAAATTAAACTTTATTATTTTATAAATTAAAATAAATACTCAGCATTCAATTTAATATAAACACATGTATTTTAAAACCGGTCTGGCAAGTAATAGGCTTGTAATGAAAAACCACCAGAAAAGTAATGGTGGGCCACTCATCTGTCAAACAAATTATGTAAATATATGTTTAGTGAGCAACTTCGTTCTCTTTATGTTTGTTGTATTCGTAAAATTTTACCCTCTTCATTTTTACATAACGCGCCTAAAGAATTATAATTTCAAACATGCTTATACACACATAATTATAAATATATACACATATATGTGTGTGTGTGTGTACATACATACATAAATAAGCCAAAATTTTTATTACTGACCTATATCCAATTACTTCCAAAACAGTTAAAACGAGTGGGTATAGAAGGAAAATATACAAACATAATATTAAACACAGTTTACTGCTTTGTCTAACCATATAAAAAATCTGAAAATAATCTTCCTCAAGAAAGAACCTCAAGCAATTTTATTGCGCAAACAGCTCGTAAGCGAGCCGCAAGTTCGGTAAATTGGAACGAGTCAAGGATCCTTTTTAAGATTTATGACATCTTCTATCTCATCATTATTATTCATTAAAAGTGTAAGGAAAGGTGGTGAAAGCAACGTAGAAATAGTTGGTAATATTTCATAGATGGTTATATCCTACTTAGATTCTGTTTGACATTTTTACCTTAATGACGTTGCTAATAATAATTTAAAATTTCGATGAGATGATTTTAATGTAAAATGTTCAACCTTTGATTATTCTTCTTCATATTGACATAATTCATAGTGATTTGTACTCTATGGTATGAAGTCTTATTTAACATATGTTTAGGAATGAAACGGATTATGAGTCTTAAAATTAAATATATATATTTTTTTAAATATATTAGTATGCTTTATAAATAAAGATATGCTTCAAATATAAATGATGATATATACAGTACCCTTACTTGAAATATTGAAAACAAGAATTTAAAATATTATTATTTAGTGTGTTTTTGTTTATTAAGTAATTTTTGCAATATTTATGATTTGGGAAAATATGTATTCGCGAAATAACTGAAATTAAAATTTTAGATTTTTTTACTGTTTTTAAATAAGTCATTATCCCCTCAGATGCGGATTTTGTTTGAGGTTATGTATCGAAATGTCTTTTACAAATTAAATGTTGTAAGTTAGGGACAAGTCAGAAAATCGCAATATTTTCTAACATGAATCTCAGGATCAACGCGGAATATTCGAAATTTTAATGAAATATTTGGCAAAGACGTGGCCAATTAACGTGCCGTATGGTTGTAGGTTTGAAAAATTCTGACTTGATTTTTAAATTGATAGATGGGTCGCGCAGGTATTAAACAAGGTTTAGAGGGTCAGAGAAGGTTTAGAGACTTGCTTTTTTTTTGCTATTGCAACGGAAAGAGATACCATTTCTTAAGTACAAACGCAACGAACGCATGTGTCTCCGATAAAAATGGATAAAGAGAAAGTGGGAAAATACGTTCCGAAACCCAATATTCCCTAAAAAAACTAATGATGAAAGGGTGGCTGTCCATCGTTGGTGTTATCCTCTACAGCTTCTATAAATCTCATCATCACGTACGACTGGACTAAGAAACTCCCCTTTTATTCCCAGTATTTTTCAAACATTGCTTCAATTGAGGCCTTCCATAATTTTTTAACCTTTGGTGACCTTGACCTTCGGTGATTTTTCACGTTTCTCTACGGTTGATTTAAATAAGTTGCCATAAATATGGCAAAACTACGTCAATACATTGACTTATTGCACAGCTTCTTTCTGGAGATATAATAAACCAAACGTTAAGGTGGAAGTCGGACGTTTCTTACTTAATGACCTAATAAACCTAACATTACTGGAACAATATCTATTCACTTTTTTATTTAGCCATCTATGAATATACAATACATATATACATTTAACCAATACAGATCTATATGTACATTACATTCCTAAACATACGTACATTCTTAAACCGCTCTACAATTCGACTTGTTACAATATCTACTTATTTGTTTTCTAATATTTAACAGCAAACATTTGCTTGACCCGTTTTATTGTAATGCTTTTATTTTTGTACACAAAGCCTACATTCATCGTGTTTTGTCTGAATCAACGCCACGGGACGTGTATTTATAAAACAAACCAACAAAAGGTCATATCCCCAGAGAGAATAACGCGTTCACGCTATCTGACTTATGCAATTGCTAAAACATTTTATCTATAGAATTAGCATAAAATTGTGTTAAGGATAAATATTACTTGTTCTAAATTTAACGCTGCTTGCTTCTTATTCTAATAAAGTAGACTTTGAATTAAAACCAATATGTTCTCTGCTTTATAAACTAAAATATTCATATGAAATTCAAAATAAATAGTAATAAATAGATAGAGTATTAATATAAGGTACAATGAAAATAAACATTAAAATAGATCTCGTTTCTTTAATTAGCTAAAAAAGCTTCGTATTATTACAATAGGTAAACCGAAATTTAACTTATTTGAAAAATATTATTAGTTTAAAAAAATTTATTTGGTATTGCACGGCTGTAATTAGACTTGCAGATTTACATTTCTAAAGAATACGTGACGTTTTATTGTAAATCAGAAACAATTTAAATAATCTAGAGGTACGGTAGAGTCATGGCAAAGTTGAGTAAACACTACCACTAACAACTTTACTCAAAATAACTCAGTGTGGTTTCGAACCACCTAATATCTCTACACGGAAAAAGAAAATAACGGTCGTTCTGTCTAGAAAAATTTAGTAAATAGAATTAAACTTCCAAACTTTATTTTCTTATCTTTAATGATTCATAATATAATTCAATTCAATAATTCGCTATTATGACACACGCTCTTTTTACGGTGCCGTACTTTACAAGGAAAAATGAAACTTTGTAAGTCCAAGTAGTAGCAGTATTAGTTACAGATATTGTATCTACTGCACGATCGTCGATCTTCGATCCTTCTTTTTAATACATGCTTTTATACCCATCCTATCTTGATCAACCTGGATTCCAAGTTTTAAAAAATTCTGAACGCTATGTTTAATGACCCACTTCCAAGACACCATTCCAGTTTGAATTCAAATCAAATTCTTTAGAATATATAAGTAATAAATGAAATACAGTTTGCAAGTAGATAATAGATAGATTCAGGTTATAAAGTAACTTCGCCCTTTAAAATATTAACTAAAAGCTGTTATTTATTAATATAATTTAACAAAACCTCAAGAGAACTACTTGAATTTACTACCAGTATTTAATAATTTTGTTCCTAATTTTTAAACAGTTTTTTTGAAAATAAATTAAATAGAAAGAAAAAGTATATAATCCTTCATAATATATTGTATTTAAAAATTAATATTTTCGCTAATGAATATTTTGAACAAAAGAATTTTACAAATACTGGGAGGGGAAAGGTGTTGATGTACAAAATTTATTATTTATATTATATTATTTATTTAGTATTACATTTAAAAATTATAAAAAAGAAAATACCGGTAATTGTGGACGGAAAATGATGACTCTTATATTCGAATATTTTTTTAAATGATGGTTTAAAATTAAAACTCATAATATTTTTTAAATAAATTCATAAAATTCGATCTTTTTATTAGCCAATTTCTTTATTTTAAAGCTTAAATAAAAAGAATTAGTTACAACGCTTCAGGTTATCTGAATTAATAAAATTCTACAGTACAATATATATATATATATATATATATATATATATATATATATATATATATATATAATACTATTGAAGCTTTATCTACCTCATTGTAGGTAAAAAACAAATGTTATGTAGACAAATAAAGTTTTATTTATAAATATTTCTGGTATTTCCTATTCTTCCTTCCTAGCATCTCTTGAAATAGTTTGATTAATTTTCAAATATTGTTATGTCCTACTTAATATGACTCTTCATAATTGGCATAAAACCGAACAAAATTTTTTTTTTCACCTACAAATACAGATGTCAGTTTTCATATTTTTTTTATAAATACACTTTGAATATAGTAATTAAGAGTTTAAATTGAGAAATTAATTTAAAAAAAGAATAAAATGTCCCCAATTATTATAATAGTTCCAATGCTAATATCAGTGACTCGTGCTCATTTAGAGACCTTTGTTTGCCCTTCAGATTTGAACTATTCAAGAATTGTGGGTTGCATAAATTAGCCTTGAACATTATTCGAAAACTTTTGCTATGTTTGATTTAATTTTTTTTGAGGTTATTGTCCCTTTATTATACATTTTTAATACAAAATTAGATTACAAATTCTAGACTCCGATAGATGTAAAAAACCTTCCACTTCTTTACCTCCGCTTTAAATATATTTATATAAAAGAAATTTACTGGCAATTTAGATGTTAAAATCACTAAATTTATTAATGTTGAAAAATAAATGCAGTTATATTGAGATATTGACTAATATTATAATGCCCTAAACTGGTTTCAAATGTTATTTTCCCTTATTTTCTTAAATAACTTGATTTTATTATTTCATAAGTGCAAAGAATCTTTATGAGCACTGCCTTGTAACAAACTTTCGTAATTTATAAAATAAATTTTCATCACAAAAAAACTTGTAATAATACAGAAATATAAATTTATATCCCAATAAGTAGAGTACCAAATATTGAACTTATCATCCAGTTGTGTAGGTAATGCAGATTAAATTTAAAGTAGACTAAAATTCAGACAGTCTTAGAACCTATGAATGAGTTCTCAGCTTTCTCCTCATGAATCATATTTGTGTGAGTACTTTATTTAAATTCTTTACCATGACCTAGGTTTCGTTGTATGTATGTTGTATAATTTTTTAACCTTAAGTAGGGAAATTAAAAAAAAAATCTATTCTTTTCCATTATTTTTTTGGTCAAATTGAATCGACTATTTCCAATAATAAAACAACTAGGAAATTATACTTTCTGCGTATTACGATATACGCTTCGTCAGTTTCTAAATGTTTCAATGCTGTTGGTTATGTAATTCGTTGCAAGAAAATATATTGTAAAACTAAGTCCACCGAATATGCTCGAAAGCTTAATAATAAAATATTAGCACTAAGCTATTCAATAATCATCAGCATTTTAGCGTTAAATTCCAATTCCAATTCATCAGCATTTTAGTAAATTAATAATACGAACTGATTCATTGATTCATTATATGTCATCAAGTGTAAATAATCTTCTAAGTAAATCGGTGTGTTATACTCTGACGAAAAGTTTCATTCAAATACTAATTGATAAAAATCCTATCTAGCAATTCAGCTTAAGTTAAATAAGTAAATGCGGGCTTTAATTCATTTTGATGCCTTGGCGTATCCCTGAATGACGATATATATGATAATATTTGATTAAATGTTTATATTTCGATAAACTTATTAGGTAACATTTTGTTGGCGAAAAAACCTGTCAAACATTTAATTAAATGTAATTTGGTAATTATTAACTAATTTTGGTAAAATTTTCGACATTATTTAGAATATTTAACTCGAACTATTTATATTTAAACTGCACATAACTCTGCAGTTCTGGTGCATACTTTGAGAATAAATGAAGCAATATAAGTGCTTAAAACATGGATGTATATAACATACGCTTTCTAAGTTTGCCTTACTTTCTATATTGAAAACAAATCAAGGTTTATTACATTTTAGACGTTTCAGGATGATCTTTTCTAATATATAAAACAATTATGAGTAAGGTTTCTAAAATATAGGTATAATTTATTATAAAGAGGTTCTTTGTTACTGACGACAAGAACGTACTTGGTTACTTGGATGATTTTACTTGGATGTAACGTACTTGGATTTTATAAAATATAGAAATTTTCAATATTCGACTTATAAATTTAAAAGCGCACGAAATCGTGACACGTTTTCTTAAACGCTCAGCCGTGAATTTAGTTTTGTTAAAATTTTATTATTTTTGTGTTATCTCTTGAAAGAGTTAGAATTATGTACATGTATTTTCGTGTTGTGAAACAATAGCGCCTTTTAATTTTCATGTTATGTTTAGAGTCGTCATTCGACTATATTATTACACTAGCTTTTGCCCGCGGATTTGTTCGCGTAGGAATAGTTCTATACCCATTTTGGTTTTATCTATCCCTAGGAAACCTATTATTGAGATAAAGAGATTGCTGTCTTTTTCTATGTAGTTTCCAATAAACAAACACAGTTTTACATTTGTAATATTAGTGCGAATTATATATTTTTTATTTAGTAATCGAAACAGGTAGGTATAACATATTAGACTACTGTACATTATTTTAGCGTTATATATATATATATATATATATATATATATATATATGTATATATATATATAATATAATAATGTTGATCCGTTGCACTTTGCTGTATAAAAGAATCATAAACCAACACACTTCTACATTTTTAATGCATGTCTGCGTAATGTTTTATATCCATTATCTTACTTATCACTTTTTTTCTTTTTTATTTGTGTTGGTATTCGTCACTTGTTTAAAACTATTATGAATAGTGTATTTGACATTGCTTTATCTTCAGGTAGCAAAATGTATTAATTATCTGGATTCCAGATAAGTACACATTAAATTGTCCATGGGAAAAAAACCTTTCTCAAGTCAAAAATCCTTTCTCAAGTAAATTAACTATGTTATGTTAACATTTCCTCTGATCGGCATCAGAGAAAATGTTAACACAACTGGAAGCTTTCGACGCTGGATTCCCGAGCACGATTAAGTTCTCATATTTGACTGGCTAGCCACTGTCAGCGCTAGACCCTCTAGCACGTGCTGCTGATGCATAATGCCTTAGGTTAGTGAGATGCTTGATTGTTCGCTTGAGACGTACACCCTCTTTGAATTGCGAGACGCTGTACATTCTCAGATGTAGACTCTTTAAGTTGGTGAAATGTAGCCGCACTCATCTAGCATGTACGTTAGGAATGTTGTTATTTTTTGGTATGTTGACAAATACAGTTAATAGGAAAAGATAATCGTTTAGACATAATAAATTATTTTCCAGTTGCCTTATACTGTAGGTGAACAACTCGCATTTCGACATGTAAAAAGTTCAGTGCCGTCATCTAACATTGCAATCTATAACTACATAATGCGTTGCAAAACAAAACCGCGCACAATGACATTTAAAATGATAGCTATTGAATATCGGGCTTTCTTTAAATAATTACTTAATACAACTTCATAAATAAATTTTAGGAAAATGTTTGAATAAAAATGAGTATAATATAAAAGAGAAATGTTTTTGCTTCTTGTTTATTTGGTTTTTCAATAATTTCGCTAATTTGTCATAAATATAAAAGCAAGATATAAAGTGTCTTGGACTTTCTTATATAATTATTAAATTACCATATCTTTCTCTTGCATTAATTTTATTTATATCAATCCGTTTGTTCAGAGCATGCCGAAAAAGCTCCTATCAGCTCCTTTTTTATTGACATTACTTTCAAATCTACTTATTGAGTAATGAAAAAAATTCTAAACAAAGTAAAGCATTATTACTCGGGTATAGCGTAACTTTATATTGGTGAAAAAATTCAAAAACGGACTGGTATTTTCAAAGATTTCCCCCTACAAAGCTGCATACATATTAAGAAAGAAACAACTTTACCTCTATATTATAAGGAGTGCTCATGGTTGCTTAATTTTGATATTATATTTAGCATTTTGTTTAATACAAGTGTAGGCAAAGAAACAATTTATAAAAGGTTTTAAAATATATGCTAAATACTTCTACTTTTCACGATTTTGTGAATGTATCAAGAAATTTCACGTTTCTCGTTTCAGGAATCAAAAACTAAGGATGGGATATTATTTAATTTCTTTTTTGAACAGCTTTAAAAGCAATGAACCTACTTATTATACTAAATTCTTAGTAGGTATCTGTGACCTAAGAAAGGGTTTATGCACAATATTAAATTTCTCGATTATAGTGGTTATCGTACATTTTTTTCCGATACCAGTATGTAACCGATCCGATACCAGTACCGATCCATTCTTTACTAAAAGCGAAATATATTGAGAGAGTTAGTCAGATACAAATATGTTTTAATTCTTCCTTTGATGAGAAAGACAAGTGATGTCGCTATAAGTATCGAATAATCTGGCGTTCTGTTATTGTTGCTTACTCTAAATTAGAAACAATTATAAATTGTACTTTTCGCTCATATCCAAATTCCTTTTGGCGTTAAAGTCAAACTTACATTAAAAGCAAAACGACTCATTTCAAAGTTGGGGCGTTCAAGGATGAACTTAGTGATTCTCGGCTTCTAATATTATTCGCAAATACTGGCTCGATTTAATTGCTCGTTATTGCTATAGTTGGAATTGTCACCAAGTCAACACGGTCAAAGCTTATATTTGTTTAATCCTTGTTTTCGTTTAATATCAGTATGGGGTATTATTTATTGACGATTGCAATGCCAGCATTTATTAAACTATATTTGGTAGAAATATCTTGGATGTCATACATACAATGTCATAGATACAGTTAAAATTTTAGTGACAAGTTATATTCTAGATGCAGTATTTATTATACTAAGCATATAGTGCAAGCCTTTCTTAATAAAAATAGAAATCGATAATAGCGTGAGTGAAGTAAGAAGAGTTAAGAATTTTGAAGACAAAGTGTATCTTCGTTGCAAAGATCCAATATTTTTCATAACTTGGAGTCGTACAGTTATTCGCGTATCTACAACAGGGGGAATAGTGTTTAAGAATGCAGAGGCAGGTTTTGTTAACCTAGACTAAGTCCTCAATTTTGGAAAAGTATCAAAGACTGACTTTATTAATCCATTAAAAGAAGAATTAGCTAAGGTCCTACTAGTAAAGAAATAGGTAATAGTATTATTTGGCAACAGTTATGGTAAAGCCTTTCCTCATTAATCATTTTACGGTAATGTTATAATTTTATTTACCACAAAAATGTAATTTATAAGAAATTAAGTATGTATACATATATTAAATAAAATGTTAGGCATTTAATTAGAATAAAGGACGATGTCATTCCAACCGAAAACAAATAATATTTTTAGATGGTATTGAGTGAAAATAAGTATCGGTTAAATATCAACTGCGATTGAGTTTATTCACTCAAACAGCGCTGTGTTAATTTGATTAATACTTTAACGCAGCAGCTCAAAAAAATCGATCCTATAAAAGAATTAGAACAACTTTGTCGATTCTCGTCGATTAATGGAATTGAAAGGCGCTAATGATAAAATGATAGTATAATATAACTTTATATAGGCTAAAAGAGACGGGAGAGGTTTCATTGGCGGCTGACGCCTCTTGACATAAGCATTCAATCGATTGAAAGTCGGCAACTTGTCATACAAAAGTCCGAAGTAGTCAGCCACCGACTAAGCACCTACAAAAGTGGTTCGTCTTCTTTCGGCGTAATGTAAAAATGTAGAAATATCTTATAGTGCTACATTAACATTTTTATTTCTGCATAAACGTTAAATAGACAAAACATATACAATGGTCCAAATCGTATGACAAGGATCCAAAATCGGAAGTACGAAATTGTTGTAACTTCTTCATTTTAAGGTGGTTAGCTTTGTTGATCACAGTCATTGACCTCGTTGACTTAGATTGCATTTGATTTTCTGGATTTCCAGTTTTGCTTTTGGACTTCATGCTGTTTTGTGCCGGACACAAAATCCAAGGAATGAGGTTAGAAAAATAAGGGAAAGAAGAAGAAAGAAAAATAACGACGATATGCGTAAACCTTCAATAAAAGCGAGGGACACTTATAAGAAGTACATAATTAACAATTCATTTGAAGTATAATTAACTAAATATGGGTAACTTGAACTTTATTGATCTTACAGTTAATAGCATTAGGTAATGCAAGGAAGCCAAATATAATATAATAATAGATTATCTTACCCGGATGTAACATGTCCAATAACAGCTTTAGAAGCCTTTAGCTTAAGAAATTAATGTTCGTATTGTCTTTCATTATATTCCTGTAATATATCGTATATTTTTTTATCTACTAATATAGAGAAAATGACCACAAAAACTTCCTATCACTGTTAAGTATGTATGAAAAGTCTAACCGACATCGCAGAAAATTTAATAAACCTTGATTTTGAATGAGGACCCAAAATTAATTGATTACTTTGGACAAACGTTCTCAGTTACCGAGTGAATTTTTTATATTTGACAATAAAAATGGGGTGAATGAACCAGTTTACTCATGTTGTAATTAAAATTGCTGAATTCAATTCGAATTTAATGCTAAAATTCTGATAATGTGTCGCGGACTTACATAACCAGTATTTTACTATAATGATTATTATTACTTATAGGTAGATCAGATATTCAAAAATGCCCTTGCTAGTAATCTGATGGGAGTACAAACCGTGTCATAAAAGCTTTTGGAATGTGATTCACAAAGAGAAAGTTGAGAATTCAAACAAGGGCTATAAAAATATCAGTCTAGTTTTAATACGGAAATATTTTAAGCACTACAGAACAACCAAAGAAACACTTTGTTAGGTAAACTGTTTTAGTAATATACTATTAACTTAAACCGGTGTTCCATATTCGAAAACTGGCTTTATGAATAACGCACATCTCTGAATTAAAACTAGTGGGCAGTTTGTTTTGTAAACATATTTTACATATTTAATAGGTTTTTGGAAATAAAACTGCAGTAAATAAATTAAAATTACGCAACAAAAAATTCTCTCCACTATAGGTTGTGAAGATATGGGTGAGGGATACGAATCGTTTCTGGAAGTAAGAATAATATTATAATACCGGAAAAAGTTTATTAAATTTTATAAAAAAATTATTAAACTTTTTGCAACGATATTGCAAAGAATGCATGCAATGCAGAACTGCCTAAAGTAAAGTCAATGTGATAGTGTGCATGGTCTTAAAAAACAGTTATCAGTTTATCAAATTAAAAATACCGCATTAACGTCATGTCTGCTTAATAAAAGAGCAAAACTGTAAGTTTGGATAGGGAAGAAGATCGCGCTTTATTTTACAAAATAAATTTTTAATAATTTTTCTAAAAATATTTTCAAAAATAATTAAAAATGTTTCAAGTTCACAAGCGTTAGGGTGTTATATTATGAGACAAAACGGAACATATTTTATAATGTCATAAAATATATATATAAGAGTTATAAAGCGTAAAAATTTCCCTGTAGTATAGTTTATATAATTCAGAGGGACATAGGGCAGTAATATATTTTGCAATATGCGAGTAATGAACAATGACATTAATTGATTTTTAGCAAAAGTTTTAAATTATCAAAGTTACATAAAGTAATATATTCCATACAAAATATGAATATTAAAAATTATGGCTGTATATTGCTATTACACGCATCAATCGATTAAGGATCTTATTTTGCTATTGACTCGCGAATACTATAAAAAAAGCGATTGAAAAAACGGAATCGTGATCCTTTTTCGCGTGATAAAAACCTAGAGCGAAAGTTCTTGTTTAAGGAAATATATCCTGAACATTATGCAAAACGTAAACACGTCAAGAATAATATGTTATTTATTATGGAATTAATGTGTAATTGGTTTTAACCAAATTTTGACATTAGTTAAACAATTTTTTTTTACTTAAATATGATTGTACGCTAACACAGAAGGCGAATTTTATGAACGGCATCCATCGAACAGTGCAGGCGAATTATTCTCTCTAGAGGTTTAACCTTTTGTCGTTTTTGTTCGCGAATTCACGTCCCGCGGTGTTGATACAGGACGAATGTGGTTGAAAGTAGCTTTTGCGTGAAAAATTGAAAACATCACAATACGAACAGGTCGAGCAATTGTTTGTTGTTGAATATTTGTATATAAACAAGCGGATATTACGATATCCGAAATGTTAATATCACTCACCAGTTCATTTGACCTCATCTAAAATTTAAACCAAATGGAGGGTGGAAAACAGATATTTGGTTAGGAACATATGTTTATGAATTACGACCGACAACGTATTGATTCTATTATATTTCACACAGATTATATTTAAGTTAGATTGCAAAGTAGCTTAATATAATGAAATTACCGGTTACCCTTTCAGTTGTCAAGAAACAACAGTTTTAATCGTGTCACAGTTTTATGATGTCTCAAAAATATTGCTTTTCAAAGCCTTTTTGTAAATTTTACATAAATTTAAGTTCGTTATGTTTCGTTATCATTTAATTATAAAGGATACTTTTTATGACCTTTAAACAAAGTTAAATTAAGAGCGTTTTGTGTGTGTCAGTATGTATGTCTGTCTGTTGTGTGCGCGTGCGTGTGTGTATGTGTGTGTGGGTGGGTGAGTGTTTATTTGTGTGTATGCGCGCGCGCGTGTGTTTGTATTAAATTGGCAAATTGGAAATTGGCAACAGCCAAGATAAGGCAAACTCTTAAGTATTAGTGGTTCTTGTATGACTTGGGTTACGTGCACACTTAAGTTGCTATGATGGTTTAAACATTTAAGAATACGCAATGGTTATATTAATCTATTTACAAATAATATTATTTTAGTGTATGAAAATATAATGACTAGATATTTTTCACATGCGTGAAACACGTCAATTTCTCAAAAATGTTGATTATAATATTTTTAATTTTCTCTCTCTAGTATTTGTTGCTTAGATACATATTACCTTAAAAGTGTTTCAAGAAAATATTAAATAGGAAAGAAGTTTCTTGAATAATTTTTAAATTTGTTTCTGGCGACACATTCCAAATATTAGTTAGTTGTCCCACTATTTGGCAGAATGTACGTAAAGCTAAGGTGGAAACTTAAATAATTCAAAACGTGATTTTGACTTATTTAAGAAACTTTGTTTGACTCACTATGTAAAATTTTAATAAATAATCTCTAAGTTTGTTAAGTTTGTTTGTAAAATATACAAGTATATAAATTTTACTGTTTTTTAATAGCACAGATATAAAACTTGCATATAACAATTTCAATTCTATAGCAAAATAACCCATTTTATTCAAAAGGAAAACATAGATGCGAATTAAATAGGACAAATTCACTGGAGAAAATTTAAAAGAGTCCAAAATATTTTGTAAACTATAGTATACTTCAATAACATAATATATACATATATAGCATACTTCAATAATATACATATTATATTAAATATCATATACTATTTATATATAGTTATGGAAACATTAAAGTTGAATAACTATACGTTTTAATGTAAGTTGCAACACAATAAATAAATTCAATAACACTATAATACGTAATAAAACGTCAGTCTCACTTTTCACTAATAAATCAAACTCTAGTGCAACCGAAATTATTGAAATGAGCAACAAATTGACCAAGAAATAGATAATTCCGATGTTTTGTTTTTAGGTGCTGTTACTGCAACAAAAAGCGAAATATTTTCCAAACAAATAGTGCACAAAATTTACCCGTTAAAAAACATTAAACAAAAAAAAATACCCGTGATATTCCTTTTCTATGCTGTAATGACTGATAACCCGGTATGATAACCCATTTTGACCGAGAGATAATCGATGGGAAATATAAAAAATAAATAACCTTATGAAGATGAAGATCTGTTTTTCTATGTATAAGCTATGACTTTGTGTACACACAGGTTCATTTTTATGTTTTCTGTGAATATTTCGTGCTCCAAAATAGTACAAATTAAGAAATGGTCGAGTCCATCGCTCACTACAATGTCAAAAAAGACAAACTTAAGGTTTAGTTCAAAGCATGAGAAACGTCACGCACCATCTAAGTTATTAAGAATAAAGTATTTATTAATATTATTTTTGAAAGGAAACGTAATAAATTTGCGTTCTGCCCTACTCCGGAATAAGTACAATCTATGGGAAGTTATTTACATTGGAATATCTATATTTCGGAGAAGACACTGAAAATGTTGGAAGTTTCGGAAAAAAATGTTTAACCTTTACAATTAGTCGCGCGAGGTCCAATAGACCTCACGCGATTTAGTTTATATCATATTTCGGCACGTATTACCCGTACGCGACTATCCACTCCGGACCTTTCTAGCTCACGCGTCCCTCCCTTGTGTTCCGTTAGCAGCGGCATTGATCACACAGGTGTTTGGGGTTCAACGGACCCCACGCAACTAATAGCGTTGTACAAATTTTGGTGAATACTCTGACTAAATTTAATAATTGTTTTCACCATTTTAATTAAACTGGCACATCATTTCTTTTTTATTACATTTTATGGGTAAAAAAATATGATGGAAATCTACCACATGAATGTAGAAGAAATATCTGCTACGATACATGAAATGAAGAGGAGCCATTTGGTGAAAGTGGCGTCAAATTGGGCATTAAAGAATACTTTTTAAAAAACAAAATCATGAATCTGACTCTCAGCAGAGTGAAAACGAATGAAAAGATGAAATAGATTCATTTTCATACGCGTATTATTTAGGCGAGGACAAGCAATATTCTTCAAGCCAAAGAATAATTCAGAGTTCACAGCATCGTTTTGCATGTATCTGGACTAAAAGGAAGTTAAAGATCCTAAAAGTAAGAATGATTATTTCTAATTATTTTTTCATAAGAATATTACGAATTTAATTCTGATATATACAAATTAAAATATTAAGAACATACGTACCCGTTTTAAAGGGGAACATGACGCAAAAATGTGACAGGTGAAGAATTTCAAGCATTTTTTGATTCGTTGATGATGCCTGGTATTCTCATATCTCCATGGGATTAGAACTGGACTAGATTTTTTTACGTGATGCCTTTTCGACGTTTTTATGTCCGTACTTTGTTGACTGCGATTTGATAATGCATCATCCAGAGAATCAAAATTATAGCTTGATACACTTATCAGAGAATTTTGTGAGTGCAGAGTGACTAACTTTAAAAAAAAAACATTACACGGTTTCAGAGTACGTGATAGTAGATGTAGTCATAAACATTTTAGTCTAGATACCAAGTAAACCAAATAAATATTGGATAAAACACCACACTATGGTTGACGCCAAAACAGCGTTTGAAATATAAATACTCAGGCAGACAGTTCACAAAAGCGACCAAATGATACAATTAGCATCGTGAACTAAATAATAGTTATGGAATAACAAAAGCAGCCAAAATATTAAACGGACATTTTGAATATGACGGTACCCTAAACAAAAAGAAACATCGGCGTGTGCTTATGCCCATATCATAGAAGTGCAAACTAAATAACTTCGTCTAAATAATCGTCTGTTTTCGATTTTTATCTGATAATTTTTTTTAATCATTTGAGAATATATTTGAAGTTAGCATTTTGGGTTAAATGTTTAATATTATGTTTAGGGTGACCTGGAACATACTTTAAATTGATTTTTTTAGCTTTTTGTACTATACTTTTTACATCGTCGCCATGCTTTTTTTCATAATTAATTCTTGTTGGATTCCTAAAATGTTATTTATCTCATGCCATTTTCAACTTAATCAATTTATTGGCGTTATTTTTTGTAGAGAGGTATATGTAAACGTTTAAGGATATGTTGTATTTCTATTCAACTATTTCACATTCACGAATGTGTGCTTTATTATCGATTAACTTGCCAGCCTCGAGTTTTTACGTTAAAAGTGATGGGTATTTTTAGAAGTATTCAACTACTGTATACTAAAAGTCGATTACTTTTGAAATTACCCATTACTTAAAATAAGAAGGCCATACTTTAAAAATTGGGTAATTTTCTGAATTTTTTAATGTATTTATTGCTTGGAAATTAGCTTCGGAATAATGACGAACGTTTCAATTTGTTGAACAATTGATGTGTTTATTAACAAATAAGAACATGCTCTAGACTCTAATTCTGACAGATTTTGGTAATTATTTTTTCTATCATCGATTCGTCAACTACCAGAATAACAGCCCAACTTTTGCAATGATTTTTCAAATAAAATAATTTTTTGTGAAGTTTTCTACGAAACCCCCTTTTTTCCTTTTATGCGGATCTTTGTTTTGCACGGAACTTTTTGCTCCTTATTCTATGCTAATGCATTTTAAAAAAATTTAAAAAAAAATAATTACATTTCTTTTTTTTTAAATTTTTTCTTACATTTCTTTATTACAAAAATATAAAAAAAATGTTTCTTACGCATTAGTTTTGTCAATAAATTACAAAAAAATATTACTATTTCTTACCGTGTATACATATTTCACTACTTTTTTTGATAAATTTTAATCTAGTAACTTTTGTTCACATTGCTTTTTTATAATTTCGACTTTGAAAGTTTTGGAAATACGGAGGGAAGGATTTTTACGGTGAACATATTCAAACATATCTTGAATAGTTTTACTAAAATTAAAAAAAAAAATGTATATATATATATATACATAAAAAATATATATATATAACATTTGAAGGACCCTTTATATATATACACACATATATATATATATATATATATATATATATATATATATATATATATATAAAGGGACTCTCCTTCAAATGTTTTATGATCATTTGAAGTGGGTTAATCACTTGCTAAAAATACCATTAAGTTGTTGCTTCAATTTCTATATGCAACAAAAATAATCATATATAAGTCAAAGTTACCTATAATAGATAAGGAAATGTTTAAAGGAGTGAAAATTTTAGTTAAGAGTAAAAAAGAGCTTCATAATATGACCATCCTACTTGATATTGTTACCCCATTTTTAAATTTCAATTCCTCAATTTTGAAATTTTTTTTAAATAAATATACAATATTTCAAAAAAATAACAGCTATGCCTTATAGGAAAACACTTTCACAAAGAAATCTTCCGAAATAGTTCCTTTTTGATGAAAAAATATTGGAAAAATGTGGTATATAACATTTATCGAGATTTGATTTTCATTTCTTTGTTCATGGATATAGTACAAATTTATTTGTGTAAGTAATATAAAAATGTTCAGTTGTGTAAGTAATATAAAAATGTGCTTATATATAGCACTTACTTTTATAAAATGGACAATACATACAACATTTTTTAACTTCTACGCGACCTTATAAAATTTGTACTTAATAATATTTTGAAGTTATGTCTCAGGAGGCCATAGGTGTTCATTAGGTTCTCCGTACTGATAAAAGTTACTTATAACGGAGGATATCCACCAGTAGTATCAGTTATTTTTAAATGGTGTTACCATAAAATAAATAAAAACGAAAAGCTCAGTTTGTGCCCGTGCCATAGATTTTTTTGAAAACGTCGAAGTAAAATCATAATAAGTGTTTCGTATTAATATATAATTTAATTGCCTATCACTTTAATATAATATTTGCATAAATATATTATACAGAGTAACAGGGACTGTCGCTGGAGGCTGTATGCCCGATAGGCCAGCTACGCAATTGCTTTACGTCGTTTTTTAATTTTTTTTCGATGCTGCCGTATTTCTTGCATTTACTCGATTCCTTTTAATGCCAACTTTCTGCTGATTTGCGTGTATTATAATTTCTAGTATATTTACGATCAATATGAGAGAACATCTTTAATTTTGTGGTAATTTTCTATTTAATACCGATTTTTACTCTTATTCCGGCGAATATTTTCATTGTCCCAATTTAGGCGCTCGTAATGCCCAGTAAGCTCTTTACAACTATTTACAAATCAACATCCTAACTAAACGCTTTTTCATGCCACACTAATTTACAGCTTTATACAACGTTATTTTAAACAATCATTTGCACGCACCTACACTAATCCGATGACGTCACAGGCATAACAAATACTACATGACAAAAACGTAGAGACATGTTTTAACTGGTGTGTGCTCCTATATATTGGCGATTGTATTTTGACGGTATTTGATAACACAAGAAAGTTTGACTGGATATCACTGTACTTGGACGGCGAATATATTTTTTAACGTCAAAATATATTTTTACTTGCTATAAATCATAGTAACATAATCGTTGCAGACGCAATAACCTTCTGATAATTACATTTTAAAGTTACGTTACGATCATGAAACTATACATTTCACTAAGAAAGAAATTGGCGAAATATCTATAAAAAAATTCAAATGCATATCAGAATATCCATAAAATGAGGTTCCGTTTTGTTCAAGTGTCTTGAAAAATTAAATGCAAATTTATTGAAATAATTTTCATTTTCGAATTCAAATTCAAATTTGGGTTCTCGAGTATAAAAGGATAATGTGTAAAAAAATTGCTTACTGAAACTTTCTTCAATTCATAAGGATTAGGTAAATGAAAAAGCTGTACACTGTAGTAAAATAAAACTTCAAAATTTACAAGGATAAACCAATTGCAAAATAACTAATGAATAGCATGAACTTCCCTCATCTTATAAATTTCCGTGAATTTTATACTCAATTTCATTCTAACACAAAAATATAATTTCCATCTTTCACGGAATGGGATCCAGTTTCTCACGTACAATAATTGTTATCTAAAGCCGTTGATTTATCATATAACCCAAATAAGACGACAGTTAATACTTTCCCACATATTCTGCCATCCATATCTCGTAACGCCCTTGTATCTTTTATAGGCACTTTGTCCTAGGAAAAGTTAGTATTTTACCCTTCGTTTGAAAATATTTAGGTTTTTATGATAAATACATAACCACATACGTCAGTGGTATAACATATTTTGTTGAATATAACTTTATTATTAAA
Organism: Druceiella hillmani; assembly: GCA_039881145.1. NCBI lineage: Eukaryota > Metazoa > Arthropoda > Insecta > Lepidoptera > Hepialidae > Druceiella > Druceiella hillmani. The sequence goes on along the minus strand of JAYKKI010000001.1, from coordinate 21,908,628 downwards.
TTCAATGAGAAAAAACTTGCTTGAAGAAGTTAGTTTTAGCCGAGCGATGGTTTTCCATTCTAAAGTATAGAGTGGAATAATTAGTTCATTGGTTTATTCACGTTTACGTCTAGAATTGTATGTCCAATTTAAAAAAAATTGCTTTGTTAAAATTAATATATTTTAAGGAAGATTATTTATTTATTTATCTACTTTAACGTATCTAAATGATATATATCTAAATATATGTATATACATATATATGTATATATATATATATATATATATATATATATATATATATATATATATATACAGCGGACTTATTGCTACGAGAGTAGTCCCTTACAACCAATCATAACACCAGTCCAGCCCCGTTCGACGAACGACCGGAAATCAAACTCGGGTCCCTGTGGTGCGCCGCGCCGTCAAAGTCCGTATGCCTTGTGATCGACCCAACACACCACGGCGGCGGCAAGGTTATAGGCTATATATGATAATATTACAGTTTATAGCGATGGAGCAGATATAAAACAATCTTATCTAAGTAGTGCAAGAGATCGTCTTATTTATTGAATGATTATATCATTCTCCTCGATATACTCCCAATTCTGATTACTGATGTCGATCGGCTAACTTTAATAACCTAGGGAGAGAGAGATAGAGAGAGAGAGAGAGAGAGAGAAAGGGGAGAGGAGAGAGAAAGAGAGAGGGATATAGAGAGAGCAACATAAATAAGATATTTCTATCCAGGTAAAACTATAGGATACAGATAGTAAAAATAATTAAATGTGTTCTCAAACATGAAACTGTTTCTTTATAAATATGAGTAATTTTTTTTGTCGTATCTTTTTATTGCATAGGGTTGTTTTTATTTTAGTTCTTCTGAAATATATTTATTTTTATAAAATTTCAAAGATCCAACTTTTTTTCTTTACATATTTGAGCTCGTCTGCGTAATTACTTTCCATTCACTCAGCATATATATATATATATATATATATATATATATATATGTGTGTGTGTATATATATATATATATATATATATATATATATATATAGATTTACCTTTCTAAAATCTTGATAATTTAATTATAAGGCTACTATTATAAATAATATTTTCATTCTTCAGAATTAGTGTAGAGACAAGAAACAGAAAATAATAAAAGCTTTGTAATATCTACCATTACCTGACTAACGTAATAGAGAATAGAATAAATTGATATTTTTGGTATTTTTTTTACTCTCTGGATTTTATAAAGAGCTCAAAAAAAATAAAGTGGTTCCTTCAAATAAAATTAAAAGTCAATATTGAATGACAACTAAATACCAATAACGACTCAAGTGTACTTGTTGAAAATGTAACGTTTCGTTTGTTACATAAAATATTAAGCACAGGTCTCATAGATAAAATATTTTATACGAGGTACATTGAGCGAATAATGGTCTCTAAAAGTTTGATTTTTGTCGAGTTCATTTATAAATACAAGTTTCATATCATTGACTGATAAAGTTAACTATTATACGAAAACTTGAACAAATTGCAGGTCAGTTAATTAAATGATGTTAAAGTTTATAGTGCATTTATTTGTATATATTTCATTTATTGCACTTTTAAAAATAGATAATTAATATTATTTTAATAGTTTATTAAAATTAAGATTTATTATTGTTAAAGGATGTAATATATATATATATATATATATATATATATATATATATATATATATGTATAGTTGTACACCACGATTATACAAACCTGTCATATCTCATAAAAAATATTGTCAAAGCAAAAACAATTTTCTTTATTAAGAGCCGTATAAAAATAAAAAATATTTGATGATTTAAACATAATATTTAATTATAGATTGTGGAGAATCCGTTCGCTTTACTTTAATTTTACGCTTTAATTTAATAACTAGAACATAATTGATATTATATAAGTTTTATGACTGTCTTTATAAACACAGTGATATTTTTAGCATTTCTGTCGAAATTATTCCGCAGCTGGTATAAAAGGGGTATGAAGGAATATTATTTTTCTTTTTAAGAAACTTTTCCATGAATTGCCAAAAATAATTTTTTGAGAAAAACTTCTACGTGCCTTTTGGAAAAATTATTTCAAGTCTAAATTTCACTCACATCAGGTCAAACTGTATATTAAAACATCTGAATAAATAATTAATTTATCATTTTGGACAAAGAAAGAATGTTATTCAACTCTAATTTCCGAATTAAGTCCTCAAAGATAATGGTGGATTTGTAAAATTCCTCATAACAAAGTGAAAGATTTCTCACATAATTTCATTTGTACTGTTTTCTGAGTGCATGGTTATATAGTACCTATTTCGATGCTGCATTAGCACACACAGCAACTTTTGTTAAAATAAAATGCTTCAGGTTTTTCTTAATTTTGTACGGCAGAACGCAGGACAGTGAAATTATTCAAGTATATACTCGTGTGACCTGAAGTTTTATCAATATTAATTTAGGAATTGGCAGAAAAAAAGTTTATAATATTTACTATATTATTACCAGGTAATATATTGTAGGATATTTTACCTCTTTTTGATGCTTTTATTAGGTTTAATATAAATAGCATACTGAATTGTAATATTTTCATAGTTCAACGAGCCGAAATGTAATTAGATTTGCTTATAAATTTTAGACAAAACCCCAGTAAGTTCTGTTCCTTTCTCTTTCTATTTATTATGACGTAATTAAAAAGATGATTTATAATGATGAAGATCCGATTGAAAATCAAAAAAAGAAATCTAACGTTGACTTGCTATAATAGTACGATGAAATTTTAATTGGAGACAAAATGAAATGGAATTGAATTTGCAAACAGGTTTTGGACTATAATTCTCAAAGTAAGAGAATACCTGGTCTGGTACCAAAGCAACGAAATCTGTTAGCGATTTCTATTTAACTAATTATTTTATAACATGTTATAAAAGTTTCTCCACTTTTAAAACTTGTTGGTAAACAAATAATATTAACATTACACCCAAGTCTTCAAGTCAGAAAACAAGTCCACGGGAGATTCAGCGAACGCTTCTCTATTTATTTTTTGAAAGAGATTAAATTACAATTTTTTCATATTTTTTAAACATAAATAAAAAACCTTTATTAAATTTCAAAACCTTTATTAATTTTAAATTTTTTTTGGAACGTTTAATGGGGTTAATTAATATACAACTAACAATTACTAAAAATGTTTTATCCTGATATATTCAATTTAGTCTTAATTACAAAACCATAAATTTCATAAATGATAACTACATCTGCAGCCTATTCACTGGTTATATGCTATTAACATTAACATAAATGTTTAGTTTACATTTTCCACCATTAGCTCGTTTTTTCAAACTTGGAATATAAAAAGAAAATCCAACGTAGTGGCCTATGGCGCACAAATTTACATTCCATAAACAGAGGGTAAGCCTACTACACAACGTATGTTTTTGTTCAAGGTTGGTCGTAGTAAGTAGGCTAAACTTGTTTACCCTTTATATAATAAGAGCAAACAAGTTTAAATATATAATATTAATTTAAAATTTAATCTTAAATGTTTTCCAAAACAAAATCTATGAGTGGCCGAAATAGTCGAAATCTACAGAGCGGTTTAATTATGGAGATCTAAGTATTGTAAAACTTGTTTAAAAAAATAACAACAAATTTTAAGTTTAAGTGATCAGATGGTGTTGCTTTTAATTATTTAAAATTTTGCATTATTTCCTTTGTTACTAACGCAGTTGTATTTTTTTAATAATAAATTATGGCAAAAATCTTTCTCTTGTTACGGATATTTTCTCAATATACTATTTTCAAATTAGTACCAAATTACTGATAAAATGGAATTTTTTCTTTTCAAAATATTGTGACAAATTCTTTATTATTCTCTTTAGCTTAATTTGAAAGTCTCTAAGGATCATTAATTAGCAATAACAGTAATTTTCCCAAGTATATATTTTGTATCTTTCCTTGCACCAAACAATTTTCATTGAAAGTCAATGAACGTTTGTGAAAGCAGCTATATTCATCTCTAATATTTTCCTTGAAAGACAAGTAATTTAAGCTATTATGGAACATTAATACTACCGAGTAATATAATCTATACTCAAAATATACTCTGACTTCTCTTCGTTAATGTTTTAATGTGCGGTGTCAATAAACTTAATATTATATTAAATGCTACTGTAATAGCTAATTTTAGTTAATTAAAAAAAGTTTTAATTAAAGTTTTAATTGCCATTAAATAAATATGTAAACAGATGTCGAAATTTATCTTTTTTTAAATTAGAACTATTTTTCACGCAAATTTAATCTTCTTGCTATGAAGTATTCTGTAAAAAATTATATGTTAACATTTCAGTTCTTATTTCTCCCGCATTCTAAATCGTATCTACTAAAATTTATTTAATACTTTTAATTATTATTATTTTATAATTTATTTTAATTTATATGAGGCACGCGTACACCTACTCCCTTTATTTCTAAATGATGTATTAAGTATTATCCAGGGCATTGACTTCTACGCACACGATGCGATATTCTGGGAATTGTTTGTATAGTTTTTGAGTGATAACCATTTACTGCAACGTTACAATTTAGTTGCTATTTTTGTTTTGTGTTAAAATATTTCATAATAATCCTTTACATTTGCTATATTTATAAATTTTTTTATTAATGTTGTGAACACTTTTAAATAATTTTAAATAAATTAAAACCATAAATTATTTTGATCAAAAAGTTAAATTGTTCTGAAAACAACGATAAGATAATTCTCATTTTGTTAGATAATGCAACGTTTTAAATCAAAATTAACAGTGTGTCTTCGTTCACTTCTGGACATGACCCCTCCTAATGCACGTATTAATGGAGACGATGCTGGTAATCCCTCCGCTGAGTAAGCGACTTGGCGATAGCAACACTCATCGCTCCACTGGTACTGTAGCCCGTTACAGGTTTATGGCCTTTTGTTCGTGGTCGGGAATCGAAACCGGGACATCGATGCCGTCATATGGTTTTAAGCCTACGCTTAAAGATAGATAATCTCGTCTTAGTGGACGTGAATTTTTCCAATACATTTCTGCACTCGAGATGATTTTTCTAATTTTCAATTTAATTTGATTTTGGGTTGTATATTATATTAAACCATAAGGTAATGACAATTTAATTCCAATTAATTTTACTAGTTTATGTGTAATTAAATAATTATCAGTAAGCATAGCCACAAGAAATTTTGTAATTTCCAAATATTTTCGCATCAAAACATTGAATTCGTAAAGTTTTTTGTGTCATTAATTGACTAATTAAGACGAGTAACAAGTAAAAATGGAACCTTGCATAGTTGTTGCTGTTGCTTGATATTTCTATATATTTTACATTTAAATATTAACGAGAAGTCTAATATCAAAAGAAACGGAAAAGGGTTAAAAAAATAATATCGCCAGTATTTACATATCCATGCTTTTTAAAAACCCCAATGACGCCAAAAGTTTTTCGAGCCACTGGTAACTCGAGCTGATAATGATATTAACCATATAATGTACCGAGTACCTATAAGGCTATGCGTCCATAACGGATAAAACAAAATGTCGTTTAATATGTTGGTTTGTTAGGAAACGGAAATTGTATTCTCTTATACAATTTAATTTTCCTTATTAATATGCTTTATCTGCTTCTTAATAAATGAACAATTTAGAAAAGACAAATAAAACTGCAATAAATTCCGACAGATTTTAATTAAATATACCTTCGGTTAAAAAGAAAGTAAGCACTATAAATTTTTTTTTCGCAACTGCTGATTTTTTGCGAGACGCTGTATATTCTCAGATGCAGACTCTTTAAGGTTTTCTGTTTGTCATTAATATAATTGAATATTTTATCAATTATCACCTCGAAATATTGATTTATTAAAATCAGACTCATTATTTTTGCGTAGCGAAGTCGTAAATACATGTTTTTTATATTGTTAATTTAAAAAGTTATTTTATGTTTTAACAAGATTAAACAGCGTTAACAATAATTCCATAAATAGTATCTTCTAATAATAATTCCACAATTACTATCTTTCAAAAATATTTTTTGTGCCTAAATAATGAATAAAAACAACTTCATCCCCAGAGACATGTATGTATTTACAAATCAATACTAAAGATTTTATGATCTACGTGATAATCCAATCGCTTCTACGTCGGTATGTTAAGGAATAATAATTCGTGTTTCCATTTTATGTCTAAGTTGCTGTGAATTTCTTGGTTGGTTGTAGGACGATATGGATTGGTAAGCATACGCAAGAACTTCTTTTATTTCGTTGGATTACATTACGGTTTGACTGCTTGGCACATCCCCGAATATGGATATCATACATACAAATTGGTTTAAGGATAGAAAAGTAAATTTAGTTAAGCTCGGCATGTTGTCCAATGAATTACAACATTTGTCATTGTATCAATTTGATTTGCTTAGCTTTTACTTTGATGTAGTGTTTCCAAATAAATCTACTATCTAGATGGAATTCGAGGTATTTGCTGAATATGATCGCTGAACTTGAATTCCGTTAAGCAAAGTGTAGATTGCTGTTTGCTCATCGTTATGGCAATGACACGTGAATGAATTTTAACTCTTCCTTTTGGTTTTCGAATCAATCCTTTATCTGTTAACTTTGTCAAGCACTTTAATACATTTTTGGCGGTTTGACTTTTTGTGTTTACAGTTGACATTATTACTGCATTATCGACATAAGTACCTATGAACGTTTTATTTTCTGTAGTGGAAATATCAGAGATATAGAGTAGATAGAGGAGGTAAAGAGAGAGAAGACACGTCCTCGCAATAAACCTGCCCAGGTTGGATATAAAACTGAATACGCTTCCTTATGCAACACTTTGACAATTTTATATGTAGATAGGACTTAATTAATTGACAATGTATCTATTTAAACCTTCTTTATAATTCCATCAAAATTATGAAAGAAATCCTATCATCGAAATTCCATCAAAATATTGAAAAAGAGAGTCAATCAAAGTAAATGAAACGAGTGCTTCCAAATGTTAGTGGATACGGACGTATAAAATCAGAGTCTGTGTAAATGGCAATATGTGTGTTGTTAAAGGTTTATAAAATTGCTCTTCAAGTTTCTTTATGGCTGATATTAATAAGCTACGAAAAATATTATAAAACTGCGTCAATAATTTAGAGTATACATTAGTTTATTACACAGCTTCTTCCTGGAGATATAACAAATCAAATATCAAGGTACAAATAGCACATTTCATACTTCATGTCCTGATAAACCTAACATAATCGGACCAATTCCTATGGATATTTTTTTGAGCCATATATGAACAAAACAAACTTACATTAATTTGACCAATATGAATCTATACGTATATTATATTCCTAAATACACATACATTCTTAACTTACTCTACCATTTCGCTTGTTACAATATCCGCTTGTTTATCTTCTAAAATTTAACAACAAACATTTGCTTGACCTCTTTTAATGTAATGCTTTCATTTTTATATTCGAAGCCTACATTCACTGTGTTTTACCTGAATAAACGCTACGTGACGTGTATTTATAAAACGAACCGACAAAAGTTCAAATCTCTAGAGAGAATAACGCATTCACGCTATCTGACTTATGCAATTGATAAAGCGTTTTGCCTTCGGAATTAGCCTGAAATTATGTTTAGGGCAAATAAAACCTCTTTTAATTTGAATGCCATTTACATCTAATTCTAATAAAATATATTTCTAATTAAATTGAATATATTCTCATTTATAAACTAAAATATTTATATAAAGTTCAAAATAAAACTATATCCATTAAAATATGATAAAAAGAAAACAAACATTAAAATTTACCACATTGCTTTGATTAGCTAACAGAACTTGGGATTTTAGCTCTAGAAAAACCGAAACTCAATGTATTTGATATATATAATTAATTTCAAAATATTTGTTAGGCATAGGATGGTTACAAGTAAGCTTGCAGATTTATATCTCTGAAGAATACATAACGTTTTAGTATAAATTAGGCAGAAACAATTAAAATAATCTAGAGATATGGAAATGTTCCATCTAAGTTGAGCAAACACTACCCTACTACTACTACAGTATTCTTTCGATCCATTTATACCACTGCATTGAAATTGAAAATAAGATTCGTCCTGTCTAGACAAGCTTAGTAAATGGAATAACATTTTCAAATTTTCTTTGTTTGTCTTTAGTAGTTCATAACATATTCAGTTCCATAATTCGCTATTATGACACTTATTCTTTTTACGGTGCCGTTCTTTAAAAGGAAAAGATAAAACCGTGTAAATCCACGGGTGAATATATGAAACAATTTAGAATCGTGATTATGGTTTTCTTACAACCTTAGTTAAGGCTTCTAAAATCCTTGCTTTTCATAATTTTATGAAGTACATCTTAAAAATATACTGAAGTGTATTAAAAAAAATATTATTCCACTAATTTTTCAAACTACCGAACTAAAGAGAAGATATAACCATAACTCTAATTGTCATACCATTTGAGATATTCGCTTTAATATATATGTTGCTTCTACTTAATTTTATTCCATATTATTAAATATTTGTTGTACTAGGTAATAATTGGTAGTAATTATTTTGATAAATTTATTTCTGTACGGAACCACTATGCAAGAACGAAGTTCGAGTTTGGCATGTTTTTAAGAAGAGTTGATGTTTCTTCTTACATTAACTGAGCGCTGTTTCAATTTCTCTGTTTCTATCACAAATTGTAAAGAAATTAAATTTCATTCGCCACTTCCGTAACTTTCCAAATTTAAACTTGCTGAAAATTAATTACTGATCTTATTATGGGAATGTCACATGATCCTAGCATGTGAACGTCCAATGGTTTCCATGAAAAATTGCAACTCTGTTTTATGGAGTCTATGCGTAATTTAGCAGTACGAATATACTCTTTTAGACTCAAGTTACCAGTGATGATAACAAGGTACTGGAGCCGTTTTAAGCAAATACGGAGGAAAAGTAGCTACTTGAGTTAGAAAAGGCTGAATTAAAAAATCCTTCAACTCCGCCCCATTTAAAGCAACATTTCTTGTGAAACCTCGAGCCACGATGTAAAAACCAGTCGTTACACTTAAATTGATGTGATATTAAAATAATTATTTAGGGAAGTAAGACATTTAAATTATTGCGGATTGGCGTGGCTCCTTACATTTTCACGAATTCTTAGTCATGTCAATATACATGATAATGAAACAACAAATTAGGCTGCAAACTCCCCTGTCTTAATTTCTCAACTTCCCTTTCTTCAAATCATCAAAATTAAATTCAACGCTCAGTAGATAGTCTAAATAGCCTAAGAGAAAACTATCTCTGCAATGATAGCAGTATTAGTTCTAGCTAATGTACTGTCTGTCTTACATCCATCCTACCTTGGCCAATGTGAAATCAAGGTTTTGAAATATTCCGGATGTTATGTTTAATGACCCACTCCCAAAATAAAATTCTTTGCCAAATATAAATAATAAACAAAGCTTGCAAGTAGATAATTATATAGATACATTCAGGTTATTATATACATAAATTCAGGTTATGAAGTAACTCTCAGTATAGCTACTTGAATTTGTTACTAGTATTTATTAATTTTGTCCCTAAATTTTAATATTTTTTGCTAAGTTCAAAATATAACTTGTATAGAAACGAAAAGGATATATTCTACTGAAATGTATTGTCGGCAAATATTTAATAAGTACTAATATTTTTGCTTGTCACCATTTTGAACATAAGAATTTTATGAGTAGTGGGGAGTAGAAAAGTGGCCTAATATTAAAAATTTAAAATTCTTGCAAAATTTTGTATTAAATTTAACTATTATAAAAAAGAAAATATCGACTATGTTGGACGGGGAGTGAAGACTTTTTAATGATTCTTTGATATGATAATATTTTTAAAACCATTGTTTAAAATCAAAACTTAAAATATTTTTGAAATATTCATAAAATTTGATCAACTTTCTATAAGTCGTATTTACAAGCTTAAATAAATAGAAGCTATAATATGTGAATATCTTATTACAATGTTTTACATTATTTGAATTATTTAAAAAGTGAATAAAATTCTGCCGTGTAAGATTCATATTTCACCTTGCTTATTGCTGATTAAGAAAAACGCTCAGTTTTATACGAATAAACGAATTTTTTACAATTGTGCTTGAATTGAATATGAATAGCTTTTATCTTCTGTTTCGCTTGCCTGGTATTTTATTTGGTTAAAGAGTCACCTTCAAACAATGAACAAATTGTATGCAAAAAAGTCGCTTCAATCTGTCGCTCCTTCGCTGCATGAAATACAAGACACTGTGATCATTCAACGCTGTCTATCCAAGCACGAGCCCTTGAGGTTCTTATATTTGACTAGCTAACCGCAGAGCGAACGCGCCTAGACTCCCGTAGATGCACTAAAAATCAAAGGAATTTCTTTTTTTTATCGTAGACTGTACCAGTGGAATGCTTGAGTAAGATGCTGTTTCACTGCTGCTCAAAGCTTGGACATTTTCTTCAAGTTTCTGGATGTCTACATCTTCATCAGAGCAGCTACAATTGTCAAAATTGTTACTTTCTTCACCTTCCAATAATCGAAGAATATCATCGTCTCTAAGCCAGCTCATTGTCTGCAAGCAAAAATAAACATAAATGTAAGAAACATCTTCGTGAAATGTATGGAATAAATAAATATGTAAAACTAACATCGTTTTGTGAATGAATCAAAGAATAACAGTATTTAAGACTACAATATGATAATAGTGCATAAATATCAAAAATATACTAAACAAATAAAGCGTTTTAAAATAAAAAACCGCATGGGACCAAAATTACACTATGACAGAGACACAACCACTCGCCGCCGTTGCTTGCCGGCAACTGACGTTCGATGCCCCGGTGAGTTAGGAAGCTACCTGAACTGATTTCTTCATAACTTTAAAGCTGTAACCTTATACGCTTGTAAATGCGCTCTGGGGTCAGATTGACCACACGTAAATGACTAAGGGCAAGATATAAAGTTTTGTGACTTTTTTATAGAACTCGCAAATAATAATATATTCCTAATGCATTATGTTCATTTATACCAAACCGTTTTTTTTCAGTACACGCCGATAAAACAGCTAATCAGCTCATTTATTGAGTTTGTTTAAAAATTTAGTTATTTCGTGCTATAAAAATCATGAATGCAAATAACAGAACTTATATTACTTGAGAATAGTGTCGCTTTGTATGGGTGAAAGTATTTTCAAAACCGGGTCGCTAGTTCCAAAGATAATCCTCTAGAAACTTATATATAACAAACAACTTTACCTCTTTTTGGTTGAGATAAGGCCATCTTATGATTTTATATACTGCATATTTTATTTTTGCCTTATTTTTAACACAAGTGACTAAAAAACCCTGAACACAAAAAAAACTAAGCTTATATTACTCGAAAATTGTGTCGCTTTGTATTGGTGAAAGAATTGTCAAAATCTGACCGTTAGTCCCAAAGATTACTCCACGAATCAACGTATAAATTAACAAACAAATATTTCACCTTTTTATTCTAGAAATTATAAATTGTAATTGAAAGTTCACATGCATAATCCTTTTGATATTTAACTTGAACTTATATATAAAATGTTACGACTCATTTCAAAGTTGGAGACGTTCGAAAATGAACGCAACGTTCCTCGGCTGTTATTATTATTCGCAAACACCGGCTCGAGTTAATTCCTCGTTATTTCTATCGTTAGAAATGTCACCAAGTTAACATGATCAAAGCTTATATTTGTCGACGACTGCAATGCTAGAGACATCTACATTTATTAAAGTATATTTGATAGCAGTATCTTGGATGTCATACAGTTAACATTTTAGTGGCAAGCTTTATTCTAGTTGCAGTATAATAATAATAATTTAGTGTAAGCTTACTTTAATACAAAAAGAAATCAATAATAGTACAAGTGAAGTAAGAAGAGATAAGAATGTATGTGAATGTGAAAGCTTAACTTCGTTGCTAATATCCAAATCCTTCGTAACTTGGTATCATAAAATTATAAGCCTATCTACAACAAGGGAAATAATGTTCAAAAATGTAGAGGCAGATTTTATTAACTTACACTAAGGGCTCAATTTTTCTAAAGAATCGAAGACTGATTTTATTAATCTACGAAGTAAGATTTGGCACGATCAATACGTCCAGTTCCTCTTAGTAGAAAAATAGGTAATATATTTATTTGACAACAGTTATGGTAAAACTCTTCCTCATTACTCAGATTAATATAATATTGTATATATTATCATTAATAATTATTCAAATTAGTTAATATAATATGTTTCATAAAATTTACATTTAATAAATAAATGTAAATTTTACGAAATCAAGTGTGTGTACATATACATATATTAAATAAAATTATAAACATTTAATTAGAATAAATGGTAATGGCATTCCAACCGGAAACTAATAATATTTTCAGTTGATGTTGAGCAAAAATAAGTACCAGTTAAATATAAATTGCGATATGGTTTATACACGCAAGAAGCGCGATGTGAATTTCATTAATACTTTAACACAGAAGCTCCTAAAAATCGGTCTTGCAAAAGATTTAGAGCAATCATGGTCGATTCTCGTCGATACAGTCGAGTTAATAGGCGCTAATGAGAAAATTATAGTACGTACAATTTTATATGGCCTAAAGGAGACGAGAAACATTTATTGCTGGCGCACGTCTTTTGACGTAAGCACTGAATCGATTGTAATACGGTACCTTGCCCTACAAAAGTCGGCAGTAGTCAACTGCCGACTAACCACCTACAAAAATTGTTCGTCTGCTTTCTGCATAAAGCTGTATATTAAAAAATATACTAAAGTGCTACATTTATATTTTTATTTTGCCACCAATTTAAATAGGGAAAAAAATACAATGATCCTAATCGTGCGGCGAGCGTGCAAAAATTGCATGTACGAAATTGTTGTAATTTCTTTTACGTTAAAGTGATCAGCTTTGTCGATCACAGTCTTTGACCTTGTTGCCTTGCGTGCTATTTTACTATATTTGCTTCTAGTATTGCTTTGTATTTCATGCTTTTTTGTTAAGGACACAAAATCAAAATATTGAGGTCAGGCAGATTTGACGCAAGAAACGTATTTAGAGCCGCTTTCTAATTGGCGTTAAACATATTATTGGTCAATGAAATTGTATTTTATCATTGCTATTCACTTGTTGAACGTGTTCGATAACAATAATAGCCATATCATTATGTCACAATAGATTCCAAAATTCTTGTAACTGATCTCACTTATGCTGTGAATGGATTTTAATAACTAGTCCAACATTTTAGTTTCTAATCTTGTGATATCCTTGTAAGGTCGTGTTTTTGGCTAGTACAAGGAGGATCAATACAATAGGATATTCTAAAACTTATAAGCAGCGGTGAAGTCATGTTAAAAAAATAGTTATATTTCAATTTGCAGTAGAAGTTCGACATTACGTAAAAGGAAAAATTTATTTTTAATTAGGTAAAATTTATATTTTCATTCCTATCAAAAGTTATAAATACGTTGGTAGTTGTGTCGTAGTGTTACCCATGGTAAGTAAATCAAATTGCATTTAGTAACGTACATTTTAGCTTAAGTGATACTACAAAATACAAATCATTTTAGAAACTCCAAAGTAATATTTTCATTATTGCAATCACTAACAATACACTCTAAGTAATTCTTATAGTATATGATCAATATCTACGAAATAAAAAGTTAAAAAAGAAAATGTTTCCTTTTATATTTAATATAATAAAGCACCATATGCAAAAATTTTAATAAAATTGAAATCATTGTCGTAAAACCTGGAAACATATTCTAAAATTGTGTTCTGTAAACTGTCACTTTATCGAGCGTGAAACAACAATTGTGCGCCTCTCGCCGCGCTCGTCAGTCGTGTGCGCAATCGCATTTCTAAATGTTGCCTTTACACATAAAATTATTTCATGCACGTTGACAAGATGCATTTATATATAAATAATAAAGAAGATGGCGGACATACGCACGCGGAGAAAAATAATTAATAGTGGATTTAATTACACTGCACAAGTCTTTTCCTTGCTTCCGGAAAATCAAGCCCAAAGAATATAAAAACAAAAATCCTAAAGACGAAGTTTATAAACAAATTGTTGACTGTAGTAAAGAAAAAGGATTTCTCGATTCCAATCCTGATATTGTGGCTAAAAAATTATAAAGTTTAAGGGACTTGTTCCAAAAAGAACTAAATAAAATTATAGCGTAGTGGAATTTTGTAAACAGATGATGTTTACAAACCTTCCTTCTGGTACTTTGAGAATATGCTCTTCACTAAGGACCAAGAATTACATACTAACAGTATATGTAACCTTTATTTTGACTAATGAAGAAGGTGTAATAGAGAGTGGAGTTTGTGAAATTGAGAGCAAACTAAAGTCGTGATTCAATTTTGTGGTTTTTTTTATTTATGGTTACAGTAAAGATTAGTGAAAACATTTTGAGCATAGTTTTTACCACTTTCATGTAGTATTTTAATTATGTCAAAAATGTATCTACTCTTTAAGCTTTTCCACTTGAGACTATAAGGTCTTGAATATTTCCATCTGTATTAAAATATGTTTTATATTTCATTTAGTTTTCAAAGTCATTTGAGCATTGAGCGTCTTTGGAGATTAGTTAATGGAACAGAATTCTCAAATCTCTCCCCATGTTGTACTGAGTCTTTAGTAAATTCGACCCTTGTGAAGCTAGAATTGAAATATAAGTTACTGTTTTTACACAAAAAATGTATAAAGTGCAAGTAGCAAGGACGACGTTACAGACATTGTGGTTTTATATATTTATAGTCGTGTGTAATAATCTAAACCTTGCTGAAATTATTCCAAAGGCATTTTCATTACGAGACACTATATTACGAGAAATTATTCCTAACTATATTACTTTTGGTACTGTAATTATACATCCTTTTTCTGTAATCGAGTTCTCTGTGGGGAAATAGTTTGAGAAAATTTGTTTCCATTACGAACGCTTCATCATCCAAAACGACGAAATTTAAGTTACTTACAGTTTCCTTGTTTTCCGGAAAATTGAGATCACCTAACTTCAGATCACGATAAAATTCTTTATGTTATAATACTACCACTATCTTTCATTTTTACCCATGACAACGTAAAGGAACTCATAATTAAGACCAAATAAAATCAACAACAAGATGCTATAAAAGTTTTTGTAATTAATGCTATACAAGGTTTTGTAAGTAAATGGCTCCAGAATCCGGCAAAGGCACAATGCGAACATGTTTGGCATCCATGGCACCTCTGCAGTTGATGAGTTGCCATTTATTTCGAAATTCTTGTGTTACGTTGATCCATTTTTTCATCGTAGATGGCATCTGAAAGAACGAATTGTAAAATATTTTTTTTACACTGAACGCTGTTCCGACGAAAGAAAAAAGAAGGCTACATTCAACTATCACACCGCATGCTTTAAAGTCTGCACATATACTATCAAAGGAACTAGCAAGGAACTTTCGGAACATGACGTCGTTTGAATGAACACGGCCAAATAATTACCCAAAATGGTTCCACTGTAGGTCATTTATGCGGAATCAATAACAAATAATATTCTGCGCAAATTGTTGTTGAAGAAATTGAGAGAAGATACTGATTTTTATGATATGTTATTATAACAAGAGCATTTGAACACCATTTTCCATTCACTCTTCACATTCGAGAAGTCCGTACGAATCACAGTTTTTTCAACTCTGTTATTTGCTTCTACCTCTAATGGACAAATGTACCAGAGTCAGGCTAAATGAAGAATTAAATTTAATTAAAAACTTAATATGAACATTTTAATTTAATGGATGAATAAAGATACAAAAACTATATTTTCACATAGGTACTAAAACTCATAATACTAGACTTATATTTTAATTCAAATAAATTATTCACTTTTAAATAATCCAGCCTCAAGCTTTCATAAATAGCTCGACACGTTTCTGATATTATTTTGGAAATATATGGAGCAGATATACCGCCACTTGATTTTAAGTCTTCGAATGAACGTCCTATAGCGAGGTATAGAAGAGTTGCTGCTAAACTTCTGCATTAATGTTCTCTCTCTCATAACAGTGTCTTACTGTGATATTTTACGTTTGATTTGACTTAACAATATATTAAATAATTGATTATCCATACGCAAATAATTCTCGATATCGTTCGGATAGTTTTCTCTTAATTCTTCAATCAAAGGCAAATGACAAAATTTCTGTCTATATTTTTAATTATATTTTCCCTTTTTGAGTTAACTAATACTAGAAAAACGATAACTTGCACCACATGATATCTTTATTCATGTTTCACTACATCACCTGCGTTACTTCAGTAAAACTGTGCGAAATGCACACTCCAACACGCGCCAGTTTCGCGCGATCTATCCTGTGTCTAGCTTTTACACAGCCGCTCTTTCCCATGACAAAAATGAACAAGAGTAATCGAGCGCGAAAGAACGTTAGCTTAAACTTTAAAAAGATAATTGCTCACGACTGAATGTGCCGGCTTTCCCGCATGAAATCCTGTACGCTGGAGAGAACGCGCAATAGAGTGACTGTGTAAAGGCCGCCATTCACAAGAAAATACATTTACGTAAACTAATTGCACCAATTAGCTCACCTGATTTCATTAAAACCAACATGGGCATTTTGATGGTACGTGTTGTTGACAAATGTGTTTACACTACATAAACAATGAAGTACTCTTTATTGAATGTGATTATAGTTTTCTAGTATATATTTTTACTCTAGTTGCTATTATATATTTTTTAAAGAATTTTTTTGTCGAATAAACAAATTGGTAAATTGTCTTCTTTCTTATTTAGTGTAGCCATTATTATTAGTCAAAATTGTATATTTATATATATATATATATATATATACATAAATATATATGCATATATAAAAATATAAGTGCTCATTGTGAAACTTTCATAATAATTGGATTAGGGGTGTTCAAGAAGTATCTGAAACATATTTTATATGCATTTAGTAGATTTTTGGCATAAATAAGTGCTTCAAATTAATTATAGTTACGCAATAAACATTTCTTCAACTATGTTAGGTTTTCCTAACATAGTTGAAGACATTTTTGATTAGGGAGAGGGACACGAATCGTTTCAGGAACTATGAACAATATTATATTACGGGAAAAGTTTACTGATTACTCAGTTATTGGTTATAAGATTAATTCAAAGCATTTATTAAACTTCTAGCAGCGATATGGTAGAAAATGCTTTTAATTCAAGACTGCCTAAAGTAATATCAATGTATTGGTATACATGGTATTAAAAGCAGTTATAAGTTTATGAAATTCAAAATACCATATTAATGTCAAGTCTACTTAATGAAAGAGCAAAACTTGAGGCTTGAATACGGAAAAAGAATGCGCTTTACTTTAGTAAATAATTTTTGCATTTATTTAATTTACAGACCAACTTAAAATATTCGAAGTGAAAAAAAAACGAATAAAATAATCTAACAACCTTAATATTTTTACTATCGTATGTTCTTTATAATCCAGAGACATAGGGCACAAAATATATTTTTACAATACATGGATAATAAACAATGACATTAATTCAAGGGGTCGGTAAAGCAAAATTGTATTTTTGAACAAAATTTTGAAACCATCTTAGTTACATTAAAATAATATAATGGTATTGTGTACAGTATAAAATCTACAAAACAATTTATAGCTGTATAATGTTATTGCATGCATTTATCTATTAATAAAAAGCAGCAGAATATGCTTTTTCAATTGACTGGCGAATATTATTAAAAAAAAGCAATAAACACTGAAAGGGACAGTTAGTGTTTAAGAAAAAATATATCCTGAACTTTTGTAAAACTTTAAGCACGTGAAGAGTAATGTGTTATTTGTTATGTAACTAATGTGTAATAGATTTTAACTAAATTTTTAAATAAGTTCAAAAATGTTCTTTCAATTTCAATTAAACGTAATTTTATGCTGACACAGAAGGTGAAATATTTTTTCACCAGTACACATCAACAATGCAGGTGAATTGTTCTCTCTAGAGGTTTAACCTTTCATCGTTTTGGTTCACGAATACACGACCCGGGGTGTTGATACAGGCCAAATGCGGTCGGACGTTGCTTTTGCGTTAAAAATTTAAGGCATCGCGATTCGAACAGGTCAGGCTTTTGTTTTTTGTTAAATATTTGGAAATAAACAAGCGGATATTACAACAACAACTTGAAAGTAACGATTGGGAATTACAACCGACCACGTAATGATGCTATTACATTTTACATAACTGATGTATAAAATAGATTATAAAGAATTTGATATAATGTAAATGCCCCCATCTCCTTTCAGTGGTCACAAAACAGCAGTTTTATTTTTGTCAGAGTCTGAAAAATATTACTTTTCAGTACCTTTTTGCAAATTTGACTTAGATTTAAGTTTAAGACGTTAGTTATATTTCTCAATAATTAAACAATGAAAATAATTTTTTATAACTTTTCAAGAACGTTAAGTTAAATATATCTGCTTCCATGAAATAAAATAACAAATACATATTTAGGTTCATATAATAGTTTAAATATTTATGGATAAAGAATGATTATATTAAACTATTTATAAATAATAATGTTATTTTGATTTATGAAAATATAATGCTTAGAATATTTTTGTCAAGCGCAAAATACGTCAATCTCTCAAAAATATTAATTACAATATTTTAAATTTCCTCTCTTTAGTATTTTTTGCTTAAACACAGTTTATCGGATATGGAATATTTCAAGGGAACGAATTTTAGGAGTATGCTAAATAAGAAAGAAATTTCTCAAACCATTTTTTAATTCAAGTATCAGTTCTCCCACAATTTGGCAAAATGTATGTAATGTTAAAGTGGAATTGTAAGTAATTCAAGACGTATTGAAAAACTGCCTAGCTTGTTCTATAAAAATTTAATTCAATTATCTCTAAGATTTTTTATTTATTTGTAAGTAAATTTAATGTATAAACGCATAAATTTTACAACTTGTAATTGTACAGATACAACACTAGCATTTAAAAATTTCAAGCGTAAAAAAATAACCCAGTCTGGCTATTCAAAAATAAAGCACAAATACACAACTTAAACGGATCAAATTTACTAATATAATTAAATATACTGAAATGTTTTTTAACCTAACAAAAATTAAAGGTACTAGTTGGTCATGCGATATATACAGATGAAATCTAAATTAAAAATAAAAATATTTCTTCTAAATTACAAAAAAATGTATATGCTATTTACTTGCAGTTATAAAAACATTAAAGTTCGACAAATATACGTTCCAATTTAAGTTACAAGGCAATAAATAAATTCAATAACACTATAATACGTAACAAAGGTTTAGTCTCACTTGGCATTTTGTTGTGTTTTTAACCTAACAAAAATTAAAGGTGCTAGTTGGTCATGCGATATATACAGATGAAATCTAAATTCAAAATAAAATTATTTCTTCTAAATTACAATAAAATGTATATGCTATTTACTTGCAGTTATAGAAACATTAAAGTTCGACAAATATACGTTCCAATTTAAGTTACAAGGCAATAAATAAACTCAATAACACTATAATACGTAACAAAGGTTTAGTCTTACTTGTCATTAATAATTTCCATTCTGGTGCGATCTGTATCGTGCAGATGAGCTATTAAACGTCCTAAAAATAGGTCGCTATCCCGATATTTCGGTTCTAGATACTGGCACTGCACAAAATGCGATAGATTTTTTAAAAAAATTAGATGCAGAATTTTCCCAGCTTACAATTTTAAAACAAAACAATTTTATTATTGTTATACTTTCTCTATGCTGCAACAACTGATAACTTATTATGATAATCCATTTCGACCTAGATAAAATTAATAAGAAATATGAAAAAAAAATAAACATATCAAGTAAAATATCTGGTTTTTTGTGGGTAAGCGATGACTTTGTGTATGCACGGGGTTATTTTTATATTCTCTTTGAATATTTTGTGCTCCAAAATGTTACAATATGTTAAGAAAGTGTCGAGTCCATCGTTCGCTTTAATGTAAAAAAAAAACAAACCGTAGGGTTAATACTAAAGCATAAGAAACGTCATGCAGTATCTAAGTTGTTAAGCATAAAGCATTTGTTATTATTTTCATAGAAAGAAGATCGTAATAAATTTGCGGCCTTGCCCTACTCCAAAATGAGTACAACCTGTCGGAAGTTATTTACATTGGCACATATATATATATATATATATATATATATATATATATATATATATATATATATATATATATATATATATATGTATATATTGTTGGAAGTCTCGGAAAAAACGTTTAATAAATTAATGTGGACATTTATATAATGTAAAACTTATCTCATGAAAAGAAGCTCTTCTCACATACAAATAATGTAAAAGTTACAACCAGTTTCATTGATAGAAACGATAAATTTTATATTTTGGTTGTGTATTTAATATGTGGAATGTATATACAATAATAGTAGTGTAGAAAATAACAAGAAAAACAAATTTTAATTTCAATGATATAAAAAGTTTTTAATAACAAAATAATTATCCCGTTACCGTTTTACTTTTGCTTCTCTCCAAACAAATTAAATATATGGAGTATTATTCAAACTAAAAAATATTTAACGGAAATGACAATTTTTTTTAAGTTTCAAAGGAAAGATTTGCGCGTATTCAATACAATACACCATTTTCTACAAAATTGTATTTTCACCAAGGCTTTATATTTAGTGGGTTATTTTATAAAATATAAACAAATTAAAAAGATGTGCAAGAAACTCGCCTATTACGGAGCAAAATACATATTTTTAACATTGTGTTTTATAATCCTATTTTCATTAATACAGAATAAATTAATATGGATACAGAATAAACTAATATAAGTTTATTCTGTAATAACTAATTACAGAATAAACTAATATAATTTTCGCATTATCTTAAGGATTTGGAAAAGTTATTTATATAAAATTGTCATTGTTTCTTAGGACTAATACGTTGACCCCGGCTTTAGACACAGAGTTATTATTGATAGGAATAATATTTTGGCATTGGTTTTTGAAAACAGACTTCTCGCTTTTTCGTAGGTTTTCGTGATAATTGGTGACGTATGCCTCTATAAAAAACAAAAAAATTGACCTCTAGGATGAAGAGCTACTCGCGGAAAAGAACGAAGGTTGATGAAACCATAAAAATTTAGTCATAAGTTATACGAGGAAGTTACGACTAAGCAAAAGCTTCAGTTATAATTGAAAGCCATAAAATAATATCATAGAATTGAAGCTCGTTATATAAGAATTTAATATAAAAAAAATTTAAGGGGAAGTAATATATGATATGTTGAAAAAAATGTATTGAAAAGTAAAAAATAAAGAATTATTGTATACATATGATCAAAAATATTAATATTGGATTACTGTCAATATTCGAATGTAATACATCGTACTCATCACGAGGAAATTTTATTCATTGACTGAAATTTGCATCATAGTTGAGAGGCAAATTGGTCAAAAATTTCAGATATAAATTATGGTTTTGTAAATTAATAATTTTAGTTCTGTAAACGTGTAATCGTTTTCTAAACTAATCGATGATCTATTAACTTGAGACTTGTTATTTGGCTCAAATATCTTCATAAATTGAGCAGCAAGGAGTTAGAGGAAGTCGCTCCAAATAATACTTTTGTTAGTTTCAAGTAAACTGCAAATTTACCCTACGTTGAAATACATTATCTCCCTAATTGAGTTAGTGATGTCCCGCGCATCGTAAATTCAAACTTTATGGCAGGGACTGCCCAGATGTATATGATCATTCAATATTTGATTGTCTTAAGCCATGGGCTGGTTGCCATGCCATGGGCTTTGCCATTGCATTGAAATTTGCATGAATTCCATACTATAACCGCGCTTAGGTAAATATCTAATAAGAGAAAATATAAGCAAATGAGAATAGCGTGTTGCTATAGGTTTGTATATTTAGTTAAAGATAATTGATAATAATTTATCTGAAATATCATGTAAATTGCTTCAATTTTCTTGACCAAAAATTTATAAAACGTCTAAATTTTTATATTAGATTTGTAACTTATATACAAACCACCTCTCTACACAAATTTTTCAACTTTTAATATGTTGTCAATAAAATCAATCGTTAATTATATAAGCACCCTCGGTGTTTAACACTTGTCGCCAACGTGTAGGTAGAGTTAAATTTCCGTTCTTGTAGAAATCTTTGGGTCTTTGACTGAAAAACCTGTGTGAAAAAAGTTCAATGTTGATATGACTTTGCTCTTTCAATTTTCTGTGACTTACGTTATAAGACAGGGAGCGAAACAGATAGTAATTGGATGGTGAAAGATCTGGATAGCACGGTGGTTGTAGTAGCATACTCCATAGAAGTGAGAGTAGTTTTTCACTCGTTACTTTCTCTACGTGGGTTTTAGCTACATGACAATCATGTAAAAAATTAATTTGATTTTATTTTAAGGAAGTTTAGCAGTCATTTTGCCAAGTTTTCCGCAATAAATATTATCTGTCATTGTACTGTTAACTTGAATGTGTTCCCAATGAATAACCCAATAAACAAGTTATTAATTTATATTCCACCACGGATTCAAAATATCTTTTGTCCAATAATATATTTTGGTCTAAGTACACCTATTCTCCAGCACCTAACCAGATACTTCAGCTTTTTGCTGGTACAAGGTACAATGAGTATTAAGTAGCTCCTAGCAGACCTTAACTCTTCTCTGAAATTGAAATTGTATTAGGTCATGAGGTAGCCAAACAGAATATTTCCACGTCTTTCTCAAAGCATGTAGTTGTTTCTCCTTTGCATAATAAGAGCATGATAATGGCTCTGCTAAACAACTCAAATTTAATATGGAACCTGTTTCAGTAAGGCTTTTTATTTTTTCTAAATCAATGTTAGGAAGTCGCTTTGCGTGAGGCAAAATAAATGAAATTCACGAAGAAAGAGTCCTCTAAGTTTACTTAAAAATAATTTCCTTTTTAATTTATTCTTTTCTTGCCGATTACATAATTGCAAACGGAATAGAAGTTTGAATACCGCACTCTTTATCTCCCTACAAGAAATAGTCTATAATCTTCTATAACATTTCAGAAATAGGTCGAAAAGAATAGCGGCTCTCTAAGTTGCTAACCTAATATATTTATTGGGAAAATGACGTAATATTTAATCTTTAATTTACAAACGAGAATGTGTGGTGATTCCTTATATAAAAAGCATGAGGTATAAGCTTAACTATTTTCAGAACATCACCGTAGCTGGATTTCAATCACTATAAGTGGAACTATAATTATTAGAAGCTTAGGAACTAAAATAGAATATAGTTATGACTAATTTAACTAATGAGTTTGCAGATCTACATCTTAGTGTACAATTGAGCTATGTCACTTTTAGTGAACCTTTTATAAATCAATAACCTTTTGTTAATAAATTTTTAGAAATTTATAAAATTACTACTACATTTTTTTCTCTAAGATCGCTGCCAGTCAAAAAAATAAGTAATTACACTGAACGAGCTGCAGTACATGACTACTACAAGCTCTAAAAATTCTTTTCGCAACTCAAATAGTACGCTGAGGGTATAGGACAATTTTGCTCCAAGGTATGGATATAGAACGTATCCTTGAAAACATTTTTGGTGTTCGTATATACTAAGAATATAGGGACAGAAATAAAAAGTCGTAAAACAGAAATAAATTTCGTTTTAGTAAATCTATTTTATTAAATTTTGGAAAAGAATCAAAATATGTTTCTAAACGTCAAAATAAAAAACTTTAAAGCTTCTATAATGTGTTAAATTTTTAGCGAAAAAAATTTTAAAAAGGCACGTTTCAGCAAAGCAAAATAAAATTTACACAAAATGTTGAAATACCAATAAAGTATACTCCAAACCATTTATACCCACGTTCTACTTCAGACTTAAACAATATTTTGTACATTAAGACCTATAATGTATGGTGCCCAATACACTACTTAGTTGAAAATTATTATTTTAACCAATTTAAATATCTTTCCCAAACAATAAGACTATTCTTTTATATAGCGAAACAGTTCAAATTGTTTCGCTCAATTTTGCTTCAAAATTTTAGGAACTAAGTATACCTTATTGTTATTTTACATTTTACATAGTGTTTTATGTTCAGTGCTCATTTAAAATCAGTATTTTTTTTGTTAAAGACTTTGTTTTTCCACGTTTATTCTTTATGATATAATAGACATATATACAATAGACATATATTTAACTTATTCGGGTTCATGGTAGTACATATTTATTCCTTTGTATGCACCTGTACATACTTACCCCTTATTTACTTTATGCATTTATGTACACTTATGCTTACTTACATATCTCTCTACTTATATTTTGGTTACTTTATGACTATGCATACATATCTATCTATCTTTATATCCTAATTGCTTCTCGCTTTGTATTTATTTATATACACATGCCGACATATATTGTAATTATTTCTTGCTTACGGATGTATCTGTTCGTACTTAACTATCGTTCTACTAATACCCAATTGCTTTATGCTCCTTTACACAATTACTTTCCTACCTACCTACTATTATCTTAAGTGCTTCATGCCTTTGTATACCAGTAAGTTCGAGTGCACAAATTTACTTTGTTATTTTCTTGCTCACACCAAGAAAAACTAATTGAGTCTGAAAAACAGGTTACTCCACATCACTGAGGCGTGCTTGTTATCAGATTTCGAATTCATCACGAGACTTTGGTTGCCACTTGTGTTTAGGGGACACGTTAGACCTGTTAAAAGGGAGTTCAGGTTACAAGAGAGGTCAGGAGGAAGGTTCAAATTTCTCAAAGAGACCTTTTCCTATAACTTAATGAGAAATTCTTTAAAAATCTCCTTAGTAAATTATAAGATCTTGAGACAATTACGAAAATTCTTCACTCGAGTTCTACGGATTGATATCTTGATTGAAATTGGTCATAATTTTATGTCGGAAGCATATTTTTATATATTTATAAAAATATGTTTCTATTTCCATTAACTTAAATCATAATATGTAAAAGTTTCTTAAAGAATTATACGAAAAAACTTATAAGGTCAAAATTTCGGTATCAATTTGAGGTTAAGGCCAATACTATAATTAATCTAAGACTAGTAAGATCTATTAAATGCGATATAAAAATATCGTAGAGATTAATATTTCCAAATTCCTTATAATTACTTAATAACCACAAGCAATGCCATTATTACAGGCAAAAATAAATTACATACTTAAGAGATATTAAAGGAAAATTGGAAAAAGTTAAATGGAAATATTGACAGCATCTACTCATGTAAGTTTTGAAACAATCCCGATAACAATCAGTTAACAACGTTTGGCTGATTGAACTGGTAATTAAAATTAGTATTGCGCTTCGTTGCAAAATTATTATCCATATTAACGTTTATAAATGTAAGGTAGGGTGGTTATGTATATAAATTTTAAAAAGACTTACACAAACTCATTTTGATAATAAATTTTTAAAACTAAAAAAATTTTAACACTGAAAATGTTTACTCATTAAGCTCTGTTTGGGAAAATTAAAAAAAAATAAAAATCGAAGTGAGATTAATGTCTCACGCAAAAAACGATGTCATCCTAATGACTGAATTCAATAAATTACTAAAATATTTGGAACACTATTTAATTAATAATTTATTAAATTGTATTATAAATACTTACAAATTTATTGAATATTTACGTTTGGCTAAGTGTAAGTTATTCAGTACGTTTTTAAAGGGGTATTCCCTTTTGGAATAACAAATATAAGTCGACCGACCTATAAACCTTGCTATCTTATAAAAAATTCAAAATTTATACAAAATTATAGTATGATAAAATCGAAATTAACTATAGTTCATAAGGAAGTGTTTAAAGGAGTGAAAATATCATTAAAGAGTAAAAAATAGTTTCATGTGACTATTCCAATTCATTATTGTCAGCCCATCTTTAGGTTTCGATTCCTCTCTTTTGAACTTTATTTGAAATAAACATATAAGTATTTTAGAAAATGACTTATACGCAGATATTTTCACGAAGAAATCTTCCCAAATAGTTTGAAAAACATTGGAAAATGTGGTAAAAGAATTTTAAAAAAGTTGCCTTATAATTTTATATTTTTGCATATGTTATGGATTGTAAAAATATTTATGGAGATTTGATTTTCATTTCTTTGTTCAATGGTATTATATAAATTTATGCGAGTATTAAATTGTGTAATATCAAAATGTTCTCATAAATAGCACGATTTTATGAGTGAATTTATAAAATGAACAATGCGTACAACCTTTTTTACCGCTTACACTTCCTTAAAAATTTTGTACTTAATAATATTTAATTGTTATTTCTCAGGATCGCGGAGATTTTGCTGAAGTTTTTCGTACTGATAAAAGTTACTCGTAACTTTATCAGTTATTTTTAAAACGTAGGGGTAAAATCATAACAAGTGTTTCGTATTAATATGTAATTTAATTACCAATCACTTTAATACAATATTTATAGGAATACTAGTATATTATACAAAGTAGCAGGTACTGTCGCTGGACGCTATATGCCCGATAGGCCAGTTACGTAAAGGCTCTGCGACGTTTTTTTATTTTCTTTTCGACGCTGTCGTAGTTCTCGCATTTACTCGGTCCTGGATTATTAGAATTGTTGGATTCTTTTTAATACAAGCTTTCTTCTGATTTGCGTTTATTATAATTTCCACTATGTCTACGATACACATAAGAGGTTTAATACCGATTTTACCCTTATTCCGGCAAATATGTTTATAGTCCTACTTTGTGTACTAGTAATGTTCGGTAATTTCTTTAAAATGACGTACAAATCAATATCCTGCTTAAACGCGTCTTCATACTACACTAATTCATAACTTCACACAACGTTATTTCCTTTATATTAATTTTTGTAAAAGACATTAAATTATACTTCTATCATATTTTTTGAAATATAAAATTTTTTTGGGGCGTTCGATTGGGTTAACTAATATACAGCTAACAAGGTTTAAAAAATATATACTAAAATATGTTCCGTTGTGATATATTAAAATTAGTCTTGATTATAATATAAGAATTTTAATAAATAATATACAACATCTCAAGCCCATTCACTGCTCGTATGCTCTTAACATTAACATAAATTTATCGTATGTATTTTGAACCATCAGACAATTTTCCCAAACTTTGGCGTATAAAGAGGTAAATAGATGGTAAATATGTTACATAACGTAACTTTATTCTCGAGGTAGAAGTAAACAAAATAATTTATTCCATTACTTTTCATTCTTAGACATATTTACTAAAACAAACAAATTTGTCGTACATATATAAGAAAAATTAAAACAACTTATACAACAATAATAAAACAATTTCATTGTAACAATATTGTAATTAAGTTTAAATAAAAATAAACCAATGTACAAAACAAATACCAATTGACAATCTAAACTGACAGCGTTTGTCTCATGAATTCGTCGTTTGGTTCTATTATATTATGTAAATACAGTTTTCACTTCGTGCGGAAAATATTCGCCTTCCGTATATTAATAATTGCTATCTAAAGTTATGTTTATACCAAAGTTTTATAGTAAATTCCGCCTTATATTATTTAATAATCCATAACTCATAATGACTTAAGGTATAAGAAGTAATTTGATTGATTACTTTCGATATTATTTTCTATGAAGTCTGCCACTCGACGAAGCGGAATGTTCAATACCCACCGTATTGAACAGTTTGTTATATGGAAACATTGAATGGACAATGAGTTTACAAAAACCATTTATAACAGTGCATTTAGTGAATGGTATTAGTTTTAAATTATTGATAAAGCAAATTGCATAGAACAGTTCAGTAAAAAAAATTGAGGAAATTATACTTACATTGCAATTAAAGTTACAGCCCTATCGATATTGTACTGAGTAACGTATACCTTAGCATATCCTATTACTTCAAGGAAAATTTCTCATATTATTTCCAGGAACTCCGAATACCAGGACGATTTCATGAAGTAGTATTCATTATTTGCTATAATACCGCTTCACATTTATGACCTTAGACGACAATGGTCACATAATTTGCTTAGTAAATCAAATACCTCATTCCCTGAACTATTCTAATCAACTTGAAATGTAACAGAGAGTTTCATAAGGATAACATTATAATTATTATTATTTGTCATGAAAACCAATGAAACATTTATCATGAAGATAAACCTGGCACTTGCGGCACATCTTCACAGTTTTGTTCTTACATAAGGCACATCGTCTGCTGTTCTGGCTGGTAGTAAACAAATGCTGTGCGGAATATTTCCTCACTGATGTGGGAACATGGCTGTTAATCCTCGGTTGTGGTTCTGCCGCTTTCCTGACAGTCCCGTATTTAACTATCAAAGATCGAGCAATGGCTCGTTTAAACTCTAATGTGTCAACCGTGCACCCATAAGATTAAGCTAATAAAGTTGCATTATTTACAGCAACGTCCACCAGCCACAGCAGAATAGGCGTATACCATTTCTTTCCTCTAATAGCAATGCCAATATTGGCATCCAAACGGTCCACGCCTCCCATAAATCTGTTGTACTGGTGCACAAGGTTTGGTTGATCAATATCTACTTTTTTTTTGCAGCTACAGAGTATCTGCGGGCTTTCTGGATGGGATGAACTCCAAACTCATTGGACAGTAATGTCACAATGCTATTGTCATGCCAACGCACGGCACAAATTTTGTCACGAGTATCCAGTCTATAATCATAAAAGCCGGGTGGCTGTTTCTTGTATGCCTTAACATCCATCAATGGACATTTGTCTCTTCTATTTTGACGAGCAGTCCCAGTCACTTCGACATAACAGACAGCAGTGTCGGTGAAGTAAAGAAGTTGTCATGGTAGACTGAAAACTAGACATCAGGGTAAACTTCTTGGATTTTTTGAGTCAATTTATTAACTACGTGTTCACCAAGACTGGTTTCACGGTTTTGTGATTTACCTTCGTACAGATCAATATACAAACAATACCCCAGGCGAGTAGCTGCAACCCATGCTTTAAATCCGAAACGTATCGGCTTCCCGTGTATATGCTGTTTGCAACCATGATGCCCAAAGTACGGTATCATAGACTCATCGATGCTTACATTTTTTCCAATGGGTGCATATTTCAGAAACTGTTTATTCATGTGGTCAAACAATGGTCGAACCTTAGCCATTTTGCCCCTTGAGGCAAGTTTTCATTGTCAGCAACATGCAAGTACTTAAATATTTCTTCGAATCTATTGCGGCACATAGCATTACACACCAGTATATTTATGGTATCATCATTATTTTCCTAGAATATTCTGCGTCTAGCTAGAGGATTGTAGCCACTAAGAATCAAAATTCCTAAAAAGCAATAGATATCATTGCCAGACAGGGTAAAATTTGTGTTGTGGTGTTGACTACACGTAATAACATAATGCCTCACTATATGACGTACAATCGTCATAACATAATGCCTCACTATATGACGTACAATCGTCTTATTCAAAAACAGTTCAAAGAAATCTATAGGATCGCTGTTTTCAGACAGAGAAGTTACTCCTCTAGGAAGAGGTGGTGACCATTCTTCTTGATTTTGAAGCTAATGGCGTTTCAACTATTTACGCGGTGTCTTTAAAGTCGTAACACGGCTGCGAGTACTTCGGTTGCCAGAAGAGACAAGTCAGCGCTTGTTTTTGATGATTTGCGACGTGATCCACCCGAAGATGATGAAGATTGTGCATCAGTTATTTCATCGGCGCCAGATGAGGGCAACTGTCTGGCAATGGCACCTTCATTCAAGCCAGAGTTTGCCTTTGACTTACCCGAAGCAGATGCAGGTTGTAGATGAGAGATGTCACCTGATTCGTCTATGTCGTCGCATTGGTCCGCATCACCTGACTTTCGCAACACTAACTCTGCTGAACTTAAAAGTTGGTGCCGATTCATGCCAAAGCAATCTTCATCTCCGGAGTCGCCGTCAGATATTCTACCGTCATTTGGTGGTTCGATGAACACATCTATACTCTCAGCCTCTTCGACCAGTATTTCTTCCAAAACTTCAACTATCTCGTGTGTTTCCAGCACTCGACGATGACGAGACCTTTAAAGAGATTAACATAATGTATCATGCCTATATAATTAGTACCTATGCTTGGATAAAAAAAACAATATTTAAACATTTTGTTGCATTCCCATTGAGAAAATCTTTAGTACAAGCAATGTATTTGTAATCAACAAAACAAACCTTATATGCCCAAAGGGTCGTTTTCGCCCTAAAAAGAATCACGTTCCTTTGAATACTTAAAACTTTCTTCAAACTATCACTTTTGGTTTGCATAGTTGCAAACACTAATATTCTTAACAAATAAAGTAGTTTAAATGTGATCAAAACATTAAAACAAAGAATACTTACGTTTTTGTTCGCGAAATCGTTCTGTTTTCCCAATTTGCAACAAGTGTCAACTTGTGACAGTAATAAGTTCCACAAAAAACCGCTTACTTAAGAACATAGCGAATCTCAATTCAAGATAATTTATCTAATCATCGGTAGATGGCATTACTTAACACTATTTTCTTTAATTGTGCATAGGGTCGGCACACGAACGTAGATCTAACTTTGGGGTCGTTTTTGTATCGTTGGGCATATATGAGTTAATTTTCACCTAATCTTATGTAATCGATAGTATTTGCACGTAATTTCTTTATGTCTTACAAGGTTTATGAATATTCATATCCAATATATACGTTAAGACTTAAATTAATTTGAACTGGTTATAAACAATTCATATAAATAAATTAATTCTAAAGATGGAATGTATCTTCTTATTTTTCAACATTTAATTAACTTTAATAAAAATAATCTTCTAATTATTTAAATGACAATAAATAAAGGAAAATTTAAATCTAATGTAATCAGCAAACAAGTATTTTGGGTAATTATTTACGAGTAGTCAGATCTTTGGTGTATTGTCGTTTAATGCAGATGTTTTTTTCTCAATGTTACTTTTATATTTATCTCATCCATAACAAAAGATATTAAATACAATTTTCTTTTTTTTTATATAAAAAACACACTTTTCGAAAAATAATCAGTTAATTAGTAAAACTCCTTATGATTAATTTTATTAAAGTATAATTTATCATTTTGAGTCAAACTTCTGGCGGAAGTATTCAAGTTTGAGCTTGATAATCGTTAAAACCTTAGTGGTACAACTGTACCCTAGAGTAGAGTATTCAGTCTATCAATTCACAGAAATTCTTTGAAATTTTAAAGTAAATTATGTTACGTTTATATTTTTATTCTGCATACTAAATCGTTTAATGAACATTCATTACTTTCATATACTTATAAATATATATATATATATATATATATATATATATATATATATATATATATATTAATATAAACATATTATATGCTCTACTAATCTGAAGGGTTCCGAAAGTAGTGTAAAAAAATTAAACAACTTATATAAAATAAACTCACTTCGAAATCCTTTTTTATAATCCTGCTAATATATTTGTATTTTAAACGTGAATAATACCTGTGTATAAACATATAACAAAAAAATTATATAGTATAAAATTCAAATTATTCAAGATTGTTATCAAACACGAAATATAAATCCAGTTAAAGTGTATTTATATTTCATGTAAGGTTAATATGCATAAAAACTTTAAAAACCTACGTTACATGGCAGTCTGAATTTTGTGTAGAAAATTGGTAGTAAAATCTTGGTAAGTGCCCAAATATAAAGACCTCTGTGCCACTTAAAGACGCAAGGGAAGTTTTCAAAAGGAAATTTTTTTATTTTGAAATCTTTTTCTTGTCCATATGACGTAGGTATAAATTATATTTATTACGTAACCATATAATTAAAATCTTGGCATATAAAATGATTTCGCAACGTATTATTTCTTAAATTTATGCTATGGAATATGAGCACACGAATACTGTGGAAAATTATAACATTTCGCCTTTAATATTATTATCCGGTACCGCGGCTCGAGTTACTCATAATTTGGCGTTATTCAAATTATTAAAAAGCATGCTTGCGTTAACACTGCCGGCGCTGCTGTCTAGCTCATTCCTACTTTCATTTAATATCAGTTAAATGTGTGGCTTCTCTTTAAGAAATATTTAAGTTAGTAATCATATATAAACATTGAACAACCGTAACATTCACTGAGGTTTCCTTTTTTCCTTGTTTGAAATATAACGGTCACAATTTAGTCTTGTGTATTTACCGATTAATATTATAAAAAACGTTCAGTAGTTTTTTTAAAGATATATAAAAGTGAAAAGTGTTTGAAAGTTGCAAATTGTTTATTTCTTTGTTTATTAATTTGCTGTTTAATTACCCAAAATTAGCTAATAAATTTAAAAGAAACTTACATTATCTTACTTTTAAATTTACGTTATCTTTTTTTAAGAGAAAAGCAAGGCATAAGAAAAAATTGTTTCGAGTGCAGAATTTCATTGGAAATTGTTATAAAAATAGTTACTTAATAAAATGAAATTTTCAGTGTAATGTATCTACTCCTTATTAAAGTTTTGCTATAGTTTGTGTCCATCAAAAAATCAAAGTGTGATTTTGAAATGGGAAATATTTTATGATTTTTATATTTTTATTAATTTTAAAGTTTAATCAATTAATAGTGCATTTTAAGATAATGATCGAGTGCTGAGTATTATAAAAGATAAATTGCATTTTGTAATATTTTGTCATGAAACAAAGAAACCAACTAAATTTTAAAAATTCCTTCTTTTTATAAAATTATATCAAAAATAATATAGTTTAGATAGGTGCAACGAAAATTTTACAAAAAACTGGTTATATTATCGGAATTTCGAATTTCGTGAATAATAATATTATACTGGTGTACCTTTCTTTATTTGTATATTAAAAAATAATTTTGTGAAAAACAAAAACTTCTTCCCAGTGGGAGTAGTCCATAATTTAAGAATAAAGTGCTAGATTGTGTCCATAGTACTTCAATTTTGAAAGCAAGTCGAATGACAATATATGATGTATCATTTTTATCTCGGTCTTGCAAAAGAATAGGGATATTATATTTAATAACGTGTAAGAATCTAGGTGAGTATTAAAATTACAACTAACAATTATCATGATATGCTACGTTGAAATTTTCAAGGTTTTACGTAAACGGCAATTATTTGTGTGTTAAAAGACAAAGCGTTTTTATGAACTTATTCCAAAACGAATTAAACATTCCACACAAAATATACTGTTGTACATATAGTAAAAATTCCACACAAAATATACTGTTGTACATATAGTAATCAATACAGATTCAAAGATTTATCTTTAATGGGATAAAGGGTTAGATTGCTGATTTTTGATTTGATACAATGTTCAATTGTGACCGGATCTGGTCGATTTACGGCAAGTTACAATATAATCCACTAGTCTCACATGATGCGAGTGATTTTAGTTATGTGTATAACGGATACACCATTTAAAAAAAAATGAAAAATTCTAAGTATTAATAAGTTATACAATATATTTTATTATTCTGAAAGCAGGGAAGCTAGGGATTATTATTAAAATATCTCATCTCACTCAATAGCAGTAATTTGTAATAAAAGTTCAAATTACTTCCTTTCCAGGAAAATTTCCGCCATGCGATACGGCTGCATTTTCATTTCACGATTGCTTTTATCCACTTAAATAATATCTATGGATGTTGAATATATCAAAACATGGAAAGACAATATTTGCAATAAATTATAAACATTTTTATCTAGTAATATTGAAAATTAGTAAAACTTTAGGTTTCATAACCTAATACAATTAGGAAATGCGTTTGAAAATGGTTATGATATGTTGTCATTTTTGATGTAATACTCATGTGAATGATAAGATTTTTATTTAGTTCCTAATTTTGTTGTAACTGAAAGTTTTATCTTGACGTGTAGGATGTGTTATTTTTTTCATTTTCTCTGTCGTTTCACTCTTTACAGAGTGGTCGTGGTCAGCATGTAGTACTGTTATGGGTGACAGCTCTTACTCGCCTCATGATGCTATTCCGTCACTCTCTATTTATCGTCGCCTTGTTGCACTCATACATAAGACAGCCTAAGGCAGAGTTGATCTAGTACTGAAATGCACTGCATTAAAATAAAATCTGATAAAATGTTACCACTCTGTTTTCGGCTATTCAGATGATTCGCTCTAATCAGTGGTAATATTCGAATACAATCCAGTATGGGAGGGGCATAAGAAAGATAATTGCGCGATAAATGTTAAAAGGATCTATCTCCTGCAGTAGAAACATTTCTTAATGAATTTGTAAATTTAAAGAAATTTTGTAAAAGGTGAAAACCTTTAAACAAAATTTCGTGTTGACTTACAAAACGATACAAGTATTGAATAGAAGATAGTGAAATATTTTATTTTGTATTAATATTTAGGTTGAAGGTCAAATTTTTTGAAAGTGAAATAAAATGAGAATCGAAAAACAAGAATTCAAAGGATAACGAAAGTTATGGAAAACCAATATTGTGAGAAAACTACTTCATTTTAAATATCTAGTTATATTGCTTTTATTGACAAAAACAAAATAATCTTAGCAGTATTATATTTATATATTTATATGCATTTCATTTTTGAAATAGAATTACTTAATTGAATCATGTTTCATTGTAATAATAATTAATCCCTTTCCTAGAGCTTTTTTTTTTAAATTTCTCCAAAATTTAATTAAAATAACTACTAGTCGGTCACTATCTTGCATTTTACAATTTTTATTTCCATATGAAATTTGAAAATGGGCTTGTAGATTGTTATCCTGTGTGCGCAAATAAGTCTGTTTTTTTCAAACAGCAGTGAAAGAAATACCCCAAACCTGTTCCTAGTTTTAAAACCAATAATATCCAGCTTGTTAACCAATAGTTCCAATTAGTGCAGTAATGTTTAAATTATAAGATTTAATAATTATCTAATCTATTATCTAAATATATTATTACTAAAAGGTGTTTTTTGGTCGAGCGGTTCGATCTCTTTAACTACTGCACCAAAAAAAATAAAAAAAATACCCACGTAAAGCTTATGTTTTCTACTTTGGGCGAAAAATTTAAAAAAATTGGAAAAAAATCTTTTTGTTAATAAAAAAATTTATTTTTATAACAATTGGCATGAGCGCCATCTGTGGGCGACACATCAAATATCTTAGCCAAATTGTATACTTGGAACACGCTAGATGGCGATATAGTGCGAAGACTTTGCACGGGTCAGCTAGTAAAATAATAGAATAGTAATAGATTTTATACTTTGCGTCCTTATCATGATCGTAGCTGTTTATTCATTTAAAAGATAGCGTGGAAACGATTAACTGATGGTTTCATTTTAATCATTACGTAATGAATTAAAATAAACCTGCTTTTGACAATTCACTTTTTGTGAATAGACTTACCACAAAATATAAAGCCTCGTTCTTTATATTTTGTGGCAAATCTATATGAAAATGGTCTGTATTACGAATTCTGTTAAACTTTAAAAATGGCTAGCAAAAACGATGTTTTCCACGTAGAGAATTCATTTTGCAAACGACTGAATACTGTGCTATGGAATGTACTGTAATCAGGTCTTATTACTGAATAATAGTTGCCATAAAAATGTTACCATTGGAATTGATACTACTGAAAAAAGTTTACAATAGAGCAAAGAGTATGCATGTATTTCCTCTGTATCTTCTAAGAATTAAAATGTTTATTCGGATATTTTATATACTATCCTCAAATCCACTTGAGCCACATGACTGTAAGGTGGGACATTTTTACATTTTCCTTTATTATTGAAAGTTTGCACTGTTCTTAAGTTACTAAAATTTTCCAAATCAGTTGGTATTACAACTACTTCCTCTTAATAAAACCATATTTTCTCTAAACTATTTTAAGCGTGCAGAGAGTTGCAAATTTCATGATTTCGACTGAAAGATTTTTGGAATCTTTTTATTGATTTCTCAAAACCACATATTAAAAATTTATGTCTGAAAAACTACAGCTATGTTAATCGTTTAAAAAAGAAACACAAATTATTAAAAACTTTATTTTATTATAAAAATTAAATATTTTTTATTTATTTATTAAATATTTCACGGAAAATATCTTGTCTTGGATATTGCTTTTAGTTTTACTTCTAAAGTTAAATTCAATATTTAAGTTCGAAGTTTCCAAAAATTTTCAATTATTAATTGTAATAGAATGAATCCTTCTTATATCTTATCACTTTATATTTCTGATTATTAAAAGCAGGATAGAAAGTTGAATTTTTAATAAGAAATTTAATGGATATAGGCAATTAATTCAAAGGATCTCGCTTAGCATTTTTAAGTTGCTGAATTATTGAAGAGAAGAGTTAGTATATAATCGGTATCTATCTTACTTTGAGGGAATGTTTCCAATAAAAAATATTATTCTGAATGTAATAAGTAAACAGTAGCGATATAAATTATTGGCAAATTGTTCATTGGCAGCTCTGTCATTGAAAGTGCAGAGCGATAAACGTTTATTGCAGAGCGATAAACGATATAAAACGTTTTTAATCCTGTTTTTATTGAATTAGGGTATTGGTAATTTGACCGCAGCTTATAAATTATTGACAACAATTCTGTAAAGGTGGAAGAAGAAAAAATAAATTAATATGTTGGTTTATTTGAAAATCAAATAATAAGTTCAAACACAATATTTAATGCAAACTGTGCAATGTCCAATACAGCAACGTTTTGACTAATGATGTGAAACCGAAAGCACTGATCTCTTGAGCTACGGTGTAAGTACATTCATGTAGTTGATAATCTTATTACTGGAGAGCCTGTAACCTATTTTTTTCATGCATTCTAATAACATTAGATAGGGTTCCTCTACATCGTATACATTCATTCATCGTGTAATTCATGGACATCTCTAAGCGCTTTTTTACTGCAGAATTGTGAATTGTTGATAAAAATTTTATGGAGAGTTTGGGTTTATATTAACAGGATTTTTGTTTTACTTTTGGATTTCGAATGGTTGGTTGCACTGTCAATGTTTGGTAAAGAGGAATAATAAATTTTTTTTCTCTTTACGTTAATATTTTTTTCGTTTTTTATTGCAAATTTGTATAGTCAATTATCTAAATACCCATATTAAAGGTAATTACAATAAAGACAACGAAATATGAGCGCTGTAATAATAAATCAATTTAACTGCACGGGAAATGAGTTTCTATCATGCATTTATTTTCAGTTTCAATTTAACTTATAAGTTTTTTGTATTAGTTGTACAACGCTAACTACAAAAAATTAAAACTTAAGAATTATTGACTGCCATAAAAAGGATACAAATAAGAAACAAATATTTAAAAAATACGTCTACTAACAAATATTTAAAAAATAGGTCTATACTCTCCGTGTCTTGAATTTAATTTCAATATCGTAATGTTATAGCGAACTGTTTCTTCTGGCTCTTAGAGCGGATATTTCTATCACTAGTGGGAATTTCACCATCATAAAGTGTAATAGCGGCCTGCATTTCTTTTTCTAAAACAAATCCCACATATCTTCCAAAACGCTATAACTTAGGTTAGAAAATAAACTTTATATATATTAAAACTTTATATATATTTCTTATTGAATAATATTGTATTGTATTATAAGTAAGACGTATAGTACACACTTTGTCAAGACTTTGATATTTTTAATTGTAAATGGATTGAGAAACACGGCAAAAAAGCGTATCACCGAATTAGTATTAAACTTGATTTCAATATTCATAAACAAATGTCAGTTAAGATTTGCCATGAATATTTAATTTAATTGGTTAAATTTGAGTCTCACTCGCGCTTAAGGGTTTCTAGGGACCAAACAATATAAACTTTTAAGTTTGTATTTCTTAAAGACACTGTGAAAAACAAATTTATTACTGCGGTTGATACAGAAAATATTGTATATCTTTAGAAACACTACACAACGTATTTAATTCATACCAATTCTCGTTGAAAGGTGATTCTAAATTATACTCTAACTTCATTTTTTTAGGCTTTTACACTCATTAGTTGAAAAGTTAGGCGGGGGGAATAGATGCTTCTTAAGATTTTAGAAGCGCATATCTCACCAACTATTATTATGATTGACTTAAATAAAAAAATATTTTCGAATCTCTGTACTATTTTTAAAATGTATCTGACGATATACCACATACTTATGAATATTGGATTTTTTTTTCATCCCTCAGTTATATATGGAGTGTCACTATTAATATTATTTTTTTTCATAATTGCACCATTTTATTTCATTGCGGTTCATAGAAGACACCTACCATCCAAATTTCATCTATATAGTGCCAACAGTATCCGAATAAAATGGTTATGGCATACCAATAGAGAGTTGGATATACAGACAGATTGACGGACATGACGAAATAATAATTGTTCCTCGTTTATGATTTGGCTTCAGAAATATAAAAACGATAAAAAAACAAAAATGTTGAAATATTTTACAAGACCATAATTTTAACAAGTCAAAAATACGTCGAAATTATATAAAGTTTTGGTCAATTTTGCAAAATACTTTGTTTTGCCTTTTTGTATTTTAGGAAAATTAAATATCTTTAAGTTGTTTCGCTCAAACGGCCTTCGATTATAATAATGGAATGTCAAAAAGTAATAGATCTCACAGTATTTAAAATTATGCTATTGACTTTAGACACATATTTATTAGCGCACGCACGTACTCACGGACCTGCTTTTCTGTTGATTGGCTTATCTTATTTATTATATTTGATTTCTACTGGATTAATTCTGAAGCAGGTTTCACTATCTGTAAACTGTTTACGCTGAAAGGTTTTTGAGTTTACAAAATATCAGTGGAGGAGATGAGGCTACGGAGCGGTGTTAATATTTATGAGACGTGTCCTATGTTGCAGGCAAGCAGGAAGTGCTATGAATAACAAAGTCAGCGGCGACGCTAGGTCACGGGAGGGAAACTTATTCTATCACTAAAGTCCAACATCACAATTTCCATGGTTGTCGTGTGGAGCTGCGGGGAAAAGCTAGTATTTGGATAATTTCATATTATTTCGTACAAATATTTTCATTAGAAAACCAGTATTAGAGACTAGATGTACTTATTTGAAGACAACATTTATATTAAACTGGACTAAACCAGGGAATTAATTTATTTTTCGTTTTATAGAATATATTGAACTATCCAAATTAGTCAATATTTCTCAGAAATAGATTCAATTTTCCATTAAAAGTATGACTTTGCGCTAGCTGCAAAATTATGTAATCAACTCGACACTGGCACCAGGAACACGCTTTCTTTTTCCTCAACCACTCCTATCTCTTATTTATTAATATTTCTTAATTGCGTTTTGCTTTCTAAATCATACCCGAAAATATTTGCACATTTTCTTTTTTATATGTATCATTTATCTGTGAGATATAATTTTTTTTCATTTGTTTAAATATTAATTACACTTTCAAAGTTTTAAATTTGATAACAGTAATTTTGATTATTTTACACGTAAATAAATAATAAATTGTATTTTTTGGACGATGGATTCAATCTTTATAAATTATTAACATTGTTTTTCCATATCAGTTTAATAGAATTTATTCTTCATTAATTTTTTCATACTCTTAGATACTAGTGGAGTGGGAGTAACAAAAAAATTTTTAGAATTTATGAAATTGAACCAAATAGTAAGTTTGCAATTTATATATTTTTATTCATAACAGTCTCCAAAGCACTGTGCGCATCATTTCACTCAACGGAACCACTCAGATAACCTGTCGGTCAACTCATCCTTGAACGTCTCTTCCACGGTCTTTTCGAAAGAAATCGTATTCCTCGCAGTTCATTCGTCATTTTTGGTTTTCAGTGGTTCTTCGACGTTCGGCAATTGCTTGCAGTTTGTCTTTTATTTGTGGGATAAACAGGGAACACAATTTTAGAGATCAGGGCTGTATGGTGGAAGACCCATAATTTTTTATATACATCCGACATAATCAAGTAATCGGTTGTTTTTATAACGGAGTGTGCTGAGGCGTCGTAATGAAGGAGGATTCTACTACGAGGAAGTTTAAATATACTTCGGTGGAATTCTTCTAACAATTCGCGACATCGATCCACGAGACGTGTAGGCTATCTGTGTAGCACAAAATCTCGATCGCCCAAATGTTTGGAACTTAACTCATACTTATAACTAAACTTGGCCAAATCTACCGATACTATATCTGTTGATTATCTCTGATACTTTGAATTAGTACGACCATGCTTGAACACATTTAGCCAGTTGTAAAAGTTAACATAGAATTACTAAAATTTAGTTTCGTAGTAAAACTGGCTAATCGTGTTCAATCAAGATCGTATCAACTCTAAGCTGGCAAATCGAAGTTAATCGTAACGTTGTTGAGAAATACGTTTTCGTTGTTGAGAAATACATTTTCATTATTATAAATGTCCAGTTCTAAGTACACTCAGTGCAACCCTTGTAAGAACAAATTAACGTGATATATTTCCTCTCAAGAACAAATTAGCATGATTGAATTAGTTTGAGTTTTTACCTCTATATAAATAGTTACGTAGCAAATATTTCCGTTAAGCATCAATAAATGTATGAGTTGCCACAATCGGATATTTTTAATAAA
Organism: Druceiella hillmani; assembly: GCA_039881145.1. Lineage (NCBI taxonomy): Eukaryota > Metazoa > Arthropoda > Insecta > Lepidoptera > Hepialidae > Druceiella > Druceiella hillmani. Next base: position 21,867,804 of record JAYKKI010000001.1, on the reverse strand, counting down.
TTGCAACAAGTTTTGTTACAGTATTTTTAACCTTACTAAGCTATGTCATATCTTGATTTAATAGTCAAAAAGTAGTTATTCAAAAATATTACTCAGATTATACGAAAACTATAGATCCAATGCTAGTGTGTAAGCCATATCCAACAGGTTTGGAATATAACGGCTGATTTAATGCCGTTAAGCGAAAGTATTTAACTGCATTATGTTAATAAAATGGATTTAAATCAGCGTCCATTACAAAAGTTTCTACTTTATGAATTTCATCTGAGTTATGAAGCAAATACTGTTATAAATAATATATGTCATATGAGTCAGTGTCCTATGGGACGGCGAAAATGTTTGCAAGGTGTTTAGGAACAATGACTACGTCCTTGAAAAATTAAAAATCTTTAAAGATTGCTAGTATACAAGTAACACAGTTTTATGAGTTTCATTACATTCAGTGACAAATGTAATGAAATTAATATATTAATTGTATTCTAGCAATGAAACTAGTGCATTCAATTGTATTAGTTTCATTACATTCAAACATTTTTAAGTAACGAGGCTTTGAAAAACAAATACGTTGGGTTTTATATGTATTATTATTTCTTCTCCTGTCGTTCATCCACATGCAGTTTAATAGCAGTTCTTAAACACGTCAAAAAAAAATCAAGCGTGGCGTGAATGTAAATGAGTTTTTTTTGTTAAAAATATCCATCCAGATAGCTCTGCTCTCTTTTCGACTTTAGAGCTAATATAAACTACGTAGTTTTCAAACAACTAGTAAGGAAACAATTTTTACTACTTAACATCTGAATTGTATGCATCTGACACACCCGAATATCTTTTTAACAGTAATTATTTTTGATAGCTAATATAATATCTCGAATGGATGTATAGAGACCTTATAACAAAAAATATTATAAATATCAAAACTTAAAATTTTATATTAGGAATCAACTCCCAACTTAATTAAATTGTCAATTACTCTGAAATTAATGGAGGTATTCAATATGTAATGAGAAAAATTAAAACATGTCATGTTTCACAGCTACATATATTTAAATAAATAATATTTTCTATACGTATATATATGTATATATATATATATATATATATATATATATATATACACACACACATATATATATATATATATATATATATATATACATATATATATACCATTCGTTATTCCTACAGCGTCATTCAACGCAAAAACAAATAAGTCTAAAATTTCTTCTACGAATTTGGTCTATACGTTGATTTATGTATCGCAAAGTAATATCGAGGTATCTCTAAAGAACAAATTCGAAGGCTCGAGTCGTACTGAATAAGTCAGGTTAAAAATACTGTAACAAAACTTGTTGCAATTTATTAAAAATATCCGATTGTGGCAACTCATACATTTATTGATGCTTGACGGAAATATTTGCTACGTAACTATTTATATAGAGGTAAAAACTCAAACTAATTCAATCACGCTAATTTGTTCTTGAGAGGAAATATATCACGTTAATTTGTTCTTACAAGGGTTGCACTGAGTGTACTTAGAACTGGACATTTATAATAATGAAAATGTATTTCTCAACAACGAAAACGTATTTCTCAACAACGTTACGATTAACTTCGATTTGCCAGCTTAGAGTTGATACGATCTTGATTGAACACGATTAGCCAGTTTTACTACGAAACTAAATTTTAGTAATTCTATGTTAACTTTTACAACTGGCTAAATGTGTTCAAGCATGGTCGTACTAATTCAAAGTATCAGAGATAATCAACAGATATAGTATCGGTAGATTTGGCCAAGTTTAGTTATAAGTATGAGTTAAGTTCCAAACATTTGGGCGATCGAGATTTTGTGCTACACAGATAGCCTACACGTCTCGTGGATCGATGTCGCGAAATGTTAGAAGAATTCCACCGAAGTATATTTAAACTTCCTCGTAGTAGAATCCTCCTTCATTACGACGCCTCAGCACACTCCGTTATAAAAACAACCGATTACTTGATTATGTCGGATACCTAAGAGGTGAAGTCGGACAACAATCATATAGCAAACCACTAGCCCCTTTGCATCGCCACAAATCTAACTTATTATCGCATCGTAAAGAAACAAATAAACTAATTTATAAATCATTGTAGTGTATTAGGTTTGTCGAAAGGGAACTGACCAGGAAGGCTCTGGATCCACACGACGGATAAAAATGAGTCCTAGTGAAATCAGAACCAAACCATAGATCAAACCGAGTGGGATCACTACCGCGTCAAAATAACAATGAACTTTAAAATGCGCTGGTGGATCGAAATCGTGTCTGGGTGGGTGACGTGAGAGTTGAACGTATGAATTAAAGAGATGTGACGTATGCGCGAGTATTGCATGTATCACATGCTCATATCGACATTGCGGATGTGTACCTATTTATATAGATATTTTGTATTCTGCAGCCCAAGAAAAAAAATATAAACTTTATACATAATTTCATCACATTCATTTCTCCGATTTTATATCAAAGTTTTGAAGTTCAAAAATCGATTATGATCAATTTTTGTAAGAAGATTCAGTTGAATTATGTGAATTGATAGAAACGAAAAGAATATTCTTAAATTTGCATTAAAACTTTCTTCACATTCATTGATCTCATGGATTTATTTTTTTCCCATAGATTCCATCGAGTAGAGCTATTTTGAAGAGTAAAGATATCTTTTAAACAGGTTTTATTTTAACATGACATTAAATAACATACATTAAATACATGACATTAAATACATTTAAATAACATGACATTATAGCTTTTAATAATATATTATAAACAGTGTTTAATTTAATATTTCTTTAATATAAGATTATTATTTTTAACGAAAATTTATTTATTCCAAATATTAGAAATACTTAGTGAAAATATTTATAAATAATTTAACAAAAGTGATGCAGGTTTTCAATATTTAAAATTTTCTACTCAACTGTATAGAGAAATATTGTACTGCAAGTTCTACTTGTAGACTCAGTTGTCACGTGTGACTGATAAATTAAAGCTATCAACTGGTTTCAGTTATAGCACACTTGTAAGTTGTGTAATAATTCTTGTTTGCACATGGAGTGCTAAATGATTTAAATTTATAATGTGTCGCATAGGTGTCGTTGGATTTCGTGGACTAATGCAGCATCCGGCGCCTTGCTTTTTTTTGGTTTCCATAAGTACAAATTTTGTGCATCTATATAAAATTTGTTGACTAAATGTATACTCTGGGAATCTAGTGTTATTATCTCACATAATTTTTTTCTTTGTTGTATTTTTAATACAATTATGTCAATGGATTGCATCCAGCTGTAACTTAACCCCAAGAAAAACATGTATTATTTTTTGGTAATTTAATATTAAGTAGGTTATGTGCATAAATGTTATATATAACTCCACTGTGTTCCGAATTACAGAAGCAGCTTTTGTGGGAGTCGACGTTTCAAGGAAATATAATGTACAGAAATAGAGGAATCGCAAATTCGTAAAAAAACTATCTGTATTGAACCAGACGTTTGAATATATGAAATGCAAAATCAGAAGATTGTAGATACATAAATAGTATGGTAATACGAAAAGTATTAAAAATTGATAAGGTAAAACCAATTCTGTCACTAATTTCATCAAAACGTTCTTTTATTTTATTGGTCACCAATTAATAAATTATTTCAATGGAAAAAAAGCAGCGGTATACGATGTAAAAATGAAGGAAATGCGTGAATTTTTATTACAATTCCCCGAAAAGTTATAAAAAATTGACTAACATTTTACAATGACCATCAGCTTGAAGTAGTTGGAGCAGTAATTTTCCAGTTTGACACTTTTACGCTGGACGCTTATAGCAAAAGTTTTGTGATAAATAAAAGGACTGTCATCTGATTTATCAGAAAACTTTTGCTAACAGACTTGCAGTCAGATTGTAGATGAAATTAGTATTAAGGGAAATTTATGATATATTTTAAACGATGACATCTTTTAGTATTTATCCACAATTAAATGAAACTACGTGATATGCCTTATTTCTACTATTTCTACTTTCTACGAAAAGAAAGTAGAAATAATACTACATTACGTAGTTTCATTTAATTGTGAATAATGAATTTCTACAAAATTAACGCCAAGTATATTCGATATTTAGTATTTATAGTCAGGTGAAAACAAATGTGGCTTTCATATCAATATTAAGCATGATGACGAAGTTAAATACAAGGTTTACGTGGGTCGTGGGTAAGTATAATGTAGTCAAAGAAAATAACAGCAAAATTTTAGTAAGTATTAATGATTGTTAGTCAAGTGTTATACACCATTTTATCTACTCATGTTCCGCCAAATTTTAACTTCTTAAACCCCTTACATTTAAAACAATAAGGCGATCTGCATAAAACAAAGTTTTGCAATGTCAGAGACTAACTATACTTAAAAATTTAATGTAATCGTGAAGTTAGTTATGACTGCACAATGCCAAATATTTCAAATAATTAGTTATAAATGTAACGTATAAGTATGTATAACTCATTTATTTATATAACTCATTTATTTATGAAACTCATTTATTTATATAATTTACGTAAAGTTCAATAGCAATACTAAGATGAGAATGACTCAATTGCTTGAAAATGTCTTCACAAAATATTCATGTGAGTTTTGGCGGAAACACTTACAGCTAATAAAATATATATTGTAATAGTAAAAATATAAACTTACATTAAATATTTTACTACAATCTGGGAATTAGTGTCTTCCAAAAAGGTAATATATCAGTGAATAAGCAATGACATCCACATATATATTACCTATTCGTAATAAATAAAATATACATATACACATATATATATATATATATATATATATATATATATATATATATATGTACATAAATATTTGTATATATATATATATATATATATATATATATATATATATATATAAATGAAACGTCATTCCACATTCGAAAATAAAAAAAAATCTTTTTCAATCATTTTGAGTCAATGTAAAAAGATTTTATCAACAAAACAACTGAAAAGAAAGTACAGGTAGGAAAAACAACACTCATGAAATTGTAAAGTTTTTTGTCAGAATGTTTATTGTAGACTACTAAGCAATGATTTATAATGTATTTGTTACAATGATTTATAAGGATAACATTTTATACAAGAGTAGTTTGTGATAACATAAAAGCTGATGAGATAAAATTTATAATTAAGTAAGAAAATATATATTTTTTTATAAAGTATGTTAAAAATGCGAAGGGAATCAAATTAATGGAGACTTTAAGAATCGGTAGCAAATTACCACTTCTCTTTATATCTCATGTACATACCCACCTATAAACATATATGTACACACACACATAAACTTAAGAACCAAATTCCACTTGGCGCCGAATCCAAAAATACAACAACAAGGGTAGTTTTCAGAACGTTTGGAAACGATATTTTAATACAAGAGTTCCGATTAAGTACAAGTTTTTTCCTGTTTCATATTTTTAAACGCGTCTTTTTCGTGTTTGTTCGAAGACGGTTTAATTTTTTGTTGGAAAGTTTAATATTTTATGTTTAATATTTTTGATATCCTAAATTACCGGTATTAGGGTGTCACGAACCCTCGAAAAATTCAATAATATTTAAATTATTGAAATTGAAACAGGCATTTGCGGCTTTTCATGAATGCTCACATATTGATATATGCATACTTATACACTGGCATACATACATATATACATATTGCCATATCAACAAAATTACCCTCTTTTAGTCTCACCTATTTACTATTAACCTATTTGATTCATCTCTTTGTAAAAATACCTGTGCTTACTTACCAACCTGTCTACTCAATGTTCTAATATATATATATATATATATATATATATATATATATATATATCTATATATATATATATATATATACACATATATATATATATATATATATATATATATATATATATATATACATATAAAATATTTGAAAGCAAAAAGCTTTATCTTTGGTAGGTGTACATATTCATCTCCATTTGTTAATTTAGAAACATATTAAAAACTAAGAAATGAAAATAGATATAGAAAAGTTATTAAAAAGGCCATAATCGCTGGCATCCTGACACTGGCATAAAAACATAATAAACGATGCCACGAATTTTATTAGCCCTATATGATTTTCTGTATCAGAAATTTGTTATCTCATGGAGTTCAATTATCATACAAGAGTTTGCGTTACCGTAACTAAGAAATCTCACTTTAAAAAAATTGGAATTTCCTTAGGTTATGCACTTTTTAATTTTCTTATTAACTGATTCTAAAGATAACTAGGTATTATTTGTGACGTTCGCCTTATTCTTTGGAACATTTATATTAATAACATTAAACTCACACCGAGATTATAAGGAGCCTTGATTTCTGTGTATTTTATTCACAAACTGTTAATATATAATTCTCTTTATTTAGGTTGGCATTTTTTTCTTGGTTAAATAATGGAATTCGTATCGATTCCCATTTACTGTACTACAGTTCATGTGAACATATTTTTTGACAAAATCAACAGGAAGATGTTGATATATGTAGCAAGAAAAGTATTTAGATAAATAAAACCTAGATTCAGAGAAACTAGGTTTCAGTTGTGCCCAATCACTACTCTATTTATTACTCAACTATGATCAGCTTTTCATGGCTCAAAATAACACCCGTATTGTTATTCAAAAAGACGATTATCTAACTTAAGGTTTTCAATATCTAAAGCGGGAATTTTACAGGTATTTAAACGCAGGGAACAAGGAAAATGTAATACTCTTCAATTTTGTTTCTGTTTTATGGAAATGCTTATTATTTATCGGAGCCGCTAGAATAAAATAATAGGAATAAAAATATGTATAATTTGCAGGTAATTTTTAACCTTGAAATAATAACCTAATGAATAAAATTTGATTGATTAATTTTTAGTATTGCTATATTATAATTATATTTTCAGCTAGTATAAAGTGAAAAAGGAAATGCTTGAATAAACATGAAAATAGATTGAAGATAAAATATGCAAAAGCCAAATAATAAAATATTTCATTCTTATCTTCGCAGATCGACAACTGAAAATACTATAAAAACAACTACATACTTAAAAAATAAGTAGGTAAAGAGTTTAACGTATTAAAAAAATATTTCTCCAAATATTAGGAGGTGTCTCTAAATATTTAAAATCTTTTAAAATACGATAGATTGAAAATTTATTTTGAATGGACACGCATATTTAAAGAAAATAATTTTTTGACATATTTGAAATCCCAATACCTTTTTAGATAATTAGTTATTCAGAAAATATAAATTATATTGGAAGGCAAGCAAAAATTAAATACGCCGTAAAAACTGTCAGCCTACTAGACTTTTTATATAAATATCTGAGGAGTCTCTGAAGAAATGACTGTGTCAATTCGGGATACAAATACACGTCCCATAGAAAATATACCGATTCAACACAGCAGATTGTCATCATTTTTGTGGAAAACTGAACAAATCACGGTTTTAACAGGTTGTGGACCACTTATTTATTAAACATAGTACGGTGAAAAAGTTATTCTCTACACTAAATAAGACTAAATTTAAAAACGTAGTCCTTTTGTATACGCTTTTGCCGTTTAAGAAAATTTCCATTTCAGGAAACCGTATTCATATTTGACAAAAGTGTGCGCAAAGAATCATAATGTCCATTGATGTTATAAAAGAAAGTAGTATAAAAAGAAAATGTCTGATATATTTCTGTATAACAACAACATACAAACAGCCAAGTTTTAGGAAATAAGTTTAAAGTATCAGGAGAGTAGTCAATAAATATGTCGGATCTCACTTCAAATTTTTTTCGAAGGAAAAAAGTACACTTAATTATATGGTCTAATTTCCAGTTTTCTCGATAAAAACACCCACTACAATCAAGGATAGGCTTTATCTTTAAAAATGAACATTGTTAAGCCTGTGACCCATCACTGTCGTATTCTTAAGACAACAATAATCGAAAATAACTTTAAGTGAATTCATTAGTTGTCATAAATTTAATTCATAGATGATTTAAACTAATTCACATTTTCTATTTGGTATTTTAATAGCTTCTCATTAGGATAATGCACAACTTTGTAACTTTTGGCACAGCTGTCTAGCAAACTAATGTCTTTGCCGAAACTATTATTCTTTGTTACTCATAGCGTGACCAATAAATATTGAGAGGTGATGTATTCTGTTACTCCGAAGTTCAATAGCAAAAAACCTTTGCTTCCGACCGCTCCATCGATTCAGCCATCAGATCTCGTAAATTCTCATAAAACAACAATAAAGCAAACGAACGCGGAACTTCGTCGAAAATTGATCAAAGCCTTCGTTCTCGCTCAAGGTATTTACATGTTCAAACTTAATAATTACAGCCGCTCAGTAAATAACATTTATTTTCGTACTCTGCGGTATCAGAATAAAGTTTGATCGGCATATACATCCTCGTACTGTATTTGATACGCTGGATTTATGTTTTAGAAATTTAACTAAACTTTTGCTTTATCTTGATTTCAAAAATTGGTAATTTTAATTCTTAGAGATATCATAATAAATGTAATTGTAAGAGGTCAAGAGGGGATTAGTCTAAGTAGTTTTAAACAGTTTTATGTACGATATTCATGTGTATATACGAGTGCCTTATAATCAATTTACATTTGTTTTCTTCATGTACTTTACACGAAGTATGAGTGTACGGAGAAAAACGATAAATAATCAAACTCCGTATATAAAAGTAAATTAATAAGGGGAAAATGATTAATTGTTACCTGGTTTATTAAACTCACATAAATCGCAACATTTTAATGCAACAGCAATTTCAATTGAACCTTAAACTGGATTGGTATTAAATATAATAATTTTTTTGGAAAATCCAAGAGATTTAAACCGACTTCTGACATAATTTGGATTTTCACATTTATTCTATTGAGTCAAATGTTTTCTACATTTGACGGAATATTTATAGAATAAATTATAGTTTATATATCCATCCCACAAAACACAGATATTTATAAGGCACATGAGTGACCATTGTTTATTCAAACATGTCCAAATTAAATCCCTTGAAAGGAGAATGGGCAAAGTAAACCTGAATCTCAATGTTTCTAAACACCTTTGCATGTTCTAAGGTTCAAAATACAATGACTATTTTTCACCATAAGAGACTTTTAATAAAAAAAATGGCTGAATAGAATTTTCAAAAAAAATCATTATTTCATCTTTGGATTCCTTAAATTAAAAAAAGAAAACTAGAGTTCCTTCACTTGAATACTTGTATACAACAGAAATATAACGATAATAAATCGATATTGAAGTTCTCATCATCGTCATATATGTGTAATCAGTAAAATAAAGGAAATAAAACTCACTAAATGCTTTGAATTTCCTTAAATGTATAAAAATGGTACTTACATAAATCTAGTAACATATTTTCTATTAATCACAAATTTTCCAGCTAAAAATATGATAGTATTTTTGATGGATAAAACTGATGAAATAAAAATTACATTAAATTTATGCATCTAAAATATTCTGTACCATCAAACTCTATTTTTTTCTGTATCTGAAGATATAGTCTGAGTTAATAAAAACTTACAATAATATCCTGAATCTAAACTTTAATAATTAGTAATATCCTGAATCAAAACTTTAAACACTCGTTCATTTTTTGGTTATATTTATTGGGTTGTTGAAAAATTTAAAGTTACTAATTTACTAAAAGCTACGGTATCGAGTTAGACGTCAATCAATTTAAAAAAAAATAATAACCAACAACACGTTGCCAACATAATACAAGATACATAACTAAACTCATATTTTATATTTGTAACGTACGAAATAAATTCAAATGAATTTATAATACAGAGTCTAAATAATACAAGAAACAAAAATAAAACCACATTTTAAATTTGAAATACAAAAAATTAATTTAAATGAATCTACAATATATTTTCAATATAAGTCAAGATACAAAAAAAAGCCATACTTTACAATCGGAAAACATAAAATTAATTTAAGTAAATCCATAATACATAGTCAATATTATAAAAAATACAAATTAAAACCATATTTTACAATTGTAAGACACAAAATATATTTAAATTTTATTGTGTTATAAACATGAACAAAATAATCATAACAAATGAAACATCTATCAAAGACCGACCAATATGTAGCAAAAGGAGCCTTTTCTCATACCCAGTATACTCCAATCCTAGTAAAACCCAATTAAGCCTAGGTATGAACTTTTACGAAATCCAAAACCATTTACTTATGATACTGCAAATAGCTTATAATCGTTTTCTCCATAAGTCACATATAGAAAAACCGTGTGTACTTCACATCTCTTCAAAGAAGCTCACGCGTGTTTGTTTTACGTATTTTTTTTATGTGGTAGAAGATGGAACTAATAAATGGTAAAAGCAAACAATTAAATCCCCTGTACGCTTAAGATATGTAAATTTCATAAATTAATTTTTTCCAAACAAAAAACTAGAGTAAAATTCTCCCACCAGTCCGTAACTACGAATATCGGTCCTGCAATAGAACATCATGGATTTACGTAAATATAATGTAAGGACCTGTAACTGCTATAAAAAATAATAAAAACATCGTTACATAATTTTAATACAATATTCCGTGCTTGGTAATTTGGGTCAGTCTGCTATCAGACAAGCTTCCCAACAACGATCTAAATTTTGAATAAAGTACATAAATTTCTTTGTGAAAGAAAGCAATCTACTCTTACAAATCTAAATCAAAATTAGATTATAATTTATTGTTTTTTAGTTTTCAATTAATTTTTTTTCACACAATCATGCTTTTTATTTTTGAGTTTCTTTTTTTAGAGTGAAAACTCTTCGGGCGCACTGAAAGTAAAATATCAAGTCTGTAACGTTCTTCATGCACGTTTTTACAACGTTTAAGGGTAACGACTCAATATAACGAATCTATCGCAAAAGAGACTGAAAATAGTTACTTAGCTAACAACTGAAAGAGATAAATGAATACGGTGGAAGTAGTAAGACACACGCATACGCAAAAACAAAACAAATGGTAGTAGCTTTGGCTATCTGCTGATCTCACGTGATGTCATATGTACCTGCGGGTGAAAGTAAAGGGTCAAAATTTGGACGATTTATTTATCTGTTTATCATTGTCTTATTATTAATTTTGCGTATATTTCATCCTTTAGAAGACTAAAAACATATGTAAGTATTTAATTTATTTCTATTTTAAATATTTTTTCTTTCCTCTAATACTTTACATTTTATAACTTACGTGACCAAACTGGTAAAGAATTAAAGGAATTAGGAGTCTTTGATGGTTTTAACTACTATATATGACGCGTTGCACGCGTCCGTGTGTGATCGTTTCGTGATATATTAATGTTAAATAAACAAGTCACATTTAGTTCTATTCAAAGGGCATGATAATCAATAGTTTCATTTTTATAAAATGATTAACTGAATGTACAAGGATAATTAAAGAAAAAAATAATCTTAATCTCGACTTGTGTTCTAGATATAGTTAATACATATTTCAAATAAAAGGTGATTTGAATAGAGTATCTCGCTGCTAATTTTTTGTTATTGAAAAAAGTTTTTTAATATATAAATATAATATAAAAGTTAAAACCATAGATGAGCAACGTTTAGGAATGAAGGGAGGGAAAAAATAAATTAACTTTAACTTTAACGTCGTACGACATTAAAATAAAAAGTTGGAGAGAAAGCTCAAATATTTTGGCAGTAATTTTTACCTACGTTATAATTAAGCAAGACTCTTATCGTTTATTGAATTATCACCTACTGTATATTATTTTGCATTAGCAATGATAGTAAGATTCAACAACGTTTGGGGTGATAATGTTTTGTTGTAAGTAATACTATATGTTTTGTTCGAGTTAATATTCCAAAATGGCGAATATACTATTTTTGGTGAAATGCTATATTTTGGTTGGTGTTTATACTAAGTAAATTAAACTGGAATGTTTAATGAATCTTAAATATTCTTTAATTTCCAGGCAGAATAAGAAACAACCAAAATGTGGAAATCGTAAATAATCCCAAACATGTTAAATCTGTGCTTCTTTCTTAACGCAATCACGTTTTCTTCATCATATGGGAAGAAGCTAAATATTGTAATAAAATAATGTGTCACATTATTTTATTTAATCAATACAATTTCCATTAAAAAAAATTACGATCTACCCAACATGCTATGATAGTGCGGCGCACCGCGGTGTTCTGAATACGATACCCGGCCGCTCGTCGAGTAGAGCTGGAATGATGTTTGTAATTTCATAGCTAATATACCATGTACAAGTGCAGGGCAGCAGCACCACTCATGCGAGAAACTACGTTTTTTTATTTTCAAGCCACCTGCCGCTTGCATTCCTAACACCGTAAAGTTATTCTGTCTCTTAAAAATGACTAAAAAATTAATCACGTTACAAATAGTATGCAAAATTTCCTATAGTGACGTATTCTATTCAAAAAGTTTTTCATTGAATGTTATGTTAATTTTTAGTTTAAAACTATGGATCAAAACCCTGGGAATACTTATTCAGCACGAACTGTTATAGTGGCTGATATACCACAATGCTGATTTTATACCCATTATGTTTTTCAATGTTAAAGTCAATAATAATAATAATGTCATTTTTTTCCCAAAATGACACTTTGCGATAAATTAATATACTAGATTACTATATAATACTATCTGACTTTGATTAAGATTTGAACAATTTAATTTATAATTTAAGAAAAACGACATACTAACGTCAATCAATTCTTAAATATTATCAAGATAGAATTCCCAATACAGTTTACTGTTATGTATATGAATTCCAACTAATTGAATTTAAATAATGTTATTATTTGCTATTAACTTATGTTTAATAACTCTGGAAACTCAGTATAATTATAATTGTTTCTTAAATATGATGTGAACTGAACTATTTTACCGTAAGTTAATTGTATTCGGTTGTCCATTTTTGAGAAAAGGTTTCCTCCATCTTCCTCCAATGCGGTTTATCGGTCACAAGTCTGGTCTAGGTCGGTCCTGCGAAGGTCTTCACATTGTCGCTCTAGCGACCTGCTGTATTTGCGTAGCCATATCTGCAGCACCTCTCGCTCCAACATGAGTTGATCACTTGTGACTTGTACAAAGGATTTAGACGGCATTGGTCACTTGTGTTTTCTTTGAAATATCATTATTTCTGTTACCATCACTTATTTGTATACCAATCATGCTCCTCTCGGTTACTCTTTGAAATATCTGTATCTTTTTTATTATACTCTCAATAAATTGGCATCCATGGCAGTATTGGAAGTATTCTTGATGGCTTTCTTTTGGAGATTTAATGAGATTTTTGATTAGAAAATATGGTTCACAGTCCAATACCTGTTTCGTGAAATTTTTATTCTTCCCTCGGCCTATTTAGTAGTATGATCCGTGAAAGATATCTCTTGGCCTAGATGGGTATAGTCTTTAGGGAGTTAATTGTTTTAAATTTTATTTTCAGAGGTGTCTTTTGCTACTAGTCATTACACTTGCGATAAATTCTAAATACTTATTGCTAATTTATATGTTATTAGTTTACATCATGTAGCACGTCTTATAATGACTTTTTCTTTTCGACACTATGTTCGAAGCAAATCTCTTGATTTAGATATTCCACATTGATATTGATACATTTCCTGTCCCGATTAAATTTGGAAACGATGAACTCTAAAAGAGCTATAAACATATGCGGAGACATCGGATCGCCTTGTACACTCTTTCTTATTTCGAAATAATCTCCCACTCGTTCTAATTTAACCAAAGCATTACTTTATATGCAATTTTTTTTAATTGTCTGCAGGTACTTTTTCTCCATGTTCAATCATTTTATAGCGTTCCACAACGCCTCGTGTTTAATATAATCGAACGCCTTAGAGTGATTAATAAATACTTGATATTGAATATATTTGGCGTTAATTTTGTAGAAATTCATTATTCACAATTAAATGAAACTACGTGATGTACTATTATTTCTATTTTCTTTAATTTCTTTACCACGACCTAGGTTTCGTTGTATTACAACATCTTCAAGTGGGTTATTAGCAAATACCTTTGCTAATAGCCCACAACATTATTGTAGTCTGGGTTACAATTTTTGCTTTGCTAATATTTTATAAAAATATTTATTTGATGCTACATATCTAATATGTTAGATATATAGTATCAAATAAATATTTTTAACCTGCCATCTCAAGGTTTACATCAAGCATAAATTCAGGGCAATTAAAATCTAGGTCTAAAACGATCTAGTTAATAAAACCATCTAGATACCGTGTTAGATTACGTTAACTTGGAACTCTCCGCTTAGCAACGCGAGTAAATCCCATAGGTAAAACTTTTTTGTGATATTCCTAGTCTTGCTTTAATTTTGTTTAAAAGACCGTAAATGTAAATGGAATAATGTTTAGCAGGTAATGAATCTTATGTTTTTCAATTATATGGAAGACGCAGTATATATCAAACAAAGATTTCCCTGTAGTGTACCGAAATCATTTTGAATTTTAAGAGTTGCCAAAAATATTGAAAGCATAATGGAGTCCTCAATGGAAAACAATAATGTGATTTTCTATAAACTGAGGTCCATTAAACAAAGTTATGAAAGCCTCTTTAGACGTCTTAAAATTGAGAATCGAAATGGCGCTTTACGGGAAACCTAAGGAAGCTATGTTACAAAAGTTTCTATTAGGTATCTCCATTATTATTAAGTAAAATATAATATTATATTAAGTAAAATATAATATAGTAAAATATAACAACAGAAGCAAGTTATGAGTGACATGTTCTGTTTTACATGAAAAAGGAAATGTTAAAAAAATCTATTCAAAATTATTCCAAATCTTTCTTTGGAATTTCAACCAAGCCGTCTAGAAAAAAAAATTGCCTGTTATTCTGTTTATTTATGTCTCGGCTGTCGACAATTATATCAATTGTAACTTTTTTATGATCAAAATTTACTCAAAACTGGTAAGATTTTATTGATAAAATTTTCATATTTACTTTAAATTTTGCAAAACTTGAAACTTATTTTATACAATAGGCTTTATAAATAATTAAAGCTGTATACCATTGCGCATTGACAAATAGAAATTAACTAAATTAAAAATTGTGCACTAAATTTATTCCTTTAATAATATACAAAAGTATTTTTCACAAGTTAAACCAAAAAAAAAAGAAAAAATGGAGTACAAGTAAAATGATCTTAGTTATTTTATTTAAAAATCGCTTATGTGCTTTATTAATTTGATCAAACTAGCAGTTGGTAATAAGTGAATTTTTTAGTTAATTTAACTAAATATATTATTATTATACTATGTTAATATTTCAAATAATGTTGTCGCTTCTTAGGCCATAAAATTCATCTCTAATCTATCAGTCATATTTGAAGCTAGAAGGTTCGGGTAATATGTTCTTTGTTTTATATTAATATGCCATAATTGAAAGTTAAAAAATGAATTAATTCCAGTTAGACATAATATTTAAAGATTTAATTGCAAATAAACTTATTAAGTCTATATTTTTATTTAAAAACTGTTTCAATATGTAATATTAAATTTTCAAAAACAAAAATTTTTGTTTCAAAACGCAATGAAGAAAATAGTTTTCAACGAGAGTAATACCTAGATGAATGGAATAGAGAACATTTTGTCACAATCAACCTAGTTAGAGAGATATGGCAATTTGACGTTTTACTACAAAGTATACTTGCTCGAAAATAAGTGGACTTTGATAATTATTGTAATGGATCTTTTTGCGTATATAAACCTTAAAATTTACTTAATAATATTTTCTAAATATCTTAAAATTTACTTAATAATATTAAGTACATATAGCCTAAAAATAAATGTCAATAAAAGTATCTAAAGATAAGTATTAAATAACTAGAAATACGGCAACTAGAAACAGGTTTCTGTTACTTTTTCATTTGCCTATATGAGTGTCTCATTTGATTGTATGGGATTTCCTTAGTAAAAATATTAGTTAAATCACCATTGCAAGAATCGAGTTAAAATATATGTTTAACTTATATTACTACATAAAGTGTATATATATATACATATATATATATATATATATATATATATATATGTATATATATATATATATATATATATATTTATTTATATATATGTTTTAGTATAATAAACAAATTAAACGTTACTTCTTTATTAAATTATGGGAATTTGCTACAAGCTTAGAATATTAAATATGTAGTGGCGGACTTATTTAATTTAATCAAACAATAAATATAATAAGAATAGTACTGTGATGGACAGCAAATGTTTGCTAAACGCTGATTAATGTCAATCGCAAAATAAAATGAGTATGTTTACATGTACAAGAATAACAAATGTAAAAGAGCGATACATTAGGGATAAGGAAGGGATAAGAACGGGGCATGGAAGAGATTGCGAACTACTGATTATGATTAGTAAAGTAATTTTAGTGGACTTTTTAAAACAGATAATGAAGGAGCATTTTGTAGGTTTACATTCATTTGATTCTGTATACTGTGTGTTTCGATGAAAGTCTTTCACTTAGTGTATTTTTTCTAGGATTTCTTGTCTAATATTTTCTTCAAAGATTTATTAAAAAAAAAATAAATTTTTGTAGAAAATATTAGCCAACAGATATGTAGAACTTATTGAAACATAAGTTTTAAGAATGTTCTCTTCGTTTCAGTGTTTTTTTATATTAGTTTTTGGTCTAGCGACAAATGCATTACACTTTTGCTAGCAAATCTTAAACTGTAATTTGGTTTATTTTTTGTTAGTGTTAATGCATTATTGGACATAAACGATGAACCAAAAATTGCTCAAAATATCTACAATCACGTTTTCTGCTCTTGAGATAAATGGAACATTTTGAATAACCTGTTTTTATTTTCTCGAATTGGTTTAATTGGCACTTGTATTATTTGCCTTTTTGGATAAAAAAGACCAATGAATCATTAAAGAAACCAAAACGTTTTTGGAAAGGAAGAAACGATTGTATCAATTGACGATATTTTTAAGCTAATCATAGTGAAACAAAGAAAACAAACAAATTACGGAAACGAAATTACAAGATTCATTACAAGTAATAAATCAAAATTTTGTTTCTCTTAAAGTTATTGTATATTTGAAATAAAAATAAAGTCTTCCTTAATAGCATCTGCCTATAGTTTTAAACTGCGTCTGTACTGTGTAATATAATTGTTTTTTACTGGCATTTCACATAGTTATATTGCAATTAATATAGTTTTCAAGAGAGATGATAACGCTTTTATATTGTTTTCTTTTAAAATTTTACTCAGGTGCACCTGTATCTATGAACATTGACACATTAATCCACTTTATGTGGCTTAAATGAATTCCATTTTATTATAATCCAGGCTTACGATCAATTGATTTAAATGCCCACGTATTAAATTAACGCCTATTTTAAATCATATAATCGGTCTAACGGAACATTATTTTCATGGATATTTAGAATAATTTGTAATTTCAATTAATTATTAAACATTACAACTTTGCTTTTTGATCAAAGTTCTTTTTCATTTCGCTGAGAAGTATTCACGAGTCCAAACTTAATAATCATTGCGCAGTCAATAAACAACTTTGTGCTGAGTTAAAATAAAGATGGAGTCAAACGATAAATGTCTTCGCATTAATTTTCGTTGTAATTGAGCTTAAAGTTTGAGGGTTATTGGATTATTTGCTGATTTTTCATATAGTATATTTATACTTATCGTAAACTATGTAAATATTATGAAAAAAATGTTTCATCATACATTGTACGAGTCATACTTAATAGTTTAAATATTAACTGTAGATAGATTAGATAGACTTTGCAATTTAAGCGAAATGCTTAATGTGATTGTTTGTTTTTATCATCCTATTATAACCAAGTAGATATGAGGAAGATAGGCTTTAATTTTAAAAAAAATAAACCTATTTCCGTCGTATCCACTTTGTTATATTGGAATACTATAAACAAACAATAATCGAAACGACATGCATTTCATTGCATTGCAATCATATTAATTTTTCACATTCCGCTTAAATTGCAAAATATACCTATTCCATCTTCGGTCAATATTTAAAGTGCTAAGTACGACTCGAGTACATTGTATTACGAAACATTTTTTTTTCAGTATGTTTACGAAGTTTATAAGTATAAATATGCCATATGAAAAATCAGAAAATAATCAAATAACACTCAGAGCACAAGCAAAGTTGCAATGTTTCAGATATTATTATATAGAGTTAATATTGTGAATATTTTTCTTGTAATTGTCTTCTTTTTTTTCAATTGTGTTTTAACATAATTAAATAAGTTTAGTTTTTATATAATTACTAAATATTTTACCAATTATTTCACAAACCAGATACGACGTACCTAACCACATAGAGTCTAAAAATTACAAACAATTTAATATTGTTATTGAGTATCGTGTATCTTATATTTTGTTGTTTATTTAACTTCAATCAAATGTGTTCATGGAATATGATGCATGTATTTGTTTTAATTTTATATTTTCGTATTTTTACTGACTGAAACCTGAACATTTCTTTTTAATTTTAATATTCAGTGCATTGAACACAATAAAATGTAATTAATTTTATTTTACTATAAGTAATTTTGATGCAACACTGTGCGTTATAGTGACGTGAGCTTTCTCTTATTGCAAGGAAGTGCTTGAAGAAAAATATAATAAACATTAATATATGTCTTAAGAAAAAATAATTATATCGGATATGTACTTTTTCCAATTAAAGTTATGTTCCTAATAATAAAGTCGAAAACAGAAACCAAAAACGATGTAAATTTTTGTAGTAGGTTGACCATATATACAAAAAGTTTAAAAATTCCTTGTCTATTGAAAGTTCAAATTTATATTCAATACCAAGTAAAGGCAATAAATCTCGGCGAAATTACTCAAGGCGTGAACACTTAACATGCGCAATGATTAACGTGACTGGTTTTTCCATAGAGAATAGTAACCCTGAAACATGGAATTATAGTTGATTCCATGTCTTCCACGTCGTCATTGTTTATTCCATCTTACTAGTTATAACTATATAGTTTTGACATCACTAAGAAAAAATGAGAAAATCATATTTAAAAAAAAATTAAATGCGCATTTTGCGTTTTTTTCAAAGACATTGAAACAAATCAAACGAACCCAATATTATTGAGTTTACTATTAGCCATTGAAAATTAATAGTGATTACCTCCATGCTCTATTATTAGACAGTCTTGGTCACGATATATAACCAAAGAACTCATCGAGACAAGTCAAACGAGCTCAAACTCGTTGACTTTGGGTTTCTGTTAATCATTGAGAAATTCCCATGACAACCTCATTCCCATCATGCGATCGTCCCCGTTATAATAAGTAAGAAAAAAATTCGTTGAAACATGTCAAACGCGTCCAAAATTTATGAGTTTATTGTTAGCAATTGAGAAGTTCCCATGATCTCTTACGTCCTCTATTATTATACTCTCCTGGTTACAATATATAACCAAAGAACTCATTGAGACAAATCAAACGAGCCAACACTCGAGCCAACGTCCCAATCAAGAAAGTTCAAACGAGATGAATTTACTGTTAGTCAATGAGAATTTCGTATGACCACCTTCCTCTTCCATCATCATATTCGATCAATGGTACCGTAGTAAAGTAAATTTATAACGTATTAAATCGATACGATGAGTAGAAATGAGTTCAAATCGAATAGATAGATATATGTAATATACAGTTAGATAAAAATGATTCATAGAAAAAATTAACGTGGTATATAAAAACTCTTATTTCTTAATTCTCTTAGGAAGAGATTTTGATGAAATAAATAAATAACGGGAAACAGGTTAGTGTACAAATAATTATATATGATTTAATAGTTAACGAATAACTATACTTACACTCATGATATAATTTCTTAAATTAATATTTAGGAAGTATCGTTACGTTAGCATTAGTTAAGTTAAGACCCAAATTAATATATATAAAGTGACGAAGAGATACTCTCTCAAAATTTTGTAATGATGTCTATTTTTCCTTAGAATGAATTGATCAAGAAACAAAAAAAGGAACTGAATGTTTGTTTATGCTAAAAGGCTTATTAAATTAAATACGTAAAAAAATCATATCATTGGAGACGTCCCACCCTAAAAAACCAAAATGTTATCAAGCTGTTAAATAAAAAATTCAATGTTTTAAGTAATACAGTTCTTTGCAAAAGACTACCATTCTATATATGATCTAGCAGGTAGTTAGTGAGACGTTAAAAAAATAAAAATACAAAACATTGAAAATACTGCAGTTCAAAAATTTTAATAATAATGCTTTTCAGTTAAATTAAGAAATATGCAAAAAAACATACTTTAACCGGAAATATATTTTAATTGAAAATTGAAAGAAAAATGTTACATATCAGTCAGAAAGAATACAATAATTTTGCGTGCGTGCGTGCCAGTTCGTGTATAAAATGAACCCACACAAGCCTTCCACAAAGAACTGTATTTACAAAATTATTTGCAATATTTAATTACTCTTTCAAACTATCGGGATACTATTTGGGTAAACTATTCTTGCACCATTAAACCATCTTTGTAAAATATTACATTTGTATTAATTATATTGGTAATAGTTTTTAGAGATATATTATATTGGTTCTGCTTTTGAAGTTATTTAGGACTGTATTTAATAGACATGATTTATTCAGGACCGTTAAATTTTCAAAGTAATTTTTAAGATTTACTCACACAGTATAACTTTTACATCTTTTTACATGTATTAATTAAGAAGAACAATTAAAATCGTTCATGAAAAGCAACTGGAAACTACTCAAAATAATCCTGTAAGTAATACACTGGGAAGTAATAAAAACAAGAATACTATAATAAAGGGTAGATATAGAGGAATAATCATTCAATTTTGAAGAAAACAGATTCAGTTATGAAGAAAACAGGTCAACAAGTGACCTTAATTATTACATTAACTCTCAAACTGAGAAATCTCATAATAACTGTATTGACATGTTTAATTTCAATAAAGGTAAGTCTTTCAATACAAAAGATAATATTTCTAACAACTATGAAAGGAACACAAACGATAAATTTAAGAAAAAAAACTAAATATTATCAAGAATATTTTTTAAATTATACCGCGAACACATTTGCTTATTAATTAGCATTATTTTTATGATTTCGTCGTATACATTAAAACTATTGAAACATAATATATATATAAACCACATTGGAAAAATTAAAAACACTATCATAAAAGCATATTAGCATTATGACAATATATTCTCTGTTATTTTCATGTTTAAAACGTCAATTATTTTAATTCCAACTATCACTCGATAATTCCGTTTTAATCATTAATTGGAAGGCCATCGTTAAAGAAAAAATATTACACATTATTTTTATTCCACCATTAATAGTGGAATAAAAATAATATCTAAATAATTGGAAACTCAAGGGGAGTCCATAAGTTTCAAGCGTATTTACAAACCCAAGTTAATGTTTTAGGAAGGACAATATATGTAAAAAAATAATCTGCATAAGGATTGGATTCAGTTAGGACTGACTTTTAAAGGAATTTCTTGTGGATTAGATGTTGAGGTCAAACAGTTCAAATCAAATTAATTACGCCAATTATTAAACTTATAAGTATTCAAATATGGAAACGGGTTTATTAAATATCCATAGTCGCAAGATGATATTTGTTTGCCTTTTTTCGTAGTCATATCTATAGTAATATATATATATATATATATATATATATATATATATATATATATATATATATATATATATCTTCATACCTTTTATTCTAGGAAAACCTTAAATATTTTGTAAACCCACAAATTCAACGCAATTATTGACATCGCCAGAAATTATTTCTAACAAAGAACTTTGGATTCAATAGTTTTAATATTTAATGGTTTCATCAATAATTTAAGAAACAACTCATAACATTTGTAGACTTTTCAAATATTATCCAATTCCATTAAAAGTTTCGTCAATATTAACTTTTAAGAGAATAACAACACTTGTAGTATTGGAACAAAGTTCGAAATATTAATTGCGTAATCTGAACCGTAATATTAATCCCAAATTATTCAGCAAATCTGACTTCTGCCTGTCATCCTGATTTTTATTTTTTTGAAACTTTACTTCCAAACGTTTTTTGTCAATGATAAACGTAACAAATATGTGTTCGTCAGATACAAGAAAAAAGCGTGAAGTTCTTAAATCTTGAAACACAAAAATTAATCATATGGTCTCATGTTGGTATATATAAAAAATTGTTTAATGAATAGTCTTATTGACATTAAACTTTTTACAAATATTATTGTTTGTTTTTAACTACATAAATATATTGTCTAACATATCTTTCGTAGGCGTAAAAATATTACTCTTAAATATATGAAATTAATTATTGTTAAGCCTCAAACTAACCAATTATGATAGTTTTTTTGATTTTAATTTTATAGGAATTAACGTCGGGGATGGATACTAATGGGTCTGTTTTTCTATCCCTCTGCTATAGACGCTTTTATGAGGAACCGTTTTACCTGGAAATTTGCGATTTGTTATAGCTATAAAACATATGAATATTAACCCGCACATATTTTAATAGTTAACATTCAAAAATATACGAAGCAAAAATAAGTACCCGAAAAAGGTTTTTTTTTTAATTGCACCTTTATTGTTGGACATCGTTTAGAAGAGCTAAAAATAAGGGTCTCCAACAACTTTTCTTTCATAATTTTAAGTAGTATATTTGTAAAGATATACTAAAGAAATATGAGAGATATACTAAAGAAATATGATTTTCGAAACTACACAGCCTAAAATTTCGAAAAAAAAAGAATTTTTAGGAGCCCATGCGAAGGGCGTAAGAAAACTACAGTAATTAAACTTATATTTTTAAATATGAACCAAATTATTACGATGAAAATATAATAGACAATTTATTCAAATCGTGAAAAATAACATTTATAAATAGTTTAAAAGTTAAAAGGTGTACAGTTCAAAAGCTACGTATAAAAGATTACACATTTTTTTAACCCACCCATATTTATAAACCCTTAAGATGATCATATTACAGACGCTTATAAATTTTAATTAGAAATTAATCTGAAAATTGATTAAGACAAAAAATATCTTAGCTAGTTACAAATGAGTCCACGTTCAGCTAATCTTCAGACATTGAGCAACTTGTAAAATATTACTGGTTTCTGCGTAGATTGAATCATCCCCTTTAAAACACAGTTACCCCATATGCCGTTACACTGGAATTATATTTTGTTCGTGGTGGATTAATGATTAATTCTCCAACGGTACAATTCTTGAATGCTACATCAAAATAAAATAAGTAAATATAAATGAGGCTCGAGATTCACACGCTTCCATTCAATTTAAATAAAGTTTCTTAATATTTAATTCAACGGCGATTTCGAATGGAAGAATCAGTTCTAAGAAATAATTTCAATTTACATGGGTAATGAGTAAACCAAGAGACTGAATCTATCTTTTGGAATGAAGTTTGAATATCAATAGCTAATTAATGTTACATGAAAATAGTACATTGAATATTGCATTTAACATTTTAATAACGAACTCTCCGACTAGCGACTCGAAGAAATGATTGACTGGTATTTAAAATTGAGAGCATCTGATCGATTCACTTTTTCTGCGTAAAATACCTATGTCTCAAAATTTGTTCAATGGTTGTAATTACGCAAAGATTTATATTATATGGGTATTATTGTGCATTTATCTTCATTCTATCATTAAAAACACGATAAAATTTTGGTAGTCAGTTAACTCACGTCTATTGAAGATAGTCGAAAGTGGTGTTTAAACATTATTTACTTTTAAAATAATTCTTTCAACCAATTAGTTAAATGACTTCCTAAGTTAAAATGGCAATAAATAATATTATAAGGCTTCTGGTCGTCATTTGAGACAAAAAAATGTTATTTGTTAACTAACACTTTTTACTTTGAGAAAAACTCACTGGTTAGATTTAGAGATGGTCCTTACGTTCGGATAGATATGATGATCGCTGGATGATATTGACCATATAACCGAAAACGTAATTATAAATGCTATGTCTCTTGATGTTGTATATCTACCTTAGGTAAACTATTAAGTTGAGAAGGAAACTATTAGAGAGAGACTCCGATTGAAGGATTTAGCTGGGCTGTATTCTATTTGAAAGATGCGTCATGAGGAAAATCTTTAGTCAGTGCGTTTTACGGATCTGAAACATAGATAATGACAGCAAAACTGACCCACAAGCTGAAAGCTTACTCAAGGAGTAATAAACAAGTTATGTTCAGAGTTTCTCAATCGGCATTGGCTTATATCCAGTTGTGAATCGATATAAATTATTGATGATTTCCCAATACGCAAACATATTAAATATATGCATAATGAACCTTTGCATATACGTGCTTAACCATATTTTTGTTTTTTTGCTCTTAATAACTAGACACGTTTTTTTTTCATTTTGATATTGTCAGTCAATTTAAAAGAATAAAAACGTAACAAAATAGAGCACGATGTTTGAATGGAATATCCTTTTCGAAACAAAATATTTGACCTTAAGACAAATCAAAAATGAGTTCTCCATATTAATGTAAAAAGAAAGTATTTTATTGACCTATAGGTTTCGTTACTGAAGATTCACTTATATCAATCAAGTAACGATAATATTGAAGTTATAAACCACTGTCTCGCTGCATTCAAAATCTTGAATTTGGCATCGATCCACCATCACGAAACTATGCTCGCCATATATGAGGGTAAATTTTGAAACCACGCTGTGTTTTAAAAAGAGGCGATTTTAAAACGAAAGCAGAGCAGATGATGAGCATTTTAGCTTAACAGTTGGCCATTCCATTTAATAGCAAGAAAATACTTCTAACATTCCTAAAGTGGGCTACCATAAAAAAGTGCCTCACGTAACAACTCGCAGAGCAAACGACGACCTGCTATACACACGACCGTCTACCGTAACGAGCCGAAAAGCATTTAACTCGGTTACATCATATTCAAAAAGAGAGAAAATGTAAATTCACATTCACATTGTGTGTGTTTATACTGTGTGTTATATATATATATATATATATATATATATATATATATATAAATATATATATATATATATATATATATATATACACATATATATATATATATATATATATATATATATATATATATATATATATATATATATATATATATATATATATATATATATATACACATATATATATATATATATATATATATATATATATATATATATATATATATAAATATATATATATATATATATATATATATATATTTACACTTCCATGTATGCGTATGTATACATGTACAGGTTAGCCATTAATAAAGAAGCCACTTTTTTCTGCGAAATTGTGAAATATCAAAAGTACCAAAATATGATAATTTCACGAAGATTAGTAATTTATTTTTGTTAAATTTCCTCATTACTGCCGTAGGTTATATGATAGTCAAAATATTAAAGTTAAACTCACATTTAGGTCTAGAAAATGAGGTAAGATTTTTTTCTTAAAAATGTGCACAAAAATAAATTTCAAATTCTTTTGAATAGAATAGATGAACTTTGTAGTACTTTCAATACATATTATAAGTGAATAAATAAAATAGCAAATCTATATTTTAGAAATAGTTAATTACCTAAAAAATTAAACGTGATTAAACTTATAAGTTTTTTAAACCGAAATTTTTTCATAGAAAATATCTATGAAAATGAAAAAAAAATTAAGGTAAAATTGTATTTCTTGATTTTTTACAGTTTACCTTAAGATTTGACCAAGAAAGTTTTTGAACAATCTATGTGCTAAATCTAAGTAAGTTTTTATATTACACTTAAATATAATATGGTGCTTTTTTTCTTTAACAGCTACTCTTCTGTGAAGGAAAGGCCATCCATAACCATAAACCTGAAGCAGCTGGAAGGTTGATTGCCAGCTTCCTAAACAGGCACCAAGTAAGACTCCCTTCAAAGATTTATGGTGCGTAGAGGCTATTTGCAACAGACAATGCTATTCTATGAATTTTGAAAAACATGAATTCCAGATAAAAAAGGCAGTTAGATATTTACATAAATGTATAAGTATACGTTTAATTCTTTCATATTTTTGAGTATTTATGAAGTGTTTACTTTTATGTTATACTTTTAAAATATCATCACTTTCTACAGAAGATACGAGGGTGTCTAAAATAATTTTATGTTTGGTACATTATACTTCTTTACATTTTTTACTTATTTAAAAATATTTTGTTTTATAAAAGTTAAAGAATAATCTCTAAATATATTTATAGCAGCGTGCCACTTACATTATATTTATTTATTTATTAATAATCTGGGATTTATGATAATGTTTTTTAAGTTGAGGGAGTAATCCCATCGTTATATTTGTTTGATACATATGTAAAATAAGTTATTTATGCTGTATACATAGATGAAAAACAATTAAAAATGTTATTTAGGTATCAATAATTATAATAAACATGGTGTATTTAGGTCTTCAAAACAAAAATATGTTTGTTGTTACTGACACTATCATCTGATCGTTCCAACAACATAAGAACTTGTAAACCCTAATGAACCTTTCGCAATTACCACAAACCACTCCATAAAATTGCAGTTATATATAGTTAAATAGAACAGTGTGATAAATTAGCGTTTTGTTTAAAATTTACAAAAATCCATAGAAGAATTTTTTATTTTTAAATTAATAATATAATTGCCTTTTAATAAATAGTAAATTTGATTAAATGCTTACCGTCCTATCCTTAAGTTATTAATATTACAAACCACTTTGATACGGGTTTCAAAAGCGAGAAGTGTTCATATTATGAAATAAAGTTGTATTTTACACACACACACAGCACAGTAGTATTTTCTTTCCCAAACTAATTGCAATCTTTTGCCTGTCGTAGTAATTAACTTTATAAATTTATTAAATCAAAAAATAACATATATTTTCTAACTACGCATTAATGTAATTTTTCATTAACCCTCCATCGCATATGAATCCATTAATGGTTCTTAAATTCCAAGAATTTGTTTAATGAAATGAAAGAACACTTATTTATGCAATTTTCTGCATTTCTCAAACGGAACGTTTTTTTTTGGAAATATTACATGTCAGGTTACTATATCTCAATTTTCATAGCGTTTGTGTCGAGTATTGCAATATCTATAAATACATGTTTTCTTCGAGTTATAGAAGATTATTATGGATGAGAAAAAAAACTATTAAACATATTTATTGTGTTACTTAATGGGTTTATTTTTTTTTATTTAAAGTGTGAGTTTATCCAAATGTTCATTCATTCTTTCCTATTTGGATGATTTTTTTCTGGAAGTTAATAATAGCCTCATATGCATTTATATCATCTTCAAGAAATGTTTCCATTACGTATTTACAGCTCTTCTAAGCATACTAAATATATTGCTAATGATGGTTCCATGAAGAATACATCAACATCTGACTCTGATGATGACAATATGTCTCCGTCTTACCTTTATTTTAAAAATTAAATATTTTTCTATATATTACAGTTATGAGTGCAAAAGATAATGAAAAATTTAAGAAGAAAATTTTCTCGGTCCTAGAAGAAAAAAATCATAAAAGAAAAATGTCATAAAAAGTAATTTTCAAAAAAAAGTAAAACAAAACACTTACCCCCACATTAAATTACATTTTGGTTAAGTTTTTGGTAAGTCATCTCAGTAGTAAACGCAAATACGACAATAGAAAGCAACAAAACAGGAGGGGCTTCTGTAAACAAATGCAAAAAAAATATCAATTTACCTTTATAATACTTCTGAGTCCCTTGTGCAATTAGAACCATCAAATATTCTAAATACCTTAAAACGCAAAGGTTTAGAAAGAGTTAACTTTACATAAAATGTCATTTCCTATAATATTAAAAAAAATATCTTGCATAGAAAAAATGATAAAATACCAATTGAAATTGATAAAATTTCATTGAAAATACAGGGAAAATGTTCTGTACTTTAAATGAATGTACAGAAATATTGATAATTATTACCGGAAATATTAAATATATAAATTTTTAGACGTCGTAATAAATTTATACTAAATAATGCTTAATTCATTAATAAAACTAATAGTTTTCCTATATAAAAATAATACTTGCGCGATTCTCTCATGTAGTTTGTCGGTTTTAGAGAAAATTTATTAAAAAATTATTTTTTACAAAAATAAAACACTAAATACAAAATCATCATTACAACAATAATAACATTCATGAAACTATATATACACATTTGTTCCATAATTATAACTAAAAAATTCTCAAAAACAGACAAATATGCAATTTCCAATAAAAATTATAGCGGTTAAAGTATTAGATTTCCCCTTTACTAATTATTTCATCCTTTTTTTAAAAGGTGTAATTGTCCACATGTTTATTCCAAAACAATTTTTAAGCAAATTTCAAGTTGATGGGCGACAGAGGCTATGGGATATATACATATATATATAAACTTAAAACTAATGCATCACCTTCGGCAGTAGTTTAAGACTAAAATAATGGTAATCTTAACATCCCATATTCTCTGGTACCTGATAACTCAACATTTATTAAAACACTAATATTAAAAGTATTTTATCTACGTATATTTTCACTTATTTTCCAATATATTATAAAAAGTGCCATTTTTTTTAACAAGTCTAGTTAATAATATAGATTTGTCTTAAATATTACCTCAATCCTTGCTTTTTTATTATCTGTACCGGTATGATTACTTTCCTAATAAAATACAAGCGTATTCACCGCTTGTATTTTTGTAACGCAATTCAGGCGTATTCACAATTTTTATTTTTTAAACCAAATTTGTGAAATTCTAAGCACTAAAGTAACGTGCAATCTATTTTCCTCAATATGTTTTCAACTGTCGGTTTGATAAAGAATAAATTATTGGCAATTGATAAGAACCTTTAATTAATTTTTTTCACTTCATTTGCTCATACATTTTCAAGAGATATAGAAAACTAAGGTACCCTAAAACACGAACATGGCCAGTTATTCGAAAATAATGTTATGTCTCACACAAATGTCACTATAAGTGTATCGTTTTTATTACATTGGTATATTTTTTTACGTCTTACCACATCACGTTACAACATTCGATAAAGATAACCGTCTGACGAACTTTTATAATTTACAATTTAAATGTAATTGGATATTTATTTATAAAATTTACATATGTTAAAAGATTTATTAGAAACTGTTTATTTTTACCTAAAATAAAAAAATTGATCAGTTTTATACGTGTACGAGTCAAATAGTGGTATTTCATTTGCTACGTATCTACATCTGAGATTATATTTAAATAGGTGGAAGTTGCTTAAATAAAGTTTTACGAATAAGTGTTTCATGAAACAGTTATACCAAATTTCGCCCTAGAAAGCTTAGGGACTGAAAAGAAACTTGCTATTACGAAGGAAAAATTAAATCTTGTGAGCTACTTTACCTTTGATAATAGGAGGGGTCGTGTAATTAATTTCGAGGTATTAGTTTCTAAGTAACTTAGAAAAAAGAAAGACGCAAATTTCTGGACGTGAATAATACAAGATAGACCGTAAAAACGTCAAAATTGATGTCATTACAGGGGGATGGAAACGTTGCCACTTTATTTCGTTGTAATTTTATGACAAAATTTATAAATATATTTAATTTGAAATTTATAGTAATAACATACAAGCAACAACTTATACACATTTTCTTTAATTATTCATATATAAAAAGCAGGGTTTTATCATATTGAACTATTATACAATGAATAAATTAAGACGAAGCCGAAATACAGCGTTTGATGAGAAATAGGTATTTAAATATATTTTCATTATTTCACTTGCTTTGCGTAGTCATGGATTTATTGTTAATGATTTTTTTTACTTATGATCTTTTTTTTTTTTTTTAGGCAAATGGTAAAGTAAAAATATAAATATGGATGGTGACCAAAAAGTAATGATAGTCGATGTAAAACGTAATTTTTATCAATCAAAATTGTATTTATCTTTCAACATAATCTCCTAAAAAGTCATTACATTTACTTATATCTTTTCTCTAGCGATCTTGACTCTATTTAAATACTTTACTGCGTCCATCGCTTTCACTAACATTTTCAAATTTCTTAAGTCCGAAAGTAATTCGAAACCCGTTTCTGTAACGACAGCTTCACAACTTTGGCTTTGTGTGCTAGTACGTTGTTTGGTGATATACCACTCATCCTCTCCTTCTTGATAGATTCCTGCAATCTTCTGATTGGGTCTGTGTAGTAAGAGCCTGTTATATTGGCTCCCCTTTTTAGATCGGCATTCCAAAATACGGACGCCCTAACCTATTGCGCCGATCTTGCCACTCTGAATTTTTGGTGTTGTTGGAGACGATTTTTTGGTAATTGACTATTGTTTCATCTCCCGATCAAAGCGGTGGATCCAGGTCTCATCCAGGCGAAGAATAGTTTCAAAAAATTTTCCGGGTCATTTTGATAGTCCTCAATATTTGTTCTTGAAATGTCGACTCATTACTTTTTTTGTTTGCGGTTAACACTTTTGGTACCCAACGAGATGACACCTTGTTCATGTGACATGCGTCATGAAGGATCCTTTGAATTTGGCCCGTGGCTTTGGAGAGCTTCGTTTCATTTGGCCATTGGTGAAATCCGTGTCATCTCGATTAAATATCTGGTGGTGGCTTTTTTGCTGGATGACAAAACATCTTCGGTTTTTTTCACATTTTCTGCGATGTAGGACGAATATGGCCGACCTCCACGATGATCACCCTCAGTGGATATTCTGCCTAGTTTAAGCTTCTCAGTTGCACGCTGGTAACTTTAGAATATGGAAGAGCAAAGTCCGCAAGTCGGTATGTTAAGTCTTTGGTAGGAATTTTTTTCAGACAGAAATATTTGGTGACGGCTCTGACTTCGTTTTTCATTTTTGTGTTATCGCTTTGACTGTTCGTACTCAAATGAGTGTAATTCCCACGAATAGCATTGTATTTACATGACTTTTTTAACCATGACTTATCAGTAAGCTAAAAAGCTAGCTTTTACAATTTTTAGAAATATTTAAAATAACTGATCATCATTTGAGCACTCCTCTGATATAAAATTTTAAAATTTTCTAGTATTTCGTTATTTGTTGCATTAGTTAGTTAATATTTTTATAAACGTTTCAATATGACAATAAACCAATAACAAAAATAACATTTTAGGGGGGTAGAAATGTTTTGGTTGAAACTTTTTGTAAAAAAATTCAGAAATTTATTATGATCTTATTGTTACAAGATTTAGATACTTCAAACCTATTCTTTTATTAATTCTATTTTTAATCTTATATTTATAATAATTACAAAAAAGCAAAAGATTACGCTTTTGAAAAGTACAACAGTTTTCAAGTTATATAAAATCTACTTAAATTTCAATTACAATCTTGGGGTTGTGCTACTATTTGGAGTATGCAAAGTCGTGAACATAAAGCTGTTCTTCATAGTCATTTTATAGTCTCCGTGAAAAATTTCTATTTGTCAAATTTATTGTAAGTGTAAGATACCCGAACTACTGATGAATTAATTCATTAATGAACGAAGATATCTAAAAATTAAATAATTATTTATGTATATTTTGGTCACGTCTCTTTGTTTTCTGAAAAAGCTGGTAAATTTCATAAATTGCTTACTGTTTTTTTCGTAATAAAAGAAAATTCCTTACCTAGCTACCGTAGCTTTGTAGGTTTTAATACTTTCATATTTTATTACTTTTTCCTTCCCTCCTTCCTCTGTCCCTTGCTACCTCCCTTCGCCCTCTTTCCTTCTTTCCTTCCTTCTTTCTGTACGAACACACGTATATATGAAACGCACATCATTAAAATAAGAATAAAATACACTACACTTTTATCTCACCCAATACAATTTGAAATCCAACTGTTTCAAACCATTACATCTCGATAGTTGACCGTTTCATCTCACTGACAAAATTCATCCGTTATAGCGCCTCAAAGGACTCTCCGCATGCGATAATAAAGCGCGGAATAGCTCGAAGGCTGACCGCACGCCCGATAAATTGGAACAAACCGAGAAGCCCTTTTAAGATTTATGGTGGCAAAAGGCTATCTTCAGCAACCATTATTATTCATTAAATACTGAATGAGGCGTCATGAATATGACATGATAATAGCCGAATGTATTTCATAGATGGTTATATGGTGTATATATGTATGGATGGTAATGGATAACTACGTATTATTTATTTTCTGTATTGTCCTTTTAAGCTATATAAAATTCAGGTAGGAAATGAATATTAGTAAATCTTGTTATATGGATTTCCAAAATGTTGATTACTTTTTCAATTAATTAAAATATAATCATTAAGTAACGAAAACAACCATAAATAACAGATAATACGATCTCTAAAGTCGCTCATTAAAAATAAAACACAAAAGTTAAGTTACAACACCCGTGTATTCCATTAGTAAAACCATAATATCCTATTGATAGTGGTGGAATACTAAGAGGCATCTAAGTATAAAACGCCAAATAATTAATTAAAAAAATACTAGTTAAGTGGTAATATTCGATATATAAAGATATATTAATAATATGTCGTTATTTATATAAATGTTACTTCATAAATTATAATTGATTAAAATCTGTTTATATGTGGTTAAATACATATTTTTGGGTATTCACGAACGCGATACTTTACTTAGGACAACTTTTCTATTGCGTCGCTCATATACTCTGTCTTCCCAAACCTGTCTGTATTTTTAGCATATTCTGTATATTTCTTTACATATTCTCAATTATTGAAGATTCATAATCTATTATTTGTCGGCAAATTTTACACAAACTAATAACATATTCCAATAAAAATTGTAACGGAAATAAGAAAGACTAGCATAATATGTATCCTCATTTTTTAATAATATTCATGTTATCACATAATTATCATTGCAGAAAGTAAGTTGTCCGTTTTGCACGAATGGTAAAAAAACTCTGCTATAAGAAAGAAAAGACGAGAAAGATTTAATTGTATATATAGTCTGTCCTCATTTTTTGAATGGATCATGTGATGCGTTTGACAGTAATTAAATTATAATTCATAGATATTAACAATTTTTTCGGATTTCTTCTTTTGTGTATAAAACTAATTATCAATAATTTTTACGATAATATCTATCCCACCGTAAAATATATCTACGAAAGTCCCATAAAATTATTTTGTAAAATTTAGATCCAAATAAATATACTTGCTATAATTTCTTACGAAGCGAACTTATAATGTTTCGTTTTCGTTTCTACAAAATGTTAATATTGGGAAATTAAAAATATACACTATAATTCTACTAATATTATCAGTCCTGAAGCTAGTTTCTCTGTTAATTTATTTGATGCAGAGAGTATCAAAGTTGAGGCATGACGATGTCAAATTGAAAAATTTCCGATAAGAGTATACCTCTAATTTTCTTTATACAGGCACGACGTTCGAAGTATCATTTGTTTTATCCTTTTGCTTTTCAAATAGATTAGAAATAAATTCCTAAAAAAAATTATTTATTCAAATGTAAGAAAAATTTAACGATGACAATTTGGCAATAATTTCAAAATGGAAATTAAAAAGAAGAATTATAAAGAGTTATTAGGAAGAGTAATAGAAAGGTCAAGAGATGGATAATCTAAAAATCTGCACTTGCAGCGCTTCAAAGATAAAACGTCATACTGCCAAAATGGACAAGTGTTCGATAAAATTCTTATGTGACCATGTTCTACATCTTTAAATTATCGGCAGTACTATGACCCAGTCCCGTTTAATTTTTCTTATAAAACATGTTACGAACATAGCTTATGACTTGGCTTACATATAGACTACTTATTAACCCGAAAAATAGCGTAACCCCTGTGACATAAAACTTAACTCAATCAATGATAAAAATGTAATACATCAAGATGACAAAAGATGGCGCAATCTGAATGTTGAATCTATTGTTTGGGCATCTTGAGAACCTAAAATTTACATGCAAATCTTGCTGCGTTATTCTGAAATCAACACGCAAGAAGCCACGGGCAAAAGTTATACTTAAAAAAATATACTTAAGTATATTAAAAATATTGTATGAATTTTAATATGTAAACAATATAACATTTTTATTTTTTAGATGATTTTTATATTCTTAAGCCTTCCTTCTAATCATAACGAAATTTGAACATTGCGACCATACTATATTTAGATACATGCTTATAAAATCGTAACGTGTAATATAGTATTTTTTTTCTATTTATGTATAAAAAAAATAGTTAATGCTTAGGTGCTTATATCGCCATTTGTTAAATTTTTCCTATTTAAGTTAATTTTAACACCCCGGAACTTAACCAAATAAAAATCACTCAACTAGAGAAAATAAATTGTTAATATTAACTGAAATGTGCTATTGGTAAAATATTTCACATAAAACTGTGTATAATCCAATTATGTTAACTTTTTTTTACTTTGAACGTTCGAAATGTACGTAAAAATGTGAAATAGAATATTTCTAAATATATTCCGTAAATGAGAAATATCACAAGATGAGTTTTTCTACATGATTGTAGTATTTAAATCTCCAAATACATTACATTTAAAAAAATATATTCTCAAGTACTTGTCAGTGAAACATTTACCCAAAATCATAAATTTAGACGAATATAGAGACATATTTTAAAGTATTTTGAATAAAAGATCGAACGATCCATTCTGAGGCTACAAATGACTGCCGGTTTATTCTGCTATTAATTATTTATTCCACTTAGAATATTTTTAACCGGTGGTAACTTTCCCTGAAAGTAGGATAGCGACCGGTTACGAACTTAGTCCTGTCTATAAAAATTTAATGACTTCAGAGAGGCTCAACATAATCCTTTCAATGTATTTTAAATATTCAATAAACTTCTTCTTGATAATTTTATTTTCTTTTTTTATAGTTGAAAATGTGGAATGAGAAGAAACAAAGAGATATCTTCTATTACAATAATAATTACGAATCTTTCATAATTTCTTACTTAAAGATTTTACGATTTTTAAAAGTAAAAACTAGACGCAATATTCAAAACATGATAATTTTGTAGGAAATGTTTAAGATGTTAAATATAAGGAATCATTGCTTTTAAAATATTAAATATATATAAAAGTAATTAATCTGTTCTAATATTTTCATTAAATATACTTATAAATATAATGAAAACTTATTATAACTAAAAATCTCGTAAAACAATGTTGTCATAAAATAATAAGTAATAAGTAATAAGTTTCAATTTTATTATATTATTAGCGTATTAAAATAAAAATACATTTTATCATGAAATAAAAAGTATTCTAATTTTGTTTAAATGAAATACATTATAACCATCCGAAATATTGAGAAAAACGATTTAGTAGTTGAGATATGAAAACGAAACAAATAAATGAACAGATCCCTTTTTTTTATTTGCATTAGTGTATATTGCATCCCATCTAATTTTTAATTATGTTATATTATGTAATTCATGTTTTTTTACATAGGGTACTAGCTATTTATTATCCTCGGTCTTTGACTTTTTTATTGAGTATTGTCAGGACTTTGACATTAGGTTTTCGCCATTCAATCCGATATTATCAAATATCTATAAAACATCATACTATACTTCGATAATTTAAATGGACGCTAAAACAGGCGATGCAGATTTGAATCGGTATAAACGTAATAGTATCAAATCAAAACATGTGATTCGAATTATATCAACATTTTCTATGCATATAATAAAATGTAGCATTGGCCTTTCTGGACACTGAAGTTATTTACAAAAAAAATACTTAGGCGGGATATGACAAAATTATGCAACAAAAAGTGTAGTTTACCAAATATTTGTCTCTGTCAATTTGTGTCCTTATCTATATTACAGTCTGACAGCGCATTACGGAAAAACTACTTGACCAATTAAGACTAATTTTTTTTTAAAAGTATAGGTATTGACATGAAGTAATAGTAATTATTTCATTAGAAATGGTTTATTAAATCAGAAACATGCAAACTTAATATTTTCAAAAATACATTTTTGTTGCATTAGTACATAGACCAAGAAATACTTGGTTACTCGACGCGTTATAATTACATAAATTTGTATCTAAGAACATCAATAGAACTACGTGTATTTTAAATCGTTTAATGAAGTTTTCTACTCCGTGCATTGGTGAAACAGATAAGACCAGTTGTGAAGTGTGGAGTGGTGCGAGAGAGGTACGTGATTAAATAGTCTGAAAGGCCACGACGTAGACGTAATATAATTTAACCTAACCCGTATTAATCTAATATAACCCAACTCGGCATAACACAACATAACTCAACCTAACCTAAGACACGTGGAAAAAAAATATAAAATTGGCGTCCATTGACATTTTGGCGAAAAAAGATTGTTACATTACAAAATAGTGAAACTTAATAGTTTTTGAAATTTATATCTGTTTGTTTGCACTTAAAAACTACTGATTATTTTAAAATGTGAATAGAAGTGTAGTATGTAATGATATGGGAGCGATTGGTACTAGAGTGAGTGGGTATAGTAGTTGTCTTCCACAAAAAAAAAATGACTTTGTTTTTTATTCGACACAAGCTAACTATGTTTCCATAGTTTCTTCAAAAATTCCAATCTAACGTCAATATTTTAAATTTGATTATTTTGATACGTTTAACGTTCGGTTGTATAAATTTTATCGTTACGCATTTTGTTGTCTATACATATAATAAAACTGTAGAATTGGTGTATGTTTACGTCGAAAGTATTTAATAAAACTAATTTAGGGACACATAACAAAAATAACAGAACAAGAAATATGGTTTTTAACGTCGGTTCGCTTTTTTTGTTCGGGCATCAAGCCCTTCAAGGGATTTGAATAAAGTTTTTACTAGTGAATTCTTTGAGTTTGAGGTAACAATAGAAAATGTAGATTTAGCAGGTTGACTTTTGAACACAAAGTGTATTTACTTAAAAAAAGTTTTCTTTTCTTTTTAATATAATAGATGACGTTACTTGAATTAATTTAAAGTTAGCTTAATAATATTTGTATAGGTCCACGAAAACGAAATCATGGACACAGCTTGTTTGTAATTAAGTATTCGACATATTTAATTAGCGTTTGGCGGCCGACTCGGTAGTATTCGTTTGGTTTATATACCTTTATGCTGCAACTTATAAATATAGATTATAGGTGACTAAGTTATGAAATTTTAATAGAACAGAGAGATTTAAATATATTTTGACATCCACTCATCGGATTCCTATATCTTTATAAAACAAGCGCTTAACATTAATATTTCATTAAATATTTTTTTAGAAGCAAGAAAAATATGGATATTTGATGCATATGGCAACGCCGCGTTGATAAAAATGAGTCCACACAAGATGTTGAAATATGCTATGACTTCCACATCTTGTCATGCAAAATAATACCGACTAACCAATGAACAAAATTACGATAAATTCGATGTAATGAAAGTAGCGAAAATTATCGTGTGACCAAACTTTGTATTCTATAAGCCTTCTGATATATTTTAATCATACAACTACCATCCATAATTACATCGAGAACTCACACAGGTGAAACCCTTTGAGCGTAGTTTCGGGTAGCACATCACTATGCACAAAGAGATACTTAAGCGAGTATCCATTGGGTCGAATTAGTAAGTGGATATCTGTCATAAATATCAGATTATATTATTTAAATTTTGTAAGATTTAATTTATTTACGTCAAATTTCACAAAAAGAGGAAAATGCAGCATTTTCATTTTCATTTTGGAATTATTACGATTTTTCTTTTGATTGCACATTACGCAGTCGTGTCATTAAAAAAAAATTAATGCCATTACATAATACCTAATCTAATATAATAGTCAGCTTGATTCTGGGGACTTGAGATAGGAGGAGGTAGACTAAGAAAAGTTTCTTGGACACTAATATTAAAATTTCTTTCCATAGTTCCTTCGTTTTCTTCTTCTTAAGAAGTGCCGGATTTTAAGTATCTGAATAGAACTCTATATATCCTGTAATGATCCCGCAGTATATATATATATATATATATATATATATATATATATATATATATATATATATATATATATATTTATATAGATATATTGTATATGCAATAGAATTAAGTAAACAAGGGAATATAGGAGACAATGAAGCAATGAAGAAGACAAAGTTGTTATAGACGTAAATAAATTATGATTTTTAAAGACGATATTTGAACAATTATATTGATGAGGCGCAGTCTCTATCAAGGACCAAGTTATTTGAGAAATCATATGACGTAAATGGACGCTCATATAATGGTCTACATTTTTGGGAAATGGGGAACTAAAACGGTTTTTAAATTTTAAACAGAGCATAGGAGGTCGTAGCTAAGGTATTATGTAAAGCAGCAAGTTGTTATTATGTAATATTTTACTGTAGGTACTGAGAATAATACTGTTTATTGAAATTATACTGGTCTTTAGGTTTCTTAGCAAACAATTCAGGATATTTTCGTAGAAGCAATGAAAGGTTATGAAGTATATGATACTCTCTAGGTACAGCATTTATACTGATTGCATGGTTACGATATTTATTTCAATTTAAATGTCATTTCGTCATAAAATTGACTTAGTTATGAATTTACCATAAAAATGTTTTAAATACTTAACTACATAAAGTATTTTGACATAGTATGTTGTGTTGTAAAATACAACACAGTACGTTAAAACAAAATAAGTTAAAATCAAAATATATAAAGGATACTTGTAAAACATTACACAGTAATAAGTTACTTCGAATAAAGTGTCTATTAAATATATTAATTCATTACAAATTATGGATTACTTTATAATACAGAAGAGAATTAATCTTGGATGCAGTTGGATAAAAGACATTGATATATGTATGATTCAAAGTAACAGTTATTAATATACGGAAGGCGAGATAAAATTCGTAGGGAATGGAAACTGCATTTACACAATATAATGAAAACGAGCTCCTAATTCATTAAAACTCACGTGACAATTTACACTGTCCCGCCTGGCCGGTAATTGTTTTTGTAAATGGTTTTGTTTTAAAAATATTTAAATATGACATTATTGCGATAAATGTAGTTTTAACCTTGACTATTGTTAATCTAGCTTTCTTTAGCTGGAGTCAGATTGTTTTGGATCGAGGTGGTGAAATTCTTTTTGAAATTTGTTTATTATTGCTTACATGGATAAAATGAATTTGTTTGCTGTATTTAAAATGTATGACAATTGAAAATAAGAGAAAACATAATTTTATTTGCTCCTGCCTCAAATATAAATATACATTGTATCGTGATCTTATCACGTGTTCATGGGATGAAAGTTGGTACTCAATGTGTCCTTAAGTTACATTTACTTCTTATTTCCCAAATTATAAAAATTGACTAATTGTGGAAATCTAATACAACATATTTTCTTAAATATTAATATTATATGAGTCGTTAACGAGCTTAATATGTATGTCATTTATGAAAATTGTCATTCAAAGTGTTTAGTTTCAGTTCGTTTAGTTCAAATTAATTTGGCTATAACCATTTAAAATACGATGAGATTAAAGTTAAACTTACATTATTTAAACTCATTAATAGGATTCAAATGTTATAAAAGATATCTTAATTTAAAATTCAAAATTCGATATAGTTTTATTTAGTTTAAGGACCCAATATAAAAGTGTAATTTAAGCTCTTTTTATTCAAGAAATATCAGTTCGTAAGTATTCATTGAATTTTTATTAACCTTTTTTCTGTCACTTACACTATTTCTTGATAAAAATATTGTCTGTAAATTAAAAATGTTTTTAAAATCTAAGAAATTTTGTAATATATTATAAAAGACTTAAAATTGAGGCATTGTTAAAGTAACAACAAATCGCTAGAAAATTCCGCGGCCAGCTTTGCTTTAAAAGGCAGTGCATCCTCTTTCTCTTCTCCAGCCAATAACTAATTCAGTTTCATTTTATTTTCCTTAAATTGAAAGGTTACCATAAGCTATATAAGATGTTATCTATTTAGACTATCGTGAATAGAGATAGAAAGAGAGTGAAAAACAAGACGCCTTAGTAATTGTGTCCAGAATAGCAAATAAAACTAATTAAAATTTGAGACATTAAATTACAAAAATATTTAATATTTATATTCGTTTAATGTTAAACTTGATAGCAGGGTTAAAAATTAAAATGGATAAAATATTATGTAATATATTGTCATTGCCTAATACTAATACATTAGA
The DNA here is from genome assembly GCA_039881145.1 of Druceiella hillmani. Classification (NCBI taxonomy): domain Eukaryota; kingdom Metazoa; phylum Arthropoda; class Insecta; order Lepidoptera; family Hepialidae; genus Druceiella; species Druceiella hillmani. Next base: position 21,827,345 of record JAYKKI010000001.1, on the reverse strand, counting down.
CACGTCCATTTTCTTCTCCAGTTAATTCAAAAATTTATATTGCCAAAGCTTTAGGTCACATAAATGTAAATGTACTTTCAATGAATTGTTATTAATGTAATTGAATTGCCTAAAGAAACTTTGAATTCTTTTAAGTGCTATATGGCGTATCCGCTAATCGAATAAAGAACTTGGCACACATTCAGAAAAGAGAATGAATACAATTAAACTTCGATTATGATAAAATCTCAATTTTTTCATTAGACATTTTTTAAAACCAAAATTACGTTTCAGAAATTAATTTCGATATTGGGGTTAAGTAATTTTAATTTTTTTTTTAAAGTGATAATATAAATGATTCATTATGAGACTTATGTGTATAGTTGTGAACCGATTTGGCCAAATTTTTAACGAAAATAATTTTTAACATTTTCTAAAAATTTTAGGCCCATTTAAAAAATAATGGTTTTTCTCCGACAGGGCGTTTCTTTAATTTAAATTGTATTTTTACGCACGCCTTTTACACCAGCTACGCAATTCTTTGGACAAAAATATTAAAAACTTCATAGGGTTTGTGAACAGACCAAGATAGATAAGATAGACCAGTATAGATCACTACTCTTTGGCGGAAATAACTATGAAACATCATGAAAGCACAAACATATATGATGGCTTTATCTGAATCTGTAATTACATTTATGGATATTGGTTACATTTTGAAGAAAAATAATTGAGTAACATTTTGAGTTAATAAGTCAAGTTTAGTCATTACAGCCCATTATAAAATCACATCAAATTATTTCATACAGCGTTTTTATAAATAATAACATTACTGGAGAAAATCGCGCCCGTATTAAAAAGATCTTTCTTCGTATATCAAAGATCCCACACAATTGATACAGTACGAGTGTAACTATCAATAGTACATGTTTCAGTTAAGCAGGAGGAATTATGTATAATACTGACGCTTCCATGTAGGATATGATCTATTAAATATAACTATAACAAATTCCTCTCACTCTCAGATCACACGACTGAAGGTGTCCTCTTAAACATAAATTATGATAATGTGAGAAAATCAATACTTTGTATAATTCTATTAGATTTTGTAAATCTAATAGAATTAAGATGATGTTAAGATATTCGGTAAATTAGGATTTAACCAGCTTCAAATGACAAGAGTCTAACGCAACTTTATATTAGATAGGACGTTTGGGGTTTTAAAAAGATATCTATTTAATTGACACAATTTATTTCAGTTTAATCAATTCATTATAATTACAAAATTCTAATTAACCGTTAGGCAGTCTCGAATGTCTAATCAGGATGCCCGGATACTACCGACGCTCCCGGTGAGCGTCTAATGTTCATTGCCTCTTGCATGATGACAGGGCAAGTGGATAAGATAAACTTGGATGTTGACAGTGCAAATAGGTAAGACTGTCGTCAGCGTTAACCTATAGACAGCAATAGCGTAATAATTCCCCCGAAAAGGTATAAACTTCGGGGTAGTTTTCAAAGTTCATATCAGATTTATGGAATTCACGAGATGCTTCTAAGACGAGGTATAGCGATGTCTTTTATGGGTTCTGCATCGTTGTTTACCTCTGGGTTATTCTTTGGTGCTTTTTGAAAATAGCTTCGGAGACTGTCGCCACAATATAATTTAAGACTAATCGTACTTATGACTATACATATTGTGATTATTAATAATATTGAATAATGCGTGCCGTATTTAATTTTATGTGGATCTTCAAAAATCTTATCTATATATATATTAGATTTTGAAATTGTGTGCTACTGATCAAGGTCAAAATTTTGCAATGATATAGAAAATGAATTATGTAAATTTTTTTACGTTACTTAAACTACAGCAAGAGTAATTTATTAAACTAAAATTAGATATTCTGATTGGTAAATTTTCATTAAAAGTAATTTGTTTTGGCGCGAGTTTTTTTGTTTGACAATACGTTGTGTAATTAATTGAAAGGTCAAGAATACCTGTACTATTACATCTTCGTTCGTTAATACAATATATTGAAAGTATTTTTGGTCATGATTGTACATGAATCCACATATTATTTATAAGTGGTTTCCAAATATCTAAAATGTTGCATATAGTTTTAGTTTTGCACATTTTAGGTAGTTCACTTTTCACTTTTTTGATGGTTTCACTTCATTGATGGTTTATGGTTTTATACAATTTTAGGTCGTCGAGTTCCCAAATAATGCAACTTATCTTTTGATTATTGCAATATATTTTCTATTAGGTATTGCAGTACTGAAGGATTTTGGTCAATCAGAGTCATGCGGTATTAATAGTGGGATACTATGAAATAAATTAAATTCCTTAGGGGATATTGTATTACAAAAATCAGTTTATTATTGGTAAAATATGATATAACCTTAGAAATAGTAATTATAATAGAGCTTAAGTCTAGGTCTATCTTTACAGTTACATTTCGAGCGGTGAAGAAAAAATATTGAATTTTTAGTTTTTCAATTTAAATGGCAGAAACAGCAAGTTTGTTTCTAAAGTGTTTAGAATAGAATCTATTTTTGTTTCGACAATTATTTGACAATCCTGATGTCGTTACCAAAATATTTCCTTTCATTAGCGAGGTTACGTTTTTCATGTCGTTTTGTACAGCATCGATAGCATCATTGTATCTAATAGCATTGTCTTCATTTAATGTTCTGAAGAAAGGTTTTAGTACGGTACCTACTGCGCCAAACCATGTTGCGCATTTGTATTTATGTTCTAATAGGTGAGATAATGGTTCATGCTTTATAAGGATTTTGTGGTACCTGGATGTAAAGGGATTCAATAAGTTATCACATTCATAGTTATTATTTATTTTACTTTGTTGGCACATCGATTTCACCGTATTTAAAATTGAGTTGATGCTATCTATATTTGGACGTATACGTGAGATACCTGATGGGATTATTATATTAAGGATTCCATTGCTTATTCTCAAATAACCAAAGAAATCAAAATATTTGCCCGAGCTTGTGGTTATGTTTGAGATAGAGTTCGGGTTTGCCTGAGTGGTAATGTTGGAATAAAATTATAATTGTTTAAAAAAATAAATTAAATGTATAATTTTAAAAGTATGATAATTAACTAATCGTACATATATTACTTTACCACTATCTTTATTTGCGATGCAATTTAAAGGAAAGTATTACGTGTTAGTTAAGAGTATGCAATATTATAATTTTATACTGACATATATTTAATGTGATTGAATTTCTGTTAATTTTAAATAATTTTTTTTATGATAGGTAACGTTTCGTCTGTTAATGGTTAGTGCTACCGTATTGTTGACATTAACTTAAATTATTTTATAAGGCCCTTTTCAAACGGGCGACAAGGCTTTTCCCAGTCCTAATTAATTTTTTAAGTATACATAGTTGCCTATTTTCAAACATACATAGTCGCCTACCTTTTAATTACCAAGGCGACTTTGTGTGTCATAATAAGTCTTAGAGTTTTATTTTGATTTATTAATATTCTCAACGGCCTTGTCTCTCGAGTATTTTCGTCTTTGCTGTAACATATTCGTGTATTCAGGATATGTTGCATCGGAAATGGATGATGGATTGAATCAGGAATGTCTTGCTTTTGACCGTACAGAAATTCATCGCGATTGAAGTGTTTATTTAATGTGCGTGATGCTTAGGCTACGAGTTTGGCTTTTTCAATTGAATCTTGTATTAATACGATGCCAATAGCATAGTTAGATCCATCGTGTGGATTAATGGTTTCGTCAAATGGGAGTAGTAAAGTGTAGGCGCTGAAGTAAGTTTATGTTTCTATGTATCAAAACTAGTTGTTGTGGGTTTTTCTATTTAAATGGAGTACCCTTATTCAGAATATTGGTTAGAGGTTTAGATATTTTAGAAAATTCGGCAATAAATCTTCTTTAGTAAGAAATTAGGTACAGGAAAAATTGTATTCCCTTTGGGGAATCGAGTTTAGCTAGACACATTTCCATCTTCAACAAAAATTTATTGACTGTTGCATTGTAATTTTGTTTGTATTCCTGCAAGTTGGAATGAAGGCGATTGTATAGTTTTAGCTTTCCTCGAACTGGGTTTGAATAAAGACTTCTACATGGGCCAATGGTCAAATTCTTTGATAGAGTAGGCTGTCTCTGCCCGCCCCTCTAAACGACTTATAAAAATAGTTTCCTTCTGTTATGAGTTACATAAGTTAAGTGCGTTCCTATAAATGTTAATGAAAGGATTTAGTTTTTCACGGCTTCGTTCAAATGAGCCGATGAATTTTATTAGAATATTTAAATCTATGGTTTGTGTTAATGAGTTAGGCAATTCTTCATTGGGTTTCGACATCGTTTAGGTTGATAATTTATGAGTCACAGTAAATGAGTTACAAGTACCTACAGATGATTAGCTTAATTACGGGTTAGTAATTAAGACGATATTTATATATATATATATATAGATAATATATTACAATTATTAATGATCAAAGAATCACAGTAACTTGTACATGATTATTGTAAACAAGAATCCGTTCATCTGGATGAGATAGGGTGTTGCGATACTGACGTTGCTTCACGACGCGGCAAGTAGATACGAGCTGTGATGCTTGTTGTTGCGACACTAAGCTCAGGGTGTTATGAAGATTGGACGTTAATTCTTGTTGCTTCTCCCGGATTTGGAGCCTTATGAAGATTGGGCGATGGTGATACTGTATCTTCAAGCCGAAGATACAGGGTAGTATCCTTTTCTTAGAGTATTACAGGATGTTGTGACGTCGAGATTGTGTAGTGATATAGCTGGTGCGATGTGCAAACTTTGGATACAGATAATTTTTAGTGCCACTAGTACTGTGTACGAAGATAAACTGTAGTTTTCTTAAACAAACTGTATTTTTAAGGTTTAATCATTCGAAAATTTTAAAAAACAAACTGTATTTTTAAGGTTTAATACTTCGAAACTTTATATCCCCATAAAACGAAAATATTAACCATAAATGTAACTGTTTATTGGGGATTTTTCTATCACTTTTCCACTGCCACCATTTGTTATACGAGATGTGACGTTTGGCTTTTTAAAGAAGATTGTTGATGTTTATTTAATTGACATATTTATTTATTTGACTTCAATAAATTAATGTAATATTAATTGACCGTTAGGCAATCTCATCTGTCTAGATAGGATCCCGACTTCTACTGATACTCCTGGTGAGCATCTGATCTTCGTGTCCTCTTGGATGCTGACAGGGCAAATGGATAAGTTGAATTCAGATTCTGACAGTGCAGTCGTCAGGATTAACCTATACAGAGGAAGGGTAAAACATCATGCAAATTCATGTATTATTCGGTTAAATACAGAAATAATTAAAGTTAGGTGGAATTGCATCAATCCGCTCAAAGGTAATTTTGTTTAAATAATTTTCTTTAATGAAATAAAATGGGTGGTTATGTATATCATTTATATTTTCATTTATATATTTCATAATGAGACCGGTTGTCAAATAACTGGTTCATGAAAGTGATTTAAAATCGCGTAAGCGATTTCAAAATTCACCACTATATGGTAAGTACTGTATTAAAATAATCTTGGCGAAGCAGTTTAAAATCGCGTTTGAAACAATCATTGATAACCTGGGTCGTTCATCGAAATATTGTAAAGGAACTCGATTTATTAAATTCAGTGGTACTCAATTGAGATTCGGTTCTTTTTTTGTAGCTTTATATCCCCATAAGTGTAACTGTTTAACGTGTTGTGGTTGAATAAGCTCTACCACATTTTTCTTATATCCCAAGCATGTAAACAAACAAAAATGGTTTAAGTAAAGTTTGGGATTTATATAAATTGAAACTTCATCGCTGAAAGGGAAAATTATATGTACTTTCCATTATATATAACAAAAGTCACCTTGCTTAGATTTTTTCAAAACATTCCTTATTGAAATTTTAAGGTCTTCAACGATATGTTGCTTCTTTATATATGGTCAAAACTCAGATTAGTTGATATATTTGTGTTATTGTGGTTATATTTTTGACGCTAGGTTTCTAAATGATTTAAATTAGTAAAAGAGTTTTTAGATAGAACATTTTTTTATAGTTTTGAAATATTTTTTTCAAAAATGGTTTTTAATAAAATCAAGACGTGATGAACAATTTTGCTTTGCACAAAATGAAAAAGGAAATGAAATATTCGAAGTATTAAACCTTAATACATTTTACGTGAATAATGAATTGAGGTGGCTAACCAGGATGGTTATCAAACAAATACAGTGTAATTATTAGATTCATTACCATAATAACAATTATTTAACCAGGAACAAAAACGTGCTCATTTACTTTTACGTCATAATTTATATCAAATATTTCATGCTTATACAGACACTGATGCCTAAAATTTTATTGAGGCAAAATGAGCGTTTCTTTTCAAGTAAGTGCACGAAATGCCTACCTATACAAAGGTTTTAGATGTAAAGGATGGATTAATTAAGACGAAATACTTTCCGCACTTGAGACTAAATTCAAAAGGTGAAACCTAAATCAAGTGTTACGGGCGTGCGGTTTCATGAAATATCTACCTCTGTAATATTAAACCTCATCGTGGAAAGTTTATTAGTCGAGACACTGGCTACGGACTTACTGCTGCGAAGGAAAAACTAGTTTTTGTTGGCTAATTTACTTTTGAGAGCAAGTATTTATTTTTTTTGAGTATAATTCATAAATAGAGTAACCGGGTTAGATGGTATGAAATTATGTACAATAAATTTCTCTAATTAATTTTGAGTAAGATTAAATAATTAACCTTATATTTGAAAGTAACTTAAATTGGCAAATTTATAATATTAACAAACAGGCAACAGAAAATCTACCTTTGAAAACTATTCGTACATAATGCTAAAAACTCACTCCGGAGAGTTTTTCAAGTTATATCTCTTCACTTTTGACTAATTTATTTTTCGGGAGTTTGGTTTTTAATAATTTCAATATTTAAAATTACGTGAAATCGCACAAATCTGCACCTTGTCCCGATATTTGCGTCTGTGAAAATATTTGTCCTGAAATATACATGAGTAAGTGAACTATTTATGTACTCTTCTGTTGTTAGTAATCTGGTTCTTTTATTTATTCTATAAGAAAAAATTGTTAATTTAAGAAAAGATTCGTTAAAGTTCTCCAAAACTGAAATGTAATTTAAATGTCAAATCGGAGTTACGGCTTCTAACTATATGTAATTTCTAATCAGATCTCGGGAGATACGTAATAGAAGTAATTTTTAGTTATCATGCATACCATCTAAAGTAGGTGCTGATTAAACAATATTTTTATTAACTAATAGTATTTAAAAGACAATATTTTTATTTATTAATTGCTTAAAATTACAAAATAAGAAAAATAAATTCGAAAAATGTTCTAATTGATAGGTTATATTATTCGGGTTCAATATCTAATTACAACTATAAAATCGTTGCATTTTCGAAATGATCAAATTTATGAAAGCTTTCTTATATAAAATCTCTAAGAATGGTCTCAGTTTGACTTTTTCAGTTGAGTGGAACGCAACTGAAAAGGTCAAACTGAGAACGAGAGATTTTTTTTTATAACTAATGATCAATGCATTTCTAAAATTATGTGATTATTATGATAATTTTCATTAATTTTTCATCAATACAGATATTTGTCACTCCGATAAAAACAAAAAAGTTTTGTGTTATATTTATAAATATTAATTTCATTTTAAATTTGTATATATAATATATTATATATATATATATATATATATATATATATGTATATATATATTTATAATGTGATACTCGCCGTTTGTCTATCTGTCGCATCCTTTTTTTTCAGGAACATCATTACGTAGAAACTTGAAAATTTGCCTAAGTATAGACTAAAATATAACATTACAAAGAGTTATTTTATTAAGTTTATCATAATAATGAAATTTCTAAATATTGCAATCGTGACATTAAATTTTCTTAATGTTTTGAATGAATCATATTAAAATGTATTATTGTTAACATGTGTTTCAAATTCATATAAGGTTGAAAATAATTTAAATGAGCCTAATATTCCTTTTAATTCAATCTATTTTTTTATTCTATTTAAGTAACGTGTCTGTTTTTTCCTTACTACTCAGCATTGGCTTTTTTGGCTCATACCATCATATAATTTAAATTGTTAAATTAAAATGTTTTAATTATATGATTTATAAATCGAGATCTAGTTTTAAAAAATAAGGAGAATTTCTTCAATATTATTGATGCCATTCAAAGCTTGGAAAGAAATAATACAAGACTAAATGAAATTAGAAAATTATATTATGTTTATAAAAAATCCTGACTTAGGGACTGATTAATTACATCAGTCACTAAGTCAGACTAGTAACAAGAATTTATTGGAAAATACTCATCTTCGAAGACAAGAAACACAACCACTTAATCATAGAGAATCACAGAGTAATTGAATATTCTGCTTGATATATTGGGATCCTAAGTAATGGAGAATATTCTAATGAAAAGTATAGAAAAGTAAATTATTAAAAGATTGCATTACGATCTTTAAATTCATACCACGACAATAAAACCCATGTGCATTGCTAATATCATTCATCGATTAATTTAAAGGTAATTACTAATTTTATGATCGTAATTGTAATAGGTAAGTGAATATAATGAGAGATATATAAGAATATCATCAAGTTTCTGAGTTTAGTTCCATTCAAACTTGGAAATACGTATCGCAATAACTTTATTTTAATCATAATATTTTTTCAAATGCTGCATTTCAACTCATTTTAATTAATTTTCTAAAAATCAACTTTAGAATTTCTTCCATTAGTTTTTATTTCATCGTAAATATAGATACTGTCAAACTGTGGAAGAATTAATATTTGAAACTCATTGTAACTTAACGCATTCAAAATCTCACATTTTTTATATAGTCAACAAAAGAGATCTAAAATTAAAATATAATAAAGTTGATTGATGATGAGTTTTTATGATTTATCATCCAAAATATTGTTAAAAAATTTAGAAATATTTTACACCCTGTAAAAATCATTCCAGGCCGAATTATTACAAGCGATCGAAGTCTTGGTTGTTCGGTTGTGTGAAAGGTAGATATTTTTTTTACTTGTGATCTAAAATCTTTTTCAAAAAATTAATTGTAAAGATTAGATTAATAGTCCAGTGCAATTAGGTTTATTTATCGGAACTCAAATATACTGAACCGGTTTGCAAAATGTCAGGTTTTCATTGCATTCTTAAGACCACACACTAAAGAGCTTACATTTTTCAAAACTTCTTCCTTGTCAAAAAGCATTGATTTTTTTTAAAAAGGGGGTAAAAATTGTTAAAAGTTTAATTGTAAAATAATTAAAGTTTTAGGTAATGATGGTTAAAAAAAGGGGAAAGATTAAAGAAGTATTTTAAAATAAGTTATTCTTATAATTAAATTCTTAGGATTTGCATTTTTCAGTGCTAATTGAATTTGATTATAAAATCGATTTAGTGATATCAGGTAAATTGAAATGAAATTTGGATATCTATTACAGAAATTAAATTTTAATAAATTTATATAATTCAAACTACGCGATTTTAAGTCATTAAAAACAGTTAAAAATATTGAATTGCCATATTTAAATGTTCAAAATATTTTTATTCTTGGATGTGATGACATTACAGGTTTATAACTGTATTAATAGATTCATGGCAGTAAGATGGAGGCAAAATATTTTCTCAGATTTGAATAAAAAATTAAATTTCTTACTGTGGGAAATTAAATCACTATAGCGTCAAAATTATGTTCGAAAAGACTTTCTAACCTTCACTGCAATATTCATATATTTTCATAGTAAATAATAACAGCAATATTTGCAAATAGTACAATATAGGAGGATGTGTCCTTCAATGTTAAAATTTTATATGTATGTGAGCGTATACAGAACCCCTATTTTACGATTCTACTACCCCTATTCTACTCTTAGTTAACAAGTTTGTTGGTCTGTTTCAACTGTTTCTCGGTCAACAGATATAATTTTCATTTTAAATTCTAAGACTAAATCTGATATACAAGACTTTTTCCATAAAACCGTGGTGCAACTAAAACTATAATCTAGTGACAATTGAAAGTGCAACCGATATTTTTTTTCAATATATCCAAATATTTTTATTTTATATTTAAACTATTATTTTAAATTGAAATTATGTAAAACACAATGGTATCCATATGTTATCCATCATAATTCCCAGCAGCTTCTTCCAAGACATCAAAAACGGGCACCAAATATCTGCTTTCCATTATCCATTGCATTTAAAGGTTGATGAATTTCAATACGCTGGTGAGTAACAAACATTTTCACATATGGTAAATATTCGCATGTTTCCCTCAGAAAATTTAACAACAAACAATCGACCTACCCGTTTTGTATCGCAATGTGTTCAATTTTTCATGAAAAAGCTATATTCAACCACATTCGGCCTGTATCAACACCGCGAGACCTGTTTTCGTGAATCGAAACGACAAAAGGTTAAACCTCTAGAGTGAGTGTTAAACCTCTAGATTCGCCTGCATTGTTCGATGTGTGTTGTTGATAAAACATTTTCCCTTCTGTATTAGCATAAAATTATGTTTAATTGAAATATTGTAAAATTTTGTTAACTAACGTCAAGCATTGATTAAAATCTTTGTTTATTATGAATTATTTGTGTAATAAACAACACACATTATTATTTACGTGCTTATGGTTTTATGTCAAGTTGAAGATAAACTGCTTTTAACTTTACCTATTTTACATAAAATATTAGCGATTCGGCAAGTTAAATGGGTGCTAATAAATGAAATATATTAACCACCAATATGTAGCGTTAAATTATTTTGTAGATTCTCATATCGCAGATAAGGAATATCATTACATTATTTCAATACAACAACGATAATTTAAAAAATTAATTCAATAATGCATCGGGCACTTTTCCAAATGCCTTAATACAAAAAATAATATTACAAAAAATTTGAGACTGATAATTTTATATCATTTGACCATGTGGAAATAATGTAAAATATTTTTTCTCTGTATTAAAATATAATACTTTAACGCTTCCATCCTAAGAAATTTGTAGTTAAACTAAAAATTAAATTAGTTTAAAGTTATTTATTAACGTTGCCGCTTTATGTATTTCCAATCAGGCTTGAAGTTTTCAATGTTTAAGGAATTGAAATGAACTTATTACAGCATTTTTAAATATGGGAGAATAATAACTGTCAATCAAACCCATGCTCCTAACCACATCGATCTCCTTCCAGTTCATTCTCCGCAATATGGTTTTAGCAATCTTATTACATCTCATTTTTAATCCTATAACTAACGATCCAGCAATCGGTAATCGGTCCTTTTTCTTTGCTGTTTTATTGTTGTTGACTGTTAAAATTATTTTTAACTTAATTTTTGTTTCAAGTTTTTTGACATTGTTTAATAATAATTTATTAAGAGTCCTTGCTTACCATAATTGTAGACAGAACTTGTTTACGTTAGGTTGGCAACAGACAAACTATCTATTTTTTAAGCAATTTCTGGGGTGTTTAGGATGTTCTTCGAACGCAAACGAGGGGTCTATAGATAAAAACATAAAGGGAAGAGTTAAGAAAACATGAAATTTTCACGAAGAGAAATGTTTTGTTAGCACGATAATTAAATAAATTCTGAAGTGCTGATAGTAAAAGTAGTTATAGTTTCATTCATTATTTAATCGGTATTACTTATCTAATTTTCAACGATTTAGTTTCTTTGGAAATTTCTTAAAAAATATTCTCTTTATTATTTTATTCATTATTATTAAAAATATGTCCATGTGTGTTGATTTAGAAATTATTGAAATTTGTATTAAATCATAAATACTCTGACCCTTTTATTACATGAAAAATGTATTACAAGGTACGATATGATATACGAGTACCTATATGAATTTAAAATAACGAATATATATGCATGTAAAGTTTTCAAATAACGGAGGACTTTATTTATGAAAAAGTATATAATTAACAAATAATTTGAAGCATGGTTAAGAGTAATTCAAACTTGCTACCTACACATGAATGTATCTTAATAGACAACCTTGCAAGGCGATAAGTAGGAACTACTGAATTAAATCCAATATTAAGTTTATTGATTTTATAATCAATAACGTTAGTCTATGCTTGGAAGCCAAAGACAATCTAAGAGTAGATTATCTTATTCAGTTGTAATACGTTCCGTAAGGTCTTTCGTATTTTCTTTGTATTAAAATAATCATGATAAGAAATAAATGCTTTTATTCTCGTTCATTGAATTTCAATATTAAACCGTACATAACTTTGCATACGCGGATGAAAGAAAATACAAAAAACAATTTCCGTCCGTATAATTGCTTCTCCAAAATTTATTTTATTAACTTACAATTTTTTTAGAAATCTTTCAAGGTATTCCATATAATAACGAATAACTGAATATTTTTTTTACATAAATTTCTATATTATATTTAAACGTATATACGAAAGAATTAAACTAGACCATTCGCTATTAAACTTGTCGAAATATAGTTTCCTAATCAGTGGCATTTCATGAAATTGAGTTTTTTTAAATCTACGTTTTTCTACCTAGTTTAATGGAGGTAATTAGGCAATGAAAGAATAAAAATCAGTCGATTTGCTTAGGTAGGTTATTAGTAAACAATCTTTGCTAATAGCCCACTTGAACATATTGTAATACAACGAAACCTAGATCGTGGTAATGAACTTTGAGAAAGTAGAAATAATACTACATCACGTAGTTTAATTTAATCGTGAATAAAGTATTAATTAACATGTTATTTTAATTCACCATCTTAAACTATAGCAGTCATATTGCTTATGACTGCTTTAGTTTAAGATGGTGAATTAAATTGAGATTGAATGTCCAAATATGGACAATGAATTGCGGACTTAGTGCTAGTGCTTTATTATTTAAATTAATATTACTTGCTGATAGACATTATAAATTTAAAAATTCCGAAGGAATTTTTTAACCGATAATATATTTAAATTTTTTGAATTTTTTTAATTATGGTTCGCAAGAAAAAGAACGTTACACAATGGAATACACAAATTTTATGAAAATTCGAATCAAAATTCATAAAAAGAAAGCTGAGAATTCAAATCAAAGTGATAAAAGATGTTAGTCCAATTTTAATACAAAAACATTACAAACACTGGAGAACGTTAAAAAGAACATTCTATGTCAAGAAATGAATTTTCATTAATGTGCTATCAGCGTCAACCGGCGTTCTACAGTTGAAAATTTGCTTCGCATATGACTCTAATTGCTGAATTAAAAGTAGTCTGCAACCTTTGCTAAATAGATATTGCAATAGAGTAGTATTCTTATCATAATATTGTAATTCAGCTTGGTTTTATTCATAGATCATGGATGAAACAAATGGTAGGCATTTTCTTCATCAAATTTTCCTCAGCAACAAAGTTATGACTTGGGTATTTTCTCTTGATTATAATTTAATTAGTATTCGTACTAATTAAATAAAACATAATTTAAAATGCTTTATTGAGACTAGATTACCTTTTACTAATTCACCCACATACCTAGATTGAACATATATACATGCATATATATATATATATATATATATATATATATATATATATATATATATATGTACATATATATATATATATATATATATATATATATATATATATATATATATATATAAGTATGTAAAAGAGGTGTTAAAAGAGCTCAATTTCATGAAATGCCGCTGATTACGAAACTATATTTCGACAAGCTTAATAGTGAATGGCCTGGTTTAATTCTTTCGTATATACATTTAAATATAATACAGAAATTTCTGTAAAAAAATATTAATTTGTTCGATTTAATATTAAATCTATTTTGGGTGATGGAAACAAAATTAAGGTTCATTACATTTTATATCCGATAAAGTTTTTGTACATAGCAATGACGGAAAATTTTTGTATTTATTTTCTTTCATCCGTGTATGGAAAGTTAAGTACGGTGATATACTGAAATTCAATGAATGAGAATAAAAGCATTTATTTCTTATCATGATTATTTTCGTACAAAGAAAATGCGAATGTTCTTATTGAACATATTACAACTGAATAAGATAATCCACTCTTAGATTGTCTTTGGCTTCCATGCATAGACTAACGTTATTGATTATAAGATCAATAAACTTGAAATTGTATTTAATTCAGTAGTTCCTACTTATCGCCCTGCAAGGTGGTCTATTAAGATACATTCATGTGTAGGTAATTAAGCAAGTTTGAATTACTCCTAATAATTCTTCAAATTATTTGTTAATTATTCACTTTTTCATAAATAAAGTCCTCCGTTATTTGAAAAGTTTACAAGCATATATATTCGTTATTTTAAATTCAAATAAGTACTCGTATATCATATCGTACCTTATAATAAATTCTTCATATAATAAGGGGGTCAGAGTGTTTATGATTTAATACAAATTTCGATAAATTCTACATCAACACACATGTATATATTTTAATAATAATAAAGAAAGAAAATGTTTTTTAAGAAATTTCAAAAGAAACGAAATCGTTGTAAAATAGATAAGTAATACCGATTCAATAATAAATGAAACTATAACTACTTTCAATATCAGAATTTATTAAATTATCGTGCCAACATAACATTGCAAACTGCACACATTGGTTTTAATGAAATCAGCTGAGCCGATTGGTATAATATATATTTAAATGAATTTTCTATAAAATACGGAATTATATGTCTTTTATACATGATCAAAATAATTTCAGTTTCGATATTTACAATTTAAATATATAGTTAATTTTCGCCTACATTTCTCTATTGTATTAAACATGATTGGTGATGTTTGAATTTTTTACTCCCACTTCAGCTAACTTAAATTTAAGGCCGCTTTCAAAAATAATAAAGCGTGCTGAAATTACTTAACATTGTTTAATATAGTCAACAATGGATTAAATCTATTAATATGATATGAATAAAAACTTTGTTTTCATTTAAACGAGTAATCTCTTTTGTGACTCCATTTAGAAAATATAACTGTAAATATAATATCTGTAACTTTCTTTTACGTAGTTTCCCCGCTACATACAGGGATATCTTAAATTAGGGGAAGGGGAAGGGGAAGGGGAAGGGGAAGGGGAAGGGGAAGGGGAAGGGGAAGGGGAAGGGGAAGGGGAAGGGGAAGGGGAAGGGGAAGGGGAAGGGGAAGGGGAAGGGGAAGGGGAAGGGGAAGGGGAAGGGGAAGGGGAAGGGGAAGGGGAAGGGGAAGGGGAAGGGGAAGGGGAAGGGGAAGGGGAAGGGGAAGGGGAAGGGGAAGGGGAAGGGGAAGGGGAAGGGGAAGGGGAAGGGGAAGGGGAAGGGGAAGGGGAAGGGGAAGGGGAAGGGGAAGGGGAAGGGGAAGGGGAAGGGGAAGGGGAAGGGGAAGGGGAAGGGGAAGGGGAAGGGGAAGGGGAAGGGGAAGGGGAAGGGGAAGGGGAAGGGGAAGGGGAAGGGGAAGGGGAAGGGGAAGGGGAAGGGGAAGGGGAAGGGGAAGGGGAAGGGGAAGGGGAAGGGGAAGGGGAAGGGGAAGGGGAAGGGGAAGGGGAAGGGGAAGGGGAAGGGGAAGGGGAAGGGGAAGGGGAAGGGGAAGGGGAAGGGGAAGGGGAAGGGGAAGGGGAAGGGGAAGGGGAAGGGGAAGGGGAAGGGGAAGGGGAAGGGGAAGGGGAAGGGGAAGGGGAAGGGGAAGGGGAAGGGGAAGAGGGAGGGGAAGGGGAAGGGGAAGGGGAAGGGGAAGGGGAAGGGGGAGGGGGAGGGGAAGGGGGAGGGGGAGGGGAAGGGGAAGGGGAAGGGGAAGGGGAAGGGGAAGGGGAAGGGGAAGGGGAAGGGGAAGGGGAAGGGGAAGGGGAAGGGGAAGGGGAAGGGGAAGGGGAAGGGGAAGGGGAAGGGGAAGGGGAAGGGGAAGGGGAAGGGGAAGGGGAAGGGGAAGGGGAAGGGGAAGGGGAAGGGGAAGGGGAAGGGGAAGGGGAAGGGGAAGGGGAAGGGGAAGGGGAAGGGGAAGGGGAAGGGGAAGGGGAAGGGGAAGGGGAAGGGGAAGGGGAAGGGGAAGGGGAAGGGGAAGGGGAAGGGGAAGGGGAAGGGGAAGGGGAAGGGGAAGGGGAAGGGGAAGGGGAAGGGGAAGGGGAAGGGGAAGGGGAAGGGGAAGGGGAATAATCATATTTCTGAATACATATCACTTCTCAAATGGCTGAAGAACAGTGATTGAAGCCGACTTCACATACTTACACTTCTTTTTAATATATAAAAAATCCTCATAGGCCAAATTGCCTTAGTGGCAAATTTAAAGATTTGTCTGCTTACGGCCTTGGGCTACGATCTAAAAGTTTTCTCACCCTACTTTTCCTAAATATACCTCTACCACTTACGAAATTTTTTTTTTCTATGCAAGCAGCAAAAAATTGGAATCAACTGGATCCTGACCACAGGAAAATCACGTCTCTAAATATTTTCAAAGATCTAGTGAACAGTTCTGCCTCTCCTGAAACCTTTTCCTTTTTTGCCTTTGTCCTTTCCTTTCACATCCCAAACCATATTTAATAGTTTGTTTTACTTTCACTTTATAACTTAAAAAAAAAAATTTCTTGTTTATACTAAAGATTTTTCATTGTAAAATCTCTTGCACTCCACCAACTAATTTCAATACCCATTGTTCTGGTTGACTGGAAGATATTGCTCATGTAGCAATAAGTTCGCTGTAGTAACTATACATAAACGATGATAAATAAATAAATAAATAAACAATAAATACCTAATATTCAAATTTACGCAGCCACTTAAAACTGAAAAAGTAATTAAATCACAAATATTGTATTGTGCACTAAAACTAAATACGAACAAAGTTACAAAAAGTAACACATGACTTCACTGAAAAACTAGAGCGTAGAAAAACGAGTTAGGTAATCAAAATTTCACTGAAAGATAACCGTCTTTGAATTACGGTACAAGAAATTTTGAGATATCAAAATTTTTATCGACACATGTGTTAAAAATTGTTTTTTATTTTTATACAAATTTTCATTTTTATAACTTAATTTTTATTTTACCCTTTTTGGTAGCTTATTTTCATACGCATAGTTCGAAACCGGACGGATACAGAACTTTTCATTTTCGTGATTTATGCCAAACATGGCTATTATTTCAGATGTATCAAAAACTCATTGACGAAACCTCATAATTATTTTTAAAGACCTGCTAATGACATTCTTTTAGATAAGGTACTTGAAAAGTTTGTTTTTTCAATTCTGTTTTTTTTTTGCAAGTCGGCCAAAATATTTTTTGTTTCTAAAAACTTAGCCTATGACATTACTCATTTTAAATACAAACCAATTGATACCTTATTTCCTAAAATGGATTCAGTAGCGTTTGGGTTACGATCGATATAAAACATACGGGATAAAAAATTTCATTTTACTTCAGGTTAACTCCTATGTTTTTTTCCAAAACTCTATGTGAATTGAGTCAGTGGTTTTTAGGTAATGCTTGTTTAAATAAACAGACAAAAATTCCAAAAATAATATTTTATACTGTATTGCTTTTATTATGGGTACCTAATAATTTTTTCTGTATATTTTTAACTACGGATAAGCCATTCTACAGTTTTGATTTGGCGACTTTCTTTGATGTTATAAAATTCTAATAAAACCTTTCACCCTTACAATTTGTGGTAAATTATAATAAATAGTTTTTTTAAAATTTTTAACCTATAGCACTGGTATATTTTACTGTTTTTGTATATGAAAAAGTCTATTTCTTTATACATAAAATTAAAATCATATTTTGGAGTTAATCCATTTTATAGAAAATCGTTTTTGTTGAAAAAGAAAATGCAATGAATAAAAATAAAAAAAACGTCCATAATATTTGTAATAAAAGAAGGCAAATATAAAGTAACAGAAGACTTAAGAACATTTTTACTTCTATCAAATTGATATTATGACGTGATACAGCAATTTATTTTTACGCAAAAATTGTATTAAATGAAAACAAAAATAACAAAAAGTGTTACGCCAGTGTTCACTTACGTAAACTTTTTACTGTCGTATTTACGAGCAGTTAACGCGAGCTGGTGATTGCAAATAACATTAGTCGAGAAACGTTATGTTCATTTACGAAAGTCGCCTACTTTGAAACGATTTGCATTATTTTTAATATAAGCTCGAGTTAAGCTCTAAATACTTAACATATTAACGTTCTCATGTAATTTAAATATTTTTATGTGTAGTATGGAATAAGCTCGGATAATAGAATGCTAGATTATTGGCCTTTTATTGAGTCACTTATTTTTTTCATTAATTATGGAAGTATTAAAATATGATCGTTCACGATTAATACTAACTGTAATTTAAATTATTTTTAAATGTTTTTTACATTTACAAAAGAATGTAGGACTTGCTAATAAGTATATCAACGTACCAGGTCCGGAATTAGGTCTTCCGTACTTAGTCTAAATTTATTATGGGGTCTATTGCAGGTCATCAGAGATTTCATGACCTACTGGAATGAAAAATGTGATCTATATGTGAAAAATGTGATCTATAACACTGAATAAATTACCTCTTAACCTTAACCTTATGATCTCAGATTCGTGAGCTTTAGAGTTTAGAAATTTTGTGATTTATGTACGAAAATTTGGAAGTTAAGAAAAATTTGTAGCAGAAAAAAGTAATAGTAAAATTGGTTAGAGAAGAAAGTAATGGTAATAAAATAATTAAAAAAACAAATCATTAAAACAGAAACACGAAAATGGAAGGACTTACATGTTGTTTGAAAAATTTTAAATATGCATACTTTTGGAAACTTTATTAAAAACAAAAAATACATCCAATATACGAGAATCATAAGTATTTCTTTGTAAGGGTATTGTCTCGAATGAATACTCTAGTTGGTGATACATAAGAATTATAAAGAGTTATTTTTTACGACACATGAAAATATGTACAAAAATGTACATGTGCTTAAACCTTTTTTTATTTTCTTTTCTAAAAATCAAAATAATACAATTTGAATAAGATTAAAAAATTCCCGACGCGATGACGGTTTAAGGTGTTTTATTCACATGGTATTGTTTTTAGAATCATTGTTACAGTTTTCCTACAATCCTCGCTTAGGTTTATGAAAACCCTGTATTTTCATAATTTTAGAGCGAATATAATTGAAGCTGGCAATGAAAGGCAAATACATATGCCATAAGGAATGGCGAATACATATGCTATACACCAAAAACTCACGTCGACGAGAGGTATTCTTTAATGAACGTTTCTAAACGTGGATATCATGTAAAAAATGGGGAAACATTTTAAAAAAACTCGCTTTGTATCCTATAACATATATACATACAGTATCTTTGGACTTTAGAAAGAAAATATTCAGATTTTTAAAGAAATATGCAGTACTTGTTGGGAAAAATTTTGAGATTTAAAATATTATAATAATCTGTATTGAAATCCGAGTCGGGGGAAGCAAAACATAATTTGTCATAACTTCTGGCCTCGAAAATCCTGCATAGTCATTAAGATATCATTTGGTATTTTTTACCTATTTTTAGATCACCATAATAAAGACGCATTTACAAAACAAGCTGATCGGGATGTTTTTGGCAGATAAATCCGATATTGTGAAATTATTTTAAAAATTTATTATATTTAATTGTAAAGTTGGGTTAATGTGACTTAAAAAATAATATTTTAATTTATTTTGTGATTTTTTAAGAGACCTTTGTTAAATTTTGGATTGAAAATACTAACACAAATGTATTAAAAAAATGAAAGGAGATGAAAAATTATACTGTAATATGAAATAGTTTATGGACTAAAAATATACAAGAAAATTAAACTTTACATGACTAATATTAAATAAAAGGGAAAAATAAATTAGTTAACTAAAAATAATATATTTTTGCGGAGTATTTTTAAAAATTACATGGAAAAAATTTGTCTTACATCATCTAACATTACAGTTCATCACATCGATCATATTGCACAAAATTATTGAAAAATAGTTTTTAGATCAAATTAATATCATACACGCTTAACATGGATGTGTGGATGGAATATTGAACTGAAATTTTGCCTCCAATTTGTGTGTATATGAGAAATATTTTATGGCTAATAAAAAAATTAATGGAAATTAAAATGACTCAGGTCATTATCACTTAACATCAACGTCTGCGAGATAATACTAATAAAATTAGACTAAGTAAGAACTAATCTCAAAAGTTGTGAATAAGAAATTAATTTTTTAAATCAAATTAATATCATATGCACTTAACTCATGTGGAATACTGAAGTTTCGTCTCCAATTAGTGTGCATATCAGTAAAATTCTATGACTAATAAACAAATTAATGGACATTTTTAATGGCTTAAATGGCTATAAAATAACATCAACGTCGGCGAGATAATACTAATACAGTTAGACTAGGTAAGAATTAATCTCAAAAGGGGTGAATAAGAAATTTATTTATTTTGTGGAAATATAGTGTTGATAACTTACTAATTCTAAAGCATAATTTTATTGGATAAGGGTTTTGAATTGGTTTTTAGAAGAAAATATAGCCCAATTTTTCCACTATTCGAATCACTATATAAGTTACATTCCTGTAATAAAAGCAGTTTCGTTATTAGCATAAAACTGAAAAATAAAGACATTACCAAAAAATATCTTCTTATTCGAGATATTGTTTTTTATTTAATTCATATTTTTTTTCCACGAATATAAAAAACGTCTTATAGAATTACGTGTTTTTTAATGACTTAACTGGACATATATGTGAAAATATTATGCCACCCTATGTTTATAATTCGATAATGTACACTCTAAATATATTACGTTGATGTAACCATTTCCATGTCCATATCGGTAAAATTTGTTTTTTTGTTCCTGAAACTTATTTGTCTGATTCTGTTTTTATAATATGTGTTTTTAAAGATTTATTTTGGTAATTAATTGTTTTTTGTAACAAAAGAAATGTTATTAATGATCTCTAATTAACTTGCGAAGTTTTTAAAATTTTTTCACAATGTGTAATCAATGGCCCAAAAACTGAGCACAAGACAAGCTTGGAGTTTTCTAAAAATAAAACCAAGGTGATATCTTGTGAATATCATCGCCTTTTTTTGCTATAAAACAATTAAAGTTTTCAGGAGAATTAAAGTTTTTGGTTAATTAAACATACATAGTGCATATTATAAGTTACGCAAGTGTGTTTCATATGTGAGGGTAACACAAAACTAAGATTTTTGTTTAAAAAATAAAAGAAAAGTTATATCGGAAAAAGTGTACATAGTCACAATATGTTATAGTTTATATATATATATATATATATATATGTATATATACATATGTATATATATATATATATATATATATATATACATATATACCTATTGTTATGAAACAAGCAAATTGAGTCTTATAAGCTCATTTCCCCTAACTTAAATCAATAAACTGAAAAATAGCTAAGGTACTTGAATGAAAGTTTAAGGACATTTAAAATAATCCACTAATCAGTACAATTTTAGATTTATATCCTTGCCACAAGTAGTTAATTTTATTAAAATGGTCTCATAATTCGGTGATTGACTAATTTCTTTTTATTTCATTAATCATAATTTTAAGGTACAAGCTGATGAAGAGTGAAAAAACCATTTAATAATCTTAAAAATTGACCGAGTCATAAAAGATTAAATTTAATCTTTGGACAAGGACGGGAATACTGTGTTATGAGGTCATTTTAATATTGCACATTATATTCTACAAGAGAAGAAGAGACAGGGATATACCCAACACTATCCGTATCTTCAAATTTAGAATCCTATAACTGGCTTATTTTTCAATCAATTTTTTAATTGTTTTCAAGACTGGTTTTTAATTAACTTATATTTCATAATATTGTACGAAAAATATCAAAATTTAAAATGGGTCAACTACCGTATTAACGAAAAATATCGCTATAAATACATGACTATGAAACAGTGATCAACAAAATGCAACGTATGTTCATAATTTCACATAATTACAAAGTCGAATCGTTCAGCTCTACATAATGGTAATTTTTAAAAGAAAGCCCCGCTGTTGATAAAGCTAAATTACCTAAATCCTAGTGGTAAATTTATAGCCTGTACTTCAATAATGAGTTTCACGGGGTGAGGTTTGGTATTACATAGGTAGCTATTTCATGAAACCGCATACCCGTAACACTTGATTTAGGTTTCGCCTTTTACCTATTTCAATTTAATCTCAAGTGCGGTGAGTACTTAGTCTTAGTTAACTGATCCTTTTCAACGAAACCTTTCATATGAGTAGGTGTTTGGCGCACTTATTCTTTTAAAGGAAATACTTAATTAGTCTAAATGAATATTAGATGACATATTTTTGACGTAAATTGCTGCTCCACTTTGGAATTTGGAGTGATTTTAAATATATTAGACAAATATATGCAAGTATATATACATATATATATATATATATATATATATATATATATATATATATATATATATATATATGTATATATATATATGTGTGTGTGTGATGGATGTAATCTAGTGGTTTCAAAGTTTTCCACAAAAAGACTAGACAATTTGAGAAGTGTAGATAGATAACGGAGACTGTCGATCTGAATGAGCGAGAGTAGGAAAATTTATATTAACTGAACAGAGTTGCGCACGTTAAAAGTAAAATTAGTGATTATTATATATATATATAAAATTAGTGATCATTAAAAATTAAAATTAGTGTAAATTACATTTAATGAGTGGGTGAAACAACCAGTTATTAAATTGTTGGCGAACACACAGTTCGCAGCGAAAAATCAGTTGTTAAATTGTTGGCGAAAGGCAAGTATTATTGATGTCATACGGCAATAGATATTAATTTTTAATCGACTACAAAACAAGAGGAGGTTATCCATCGGAATCTGTTTTTTGTTTTTGTTACTTAATAGCTACGGCATGTCACTCAATTTTGATGATTCTTTTGTATTTAAAAAGATCCGAGTCAGATCAAGATCCGAGGAGTCCCGTCAAAATTTGGTTAGAATTGGATTATGGAAACTAAAGTTTCACCACAGTAACTCCTCGATATTGGTCAGAACTGGTACGGTCATCGCTTATGGTTAATATAGGACTAATAATAATAAAGTGTCTTATATAATAAATAATTCAGAGTGACATAACTCTACCCTTCAGTAAAACCGGGGAAATAATGGAGTCGGAAGGTTTATGTTTTTTATCCGTAATACACCTGTAAGCAAATATTTTTAAGAAAATGGTTGCTTTTTAGTTAAATACTCTTGTAGTAAGAGTATTTTTGAAATTCATTTATATAGAGAAACGAAATATTATCGCAAAAGTTCCAACTAAATATTCGTATTTAAATAATTTTTAGTGACAAAAACTTATCTTTTTATTAAGTAACAAAAGTTATCTTGCAAAATATTTTTAAACTTCATGAATCAAGTGCGATTTCCTCCCAAATTAGTCATAATTGTCAAGAAGAATTAACCACGCCGTTTTTTTTCCTGTTAGTCTGAAACAATTTTGAAAATAAAAAGTTTATAAAATGTATTGGCCGCTATCATAAGTATCCCTTAACTGAACTTCAAACGGAAAATAGATAATGAAATCTGAAGTGGATTTTAAAGACTTATCCAGTTACACCCCAAAAAAATGATACGGAAAATTCACGCCAGTTTGCAAATGAGTTTAGAGAGGTTCCTGGAGAATTTTTCATTCTTGTCTAACATAGAAAGTCGTAGCCCACGGTGATTTTAGCCAAGAAAATTTTACTTGGACGCTTACCATATTTCTTCCAGTTATTTTAAAGTAAAACAATATTGAAAGTTTTTTTATGTTTATATTTTTTATGTTTTATAAAATAAAACTCACAGAAATGTTATTTGCTAATATTTCCCGTGATTAAAATTAAGTTTCAAATGTGCTAGAGATTAATTTAAAAATGTAGGAGAGAAAAATTTAATTAATTTAACAATTAATTTTACTACCTGTCCATTGTATATAACGTTAATACCGACAGAGGAAATACTGCCACATTTTGTGTTTTTTTTTTAAAAATTGGAATCAATCCTGCACGGTCTCGCAGAAGTAATAAAATTTTTTGGCTACGCAACTAAGTTCATATTATATATACTACACAAGAAGTGGTGACTAATCGGTCTGACACGTTTGTTCTATTATTTGATTTGTTTGTATATTTATTAATTAATTGTGTCCTCAAAATCGAATGATGAGAATACATAAAAATTTCAACCAAACCGCTTAATACCGAATATACTAAAAGGAAATGAATAAATATTTATGCCAAATATCCGCCTATTAAAAGTAATTTCTTTACCACCCCAAATATTATACTAGACAATAGTAATTTTTAAGGTAGTTTGCAATTTATTACTAATTTTGATACACTAAATTCAAAAAACTAATAAAATTCCTCGAGTGGTGACAATTTTCCAGATATAGATAAGATCAGAAATGTAATATTCGAATGGGTTTGTTGACATAGTTCGATTTCTGAGTGTTTACGCTTTATATTTACATTCAAATATTGATAGTTATCAAATATATATAACCAGTATACTATTATTAAACTGTTTAACAACTTTTTAAAAAAAATATTCTATTTTAATTCTTCTATATATTATATTGTAATACCACTTGGACAGCGTTCAGAAATAATTGAAAAGAAAAAAATCCTTAACATCTATTCTGATATGTTACCTACTACACGTCCGCTTCCTCGAAAATTGGATTTATTTCTGAAACCTATAATTCAGAAATACACAAAATTATTTCCAAAATGCATTATTATTTAATATTCCCTTTCTCTTATAAGTTGGGATTATCCCACTCAATCAATATCTCAGTATTCAGATTTCATATAAGGTTATCTCAAGGACAAATAACACTGCCCTGCTGCTGTCATATTCCATTTTCTGTATGGACTTATTATTTATCTAGTTTTTTCAAAATTTAAAACTGAACAATTTGTATGGCGACTAGTTAGTGTAGTTATGTCTTCGTGTAAATTACACCAGAAATTTGACATCAGTTCATGACAAACAATTTCATCGGTCCGTTACATAAGTAGATTGATGAAAGCTTAATATGTAGTATAAGGTCCACCTAATAACTTGGAATTACATTAATAATTACAGGAATGTGAATATCTGTGGAAATAGTTGAAGTTCCCCATATGGCCTCATTAGAGGCCTGCTGTATTTATAATTGAGAGGTTTTGTTCATTTGTGATATTTGTACAACGAATTACCTTATATTCACAATTTTACCTGATCTCAATATCGTGTGATAGAAATCTATCTGGAATGCTTTTAGTATATCTTTCCCCTGTAATTTTTATTCTGATATAAGTCACTCTCAGCTATATGACCTTGTTAGAAAACTTGACTCAAATGAATTCATGATATTTATAATATTGACAATATAATTATGATCACCACAACGTTTGAAGGCCTTGCAATTTTAGTCACTACCTAGGCGTAGATCTCTTCCCGTTTTGAGAGTGGGGAAACTAAAAGTTTTATTGTAAAATAAATTGTTTGAATGTATGCCATTTACAGATAGCTTGACCTTAAGTTTAAAAAACTTTCTGTTACATCTTGCTAATAAAAACCTTTTTGGGAAATCCTGTAATTTGTTATATAAATCTTATGAAGGAATTTTTTGAAATTATGACCAAATCTGCAAATTATCACGATCTTTCAAGGTCATAAAGTTTTGGTATGTTCTATATAAATAGTAAAGCCATGCTGAAAAAGAAGGGCATGGTTGTTTCAATAATAACAGAAACAAGAAAATCAACTTAGCATAAAACAACCACTAGTTGATGTTTAAAAAAATTCAATGCCATCTCTTCTTATGAATTGAGGACTTAGAAAACATTCTGTCGAGGACATTGATAAGAACAGAATAACTTTTTAAGATTTACTCCAAAATTGTCAAGTTTTAGTGGAACGAAAATAAGGAGAGAGATTTCATAGTTTTATCTGTTTAAGTTTTTTTTAATGATAAATATTTCAAAATATTACAAGGATAACTATTGCAATATTTCGAATTTCACAATAGTGTGTGTTAGTGTTAAGTGTCTCAAAAATATATTTCCTTTTGGGATTAAGGAGTCTATCTGCAAGGGATTAAAAATGTAACAAATTCGCGTAAAAGCTTCTGCCTCAATCGATTCAAAGTTTGTCAGACATTCCGCGATTGCGATATCGATGATCAGAAGATCCACCAAAATCGACAACTTATCTGTTAAGTACGTCTCACGTGCCTTGCTCAAGGCTATTAGCAGCGTAAGTTCCAATCTATGCACTATTCTTTTTATCGGCGTGACATAGACGTACGACAAAGTTCATACCCATGGTGCACAGGCCAAGACACGAATAATATTTTTTTCAATAAGTGTTTCGATATATTATATGTAATAATTTCAATCTCACAATTATCTGTAAAATTGACAATGTCGCATGGAGACATTTGACAATTTTTTTAGATCTAAGTGAGGTAATAATTTTATTGAACTTGAGAAAAAGTATGTTATCACGGTATAAAATAATTAAATCCAACATAACTTTGAAGATCTTCATCTTCCTCGATAACTCTAGTGCTATAAGCGAAAGTAATAAGTGTTTTCACCAAGACATTTCCAGCATGAAAAAAGTCAATAAATAGTTTACGCATTTGTTATAGACTTAAACTATTTTCCTAGTTTTCTTAATATTCCCGTTGATAATTTAATACATATTTAAAGAAAAATGCCAGATGTATTAGATTTCCAGTATCATATTCAAGTAAAATTTACCAATAAAAATAAAAAAATATGTACGAAACAGTAAAAAATTAAATTTATTTTTGTTAATTTTACCAAAAATTGGTCATAATAATTCGTTATCATAATATTTTTGACGAATTTAATAGCAAAATCCAATTTGTATGCTTTGAAACGAAGCATCAAACATTTTAATTAATATTTTTTTATTACCAAAAATTATTATATTTTAAATTTTAAATCGAATCAATTAATGTTTAAATTAATGTTCCCATTTAGTTCATTGTGGCGGGCTGTAAGAGATTGCTCCTGTTGTAATAAGTTTGCTTCTGTATGTTTAGCTTAATCTTTTAAAAATGAAACTCGGCCGAGATTTTCAAGGGAGAAACTAAAACATAATATATGAGAAATGAGAAAAACGACTTTTCCCTAATAGCGAGATTTCCAAATAGCGAATTTTACTGATAAGGGACTTTTCCTTATGAGAAATTGACGCGCCTTCTCATAAGAAAAAGTCCAAACAAGCAACCATCTAAATATTGACGGAGTGATAACAACCCAAAAAGATTCCATTAAAAGTCTCTATTTAACCCAAACACCATTACTTGGTATACCTCTTCCGCAAAAGGCACTATTGATCCATTTTTGTGGTAATCGCGAAACTATTACTGTAAAACAATATTATGAATCTTGAAAAAAGTTAGCTGAATTGTGTACATTCTATTAAATAATTTTTATATATCATATAATTCTGTAAGAAATTATATAAAATAACTTGCTGGTTTTTAAAAATAATAATGCATTTTTTAAAATCGTGTGACACAACTTAGTGATAGTAACATTAATACGAAGAAAGGAAGCTGAATCATATTTTGAGATTTATTAAATTAAAAAAAACTGTTTTATGGTAATTATTTTGGTAGTAACATATATTACTATGTAACTTCTTTTTTCATACCGTTACATCTTATTTCTGAGACTAATACTAAAATGATATGGGTTATTATTGGCTTGAAGAGAACAATTTGACACAGTAGGCATTTTCAGTTATATTATTTATTTATGTATTGCAAATCGTGTCCGCTTTTCCTTTGCTGTTTTTGATATGAATTATCTAATTTTATGTTTTCTTAGCCATGAAATTATTTTAACACACTTTTATATTTAATTAAAAAAACTAGAATTCCATAGAACGTTTGAGGCGATTTCGAGAGGTTTTTAGTATTTATTAATTCCTTTTATTGTTGGAAAAATCAAAGAATGAAACCATTAATAAACGGTTCAATAAAATATTATTTTGAAGACCAAACATAATATACTATTCAAAGTTACTAAATAGCAAAAAAAAATTAGATACGTTTTCATAAACGGTATTTTGTATTATCACAAAATCGGTAAATACCCTATTTTACAGAAATATATCTAAAATATTAAGAATGGGAATATATGCGGTCAATTCGGGAGTATTAGGTCAAAAAAAACCCTTACATTAAATATGATATTATAAATTAATAAAATAAACAAAATGAAGATGGCACACTTCTGTAAACATATTTAAAGGTTATTTGTTGGAGTTTTATAAAATGAAACATTTATGAAAGTGACATAAAATTTAAAAACGGGAAATTTTGGTAAAGACAATATTATTTAAGAATCTCTCGTGTTTTTTTTATATTATGAGGTTTTAGAAGTAGGATTCCTTAAATATATCATCCTAAAAAACATTTAAAAAAAATTAAAACAATTATTTAAACACTAATATAGATATCCAATCGCACTTTCTACGTGGTGTTCACATCTACCTTAGAATCCATAGAATACTATTGGCTATTTAAAGTAGCCCTACCCGTCATAAAACTCCAAAAGACCTCTTACTTAGTTCCAATGTAGAGAACTGACGATTGACCTTTCTGCGGTTTCGGGCTTTTTGTTACATTTTGTTTACAGTGCAGTGGTGCTAGGAATTGCCAAGAATGTCATGATATTAAATAGAGATGAATGTAATGTAAAAATCAGTTAAGTTACTCATATTTGGTACCAAAAACTATTTAAAAGCTTTTTGTTAAAAATGAACTAAACTGCGAAATTTGATTGGTTATTAATTTTATATTAATTCAAATTAATTCTGTAAATAAAAAGAATGTGTGTGTTTAAAAAGTTCGAAGAGAGTTATGTTTACTTTTAAATTGTTTAACATTCCTGGTTTTTGTTAATTTATTTTCTCCAAAATATTTATTTACTTAGTTGTTTATTCATTAAAACATTTAAAGGCACTTCAGTCTGGTATCTATTCAGTCTAATATATATTTGAATTTGTTTCAGTTTAGGTTTTTAGGAAAATAATCTTATCTGATTTCCCGATCACCAATAAAAAGTTAAGTTTAAAATTGATAATAATGTTTATAAAATTCCCAAAATTTTAAGGTTATTATCAAATTACGCCATCATATGGCATTTCCAGGGAAATTTTCATATCTTTTTTCTGTAACATTCCAATAAATTTAGAAAAATTGACGTAGTTGGTTAAAACACTTATTAACTCGTTTTGGCGAACGGTCGTGTGCGCAGCCTAGTATCGATTTGCTCTGCGCGTTGTCGTCGCGTGAGGCACTTCTTCTATAATAGCGCACTTTAGGAATGTTGGAAGAATTTTCTTGCTATTAAACGAAACGGTTAACTATTAAGGCGCAATGGCCATTATCGGATTCGCTCTCGCTTTATAATCACTTCCTCTGAAATAGTTTTAAGCACGTTGGATTTAGGTATTACCCTTTTTGTTCAGGTTACTTGGACAATATAATTTTGTGACAGTGAATTAATATAGAATAAAAGTTCAGATATGCAACAAGACATATAACAGAATATCATTTTTATTTAATCTTGAGTAACAAAGTTTATAGCCGGACTTGATTCATTTTTATTTAGGTTAATATGAATAATTGATTCTCAATTATTCATTGGGT